>OZ025239.1:127588142-128030642 GCA_964019155.1 Osedax fenrisi | reverse complement strand
ATAAGCTGGTTCTTGACTGGAGAAGGTGGTGTTGTTAAAGTTATCTACGGAGTGAAACGTTAAGAAGGTTAAGATTAATGAAATGTTAAGGATGTTATGGTTAAGGAAAGGTTAAGAATGTTAAGGTTAATGAAAGGTTAAGTACATTGAGTTTAAGGAAATGTTAAGAATGATGAGGTTAAGGAAAGGTTAAGGGTAAGGTTAAGGACAGATTAAAAAGGTTAATGTTAGGGATAGGTTAAGTAAAGGTTAAGGTTAAGGAAAGGTTAACGAAGATAACCTTGCTTGAATTGTAGATGAGTTATATATTAATATAGGTATATATTAGCCTATATAGGTAACTGTATATTTATAATTAATCAGATATGTTTAACAATCACGTAAATTTATGCATTTTTTAGCTCAATAGAATAAACATAATTACCTAAAATATGTCTGCAAATAATGCCATTACTATTTATTAAGATGTATATGATATTTATTAAGAATTCATAGCTTTTCCTTATTTCCATTGAAATAAATAGAGACTCTAATAACTACAGATACTATCTAGAATTGATTTTCTAGGAAGTTAAATGGACAGAGAATAAAGATCTATAGATATAGATATACCTAATACGATACTAATTGTTAAGTACTTAAGTACTCTCGATAACATGTCAATGTAAATTGAAATTATTAAATAATTTATAATTTATATATATTATTATAAAAACTTTTTCCTAATATCTATGAAATGCTTTTATTGATGGCTACTATAGTATTACACCAGTTACCTTTTGTGAATGTGAACGTTCATTTAACCGATTAAGAATAATAAATACATATTTAAGTTCGACTATGAGTGAAGATCGACTACATAGACTTTCTTTATTATATATAGTATATATGTATAATACATACAGATATAGAGATCGATTGTGATTATATTATTTCCAAATTTGCATTACGTAATCCAAGAAGAATGCAATTGATTAATATATTGGATTAATAGTTTTTATTCAATAAAATATAAAATATTATTCTATTTAATTTAATATAGTATTTAATTTATATAGGGGAAAGTCCCAGATTACCAACCCCTCCTAATACCGACCCCCTCTCATATCTCAGTAACTATAAGAGATATCAAAAAATAATATAATCACGAACTGTTAGTAATTTAATGATAAATATGAATAAGTATTTTGTTTTAATAAATATTCAATCCTACAATTTTTATTTGATAAAATGTAACATTCTGTTTTTACTTTTTAAATATTTGAATCCCATATTTAAGGATTTGAATAATAACTTTTTTTAAATCATTGTAAATACTTTATTAATTAAAATAAAACTTAATACTGCGCATATTATTGTAGATCAATAAAATGTTTATAAACATTATAAAAGTAATTCAATTTGAATAATTATTAACCAAAATATCTTAATTATAGCAACACATATGATTTTCCTATTACCGACCCCCTACATTACCCTAATACCGACCCCATGTGATTTATAATATCCAATCAAAATAGATCCGTATTTTACTTTAAAATATGTCGTAAGTTGTTTGTGTATCATTAATATAGACTTAGGATTCATGATTCCAGTTGATTATATACATACTGATTAATAAATAAATATTAAATAATAATATACACTATTTTAATATAATTCCTATAAAGTTTAAATTTAAATTTAATATAACTATTAAAAGATAAATTCAATACAAAATGAATTGCGTGAATGTTATAATTAATTATCTACTAAATAATAACAAATATTTTTATTGGATATTATAATACTACAATTATTTATATCACGATTATTTTAGTGGTTCGGTAATAGGATAAGGGGGTCGGTATTAGGTACATGTATCCGATTACCGACCCCCCTGTTTATTCTTGTAAATATAATTATATCAAAAATTTAAAATACCCACATTATTCATTGCCATAATATTACCCTAATTAAAAAATTTAAAATAAATATATTTAATATTGAATAAGTTATTACAAATAATCATTTAGGGGTCGGTAATCGGAGACTTTCCCCTATATATATATACAAAAATACTATTCAATTGAATATTAGCATAGTAAATATGTCTTATTTTAAAAATATAGTTTTATTTGCATGTCAGCCCCCCCTTGAAAATTCCTGTATCCGCCCCTGGATAGTAAGTAACAAATAAATTGATAATATATTTAGGATATGAATAACGAAATATCGTTATAGGAAGAATGTTATACCTACATGAATATCGTTATAACAAGAGTTCGATATGTTAACACCAATAGAAACACACACACTATTACAACGAAGCACGTATACAATAGGTATCATGATATCAGGTAACCAGACAATAACATCAAAATACATAACAATGCATATGTATATACAGTGTACACTGTACATTGTACAAGTCAATACACATAACAATGCATAGATGTGTACATTAGGGTGGCTCGTCAGTCATTAAATATGTTGCTTCAGTAAAAACTATAAACATATAATATGTATAAACAGTAGTGTAACAACTAAAAATTGTGTTATATATACCTACTCAATTGAGTTGTTAAATTGATGTTTAATAACATTTTATAGGAAAAATACTTGTTTTATAATTAAATTTACTGCGCATGCGTAACATTTATTTATCTTTAGTTTTACCTTGACAACCAATTAATTGATATCGTCTTCTAATTTAATTATATATTTAATATGCATTTAAGAGACTTAAGTATATTTAAATCAAAATATGGATCTAACAAACTCAGATTTTTAGAAATCATTAAAATTCAAATTATTCCTAGAAAAATATTTGAACAAATGTTGTTATATAATCATATATAGTAAATATATATTATACATTTATTAAGAATATAATAAACTTGATCTGAATTTTATTTTTGATTAAAAACAAAAAACAAAAAATATTCAATAAATAATAAACATAAAAAGTTCAATCTTAGAAATGATAAAATTATAAAGAAATTATTATTAAAATAAATTTTTTTTCTGCTATTCTGTTAATAATATTTAATTCTAATACATATATATCGTATGACAAAATTCATTAATAGGATAATATTTTTTTTGTATTGAATTATATTACAAGTTTTCTAATATTATTTTACTGAAGCGATAAATTATATGAAAATTTTATATTTTTCAAGCCGCTCTAGTGTACATTGTACACATATATTGTATTCATATTTATGTTATTCTGAAGGGCAAAAGAACAAAATTAATTCTAATAAATAATACTTATTAGTATTGGGTAATCAGTATAAACATTTGTTATCCTAGAATAACATTGTAATAGTAAATATATGTAGTTAATTTAAATAAATATATTTGTTTACCGTGACACGGTAACCGTGTATATTATACAGTGTATACTATATACTGTATACACTGCAGTGTATAATATACATTGCAGTGTATAGTATACAGTGTATAATATACATTGCAGTATATAGTATACAGTGTATAATATACATTGCAGTATATAGTATATATTAAAAAATAATAGGGGTAACTTCAAGACTTCGAATCATATTCGAGACATATTGTACTATATATAGGCATATTTAAGTCAACTCTATATATATATATATGCCTATTCAAATAGAGCTTTTATGAAACCTGACTACTACATAATTAATGGAAACATATGTAATGTCTCTACTATCTCTCATGCTATCCATCTCTGTATCTCGTTGACATTCTTTAGTATGGTGTATAATTAGGTATGACGTAATACCGCTACGATGACGTCATGTGATCACACGTGACATGCGTACTAGACTATGAATCATTGAAGTATTACATAATACTTCCGGTCAGGTGGCGTAACGGCGTCAAGTTGTGAACATATGTTGCCTATCTTATCGGCAACATCATCAGCATCATCATTATCATCAGCAACATCACCTTCATCATTAGCATCATCATCATCATCATAATTATACGAGAAAGTTAGAGATGGAATCTACTATACTAATATCATAAAACATATACACATATATATATATATATATATATATAGTGTGTACGTATATACATAAATATAAAACCCAGCAATCAGTAAACGTATCCATTACACCTAAAAGTAGTATTACAACATATTCTCTGAAAGGTTTTTATTGATGTTCTATTTCCTCTTTTATTTTTAGAAATAAGTTCAAAATAAACTGAAATAGGTAATATATACCTGCAAATATACTCACATATATTAATATATATGTTATAGTTTATACGTATATATATATATATATATATATATATATATATATATATATATACGCTATAGCGTTGTATACGCGTTCAACTTCCAGTATATATCTTGTTATCCCACAGCCATCCTCCCTTAAATTCCAGAAAAGCTCATTCTCATACATTATCCCATATATATTAGTAAACATTATAGCATCATCATCATCATATACATGTACTTACAATGTACACGGTGTAAATTCAAGCATAGTAATTCATGATATCATGATTTATAAAATCATATTTTGGTGATTTAATATTTACCTAAAATAATAATTATTTTAATGAAATAATAATACTATTTATGAAAATATATTAACACTTTTAATTGTTATGTCAAATAACTGACATGTTCAACACAGATTGCCAATGAAAATATTATTGATAAGATGAAACTAAATATGTTAATAACTGCAACGCCTAATAATGGAAAAGATTTTTCAAAGGAAATATATAACACATACGTGAAATCTTGTAATTTAATTTTGTAAACAAACCAACTATAGCGACACCTATATCGGGTTAATTTTCGAACTACATGTTGTTTATAATGTAAATTCATATGATATTCTACCCTTTTTATTAAAATGTTAAAATAATGTATATTTCAAAAAAAGTGTAGGCTATGCACCTTTTTACTAAATGATTATTCGTATTCAAATATTGTTTATAAATATATTACAAGTTATATTTATTTTATTTAACTGCATGTGTGGCTCAGTGGCTAAGGCGTTAGACATACAAGCAGTAGGACACGGGTTCGACCCTCGTCCGGACCATTAATTAATTTTATAAAATGGGTCTTAAAATATTATTTAGAAGTGATCTTATATAATTGTGTATAAATAAATGATCGGCTCTCGTTAACACCATGGATGCCTTAACATGAGAGCGGCTTCGAATGGACATTAGAGCCATATGTGGTTATAAGTGAAAACTTCATCTAAGTTCCTGGATGGGATGAAAGGACTCCACCAAATTAAAATAAGAATAACAAAAAGTATAAAATATATTATATAAATCTGGAAAAAAAATTGAATTTGAATAATTATAATTAATTTTTAATTCAAAATAGTATAATATTTCAATAAATACTCCATAATATATTATAATATACATATAGATTCTAATAAATAAACTGTTTATAACATTCTACTAAATAATAAACTGTAAAAATATTATATATTATAATTATTTAAATTATATATTAAATTAATATATTTATTTAGTTAACATTAATCAAGTATTTTCATAATAAATGTTATATAATGTTGTATTTTAACATAATACCAAAGATTTTGCGAAGCAAAGATATAACACTCCCTATGCATGCAACGTAATTTAGTTATATCCCCAACCGCTGCTAGCAGTAGTATCGAAATCACTGAAATAGATTTAGGTTCTGATCTGTTTGCATACAACAATGTTTTCATTGCTCTATTAAATTACATGCAATATAAATTAGCTTTTACTCACTAAATATATACTTATAGCATTTAAAACATACATATCATATTTGTTTGTTATATATTAGTAATGAACACTTAGTTTTCATCATATAAATATTAATTTAAAGCATATTATTTAACATTTTAAAAGTGTATAGTTAAATACGAATTTACATTATAAACAACTCATAGTTCCAAAAAGTAACCCGCTATAGGTGGCACCAGGGTATTTTGTATACAAATTCGAATTACACGATTTCGCGTAAGTGTTATATCTTTCCTTCGGAAAATCTTTGATAATACTCAAAATCTAAGATATAAAAACATATTAAAAAAATCCTATCACATGTATTGGATATTATTACATATATAATCATATCTATTAATATAATTCAAATACAGAGTTTTTTTAAATATTCATTAATAATCACTAAACTAAAAATAAGGGTATATAAAATGATGTTTTCTTATAATAATTGTAATAAATAATAAAAATAGAATACATTAATTCATTAATAAATTGTCAACTATTAATGATTCAGGATTTAGACAAATATTGTTGTATATTAATAATGTAAACTATCTAATCGAAGGTATTATGCATCGAGCTAGTGATAATCTCTCTATATATGGTACTAACAGTGACCTCTTCAATTATATATATAAATTAATATAAATATATATAAATAAATTTAAATCAATTAAATAACTTTAATAATATAGAAAATACTTATCAATTATAGGATTCTCCTATCGCAAGTGGTGGTGGTGGTGGTAGTGGTACTGGTAGTGGTAGTGGTAGTGGTAGTGGTAACCTTGTAACCTTGTAACCTAATGGTTTAGACACTGCCATTCAACTTCTTAGTAGAGTTTCCGGCCGTGTTTTCAAAAGAAAATTAATTTTTATACGCAGTGTTAAATAGATGCGTTTTTAACCTACTTTTAAAGATGGGGGTCGAAGATATTGCTCTTATATCATATGGTAGGCTATTCCATAGTTTAGGGGCAGCTAATGAAAAAGCAGTTTCTTGTTTTCTTGTGAGGTTGCGGGAGTTTTTGATGAATACATTCTATTTGTGTATGGTACGTTGTGGTTTGGAGCGACTATGTTCATTTAGTAAGTCTGTCAGGTAGTCGGGGTTATTATAATATGTGGCATGGTGAATCATAAGTAATATTTTATATTGTATACGTTGTGTGATAGGGAGCCAGTGAAGTGATTCTAGGTAGGGGGTTATGTGTGTTCTAGAGTATTTGGGAATTCTATATATAGTACGTGCAGCTGAATAGAGTAGTCTATTGAGTGGTATTATTGTGTTTTTATTAGATTTATGTAGAATGGAATTACAGTAGTCGAGGCGAGGAAGTATTAGAGCTGTTATGAGAGTTTTAGCAAGTTCTATCGTTATTGAGGGTCTTATTAGTCGTATTGTATGTAGTGTGAGGTTCACATATTTGGATATTTCAGTAGTATGTTGGGAGAATGTTAGTTTGTTGTCTATTATTATTCCGAGATTTTTAGCGTAAGGAGAGATTTTTATGTTGTGGTTATTGATGTGGATGGGTGGTATATAGGGTAGGGTATGCGATGTGTTGATCAGTATTGCAGTAGTTTTTTCACTATTTAGTGCTAATGAGTTTGCTGCTAGCCAGTATCTTATCTCTTCTAGGCATTTATTTAGTGTGGATATGTTTAATGAGGGGTCCGGTAAGTTGCAATAAATTTGTATATCGTCAGCATAGTTCCATATTACAAAATCTATTAATTTCTTTACCAAGGTTAAATAAAAGACAGCAACACAGGTACCTACACCTGCTTTATCAGCTGAAGAGTATTTAAAAAAAAAATATCTATTCCATTCTTGGATCATTTGATAATGGAGATGAAAGAAATATGCAATAAAGACATATTGTATATATCTCTTGGAGCATTATTAAATCCAATAGTTATTGATGAAAACAAGGATTCATGGAAAGAAAATATATTAGTATTATGAATTAGTTAGATGATTTACCAGATACATTAAATAAAAACTGAATTGATTTTCTGTGAAGTTAAAGTGACAGAGATTAAATATCTACCTAATATGATAACAAATACTCTTAATAACATGTCAAGGTAAATTTAAATTATTAAATGTATTTACATTACTTATAATTTATATATATATATATTATAGATATATTTTTCCTAATATCTATGAAATGCTTTTATTGATGGCTACAACCCCAGTTACCTCGTGTGAATGTGAACTTAGCCGACTAAGAATAATAAACACATATTTACGTTCAACTATGAGTGAAGATCGACTAAGTGTATCCTAAATGGACAATCTTTATTATATAAATAAAGATATAGAGATCGATTGTGTTTATATTATTTCTAACTTTGAATTACGCAATCCAAGAAGAATTCAATTGATTAATGTATTGGATTAATAGTTTTAAATAAAATATAAAATATTATTCTATTTAATTTAATATAATATTTAATTTATATATATATATACATACATATTATTCAATTGAATATTATCATAGTAAGTCTTATTTTAAAAATACACTTTTTATTGAATGTCAGCCCCCTAAATTGTAATATTAATATAAATGTTTTAAGTTAAATATGTTAAATAAATATGTCAAAAAATTTGAATATAAAATCTATTAATGCAATATTAATATCTAATAATATTAATATCTAATAATATAATATTTAATATTAAATATCTAATAACATTTGATATATTTAATATTATAAAATATTTTAAAAAGTATTATAAAAAATCAAAGTTACTCTTCGATAATTCACTTATGGTCCATACCTTATTATATATATTTATATATAAGTTTTACTTTATTATCATTTATATAACTATATCTCAATATAGAATTTACTATATATTTTATTGTAAATAATTATATATTATCTTTATTTATACTATATAAGTATACCACAACTATCTAACAAATAATTTATTACATATATTTTACATATATGTAAGATTAACTTTCCTATAGGATTAACTTGTTAATTACTTGTTAATTACTAGTAAACATAAATAACGATTATTTGAAGGACATAAAAAGTAAGCATCTGTTTAGTAGACCCCTCTCATGTCCTTACTGTTTACATGTAAAATCTGCAAAGTAGTGCTGGACATCAATGTCATAAACATTATAATTCTATATATTATAAGTGAATAATACAATTTCGAAGTTAAAATGCTTTATTCGATATATTACAAACAAATATTATCAATGGCATAGCTTTAGTATCACATTAAATATCACAATATTAATAATAATGATAATATAACAGCATATATGATAATATACTATAATAAATAAATAAATTAATTAATAAATATTATAAATAGGTAAGAAATAAATAGAAAACTAAAACAATATATAAATTATTAAATAAGAAATGTAAAAATAAATATCGCAAATAAGTAATGAATGTTGTTGTAGTTGACCTTCAATATTAAACTTGAATAACAAATTTAGCCATATTGAACCAGGAGAACTTCCTTTTCTTCTAAACTCTTTTTTGTTAATTGTATTTTGCCTTTAAGTGTAATGGTTTTGGAACGTATTTCATGTAGCAGAGTTGATTGTTCATCTAAGTTAATAAATAATATTAGTAATTAATTAATTTATTAAAAATTAATATTTAAATATATTTATATATATATATATATATATTGTAGCAATACAATATTATAATGAAAAAAAGAATTTAGATTGACTTATACTACATAATATATTTAAATAGAAATAATTATAATGAATAATTAATTGTCGTAATAAGTTTACAGATAATAATGAAGTAATCAATTGAAATCTCTGGGAGCATAGCAACCAGTGTGTGCATAGCAACCATTGTATGCTTAGCAACCATTATGTGCTTAGCAACCGCTTAGTATATAGTAACCATTGGGGGCATTCAGGGAGTCTGCAGAGAGATGGGATAATCTTTCATCAAGTTTCATCAAATCATTCGACTGGACGGCATAGTCCATTAGTAGGCAGTCGATGACTTCCTGTAGCTCTCTCTTCTTGTTCTACGATCAGTGATAACCAGGGTCAGTAGGGAGACTAGTAAATACATAAATATAGCGATTGGGTAGTAAAACTTAAATATAAACTTCAATGTAAGTATGTGCTGTTGAATAATGATGAACATATCAGGTTTATAATCTCAACTAGTAGACTCCTAACTTGTCAGCTGACAGATCAAAGTGTCACATGACGCAGCGAAACTAACCTCCGCTACTGATTGGCTGAGTTTCTTGGCTTCAGACTTTGAAAGAGTGGCCTCATTGGTCGAGGACGGGTCATGTGATTCGCTTTCGTTGACAAACGTTTGCCAGAGGGCGTGGCCCGACAGATTGGAGAGAATGCTACCACTAGGTGGTGTTGTAGTCGTCGTGGTTCCTTTAACGTGAGGTGTCAGTGAATGCATTGCGTAATAGACATGAGTTATGAGCATGGGATACCTTTGGTAAGTTCTGGCATCAGTGCGGCTAGTTTCTGTTTCGTTAACGCGCTGGTTCCCGTTTTCTTAGAGGTCGCGACCTTGTCTTCAAGATCTCCGAGATACTTGGTGAGTTTCGAACTCGTCATGAATCCAGAGTATTTATTCATTCTGAAAATAGCGTATTAGCAAATATATGATTTTATAAACGTTACTACATCGCCTAGAAAGAATGTCTCTTGTATATCTTTTAAATTTAATCTTTATATTTATATTTGTAACAAACACTAATTATGTTTATTTTATTAACTTTATGTCTACACAATAAAGAACATTGTCTTCATTATCAATGAATCAATGAAATACAACATCATACCACATGATGTACACATGTCCTGAGGTACTGACCTCTGTTCTAATCTGGTGGTGTTGAAGCTCACTCCATCTTTATCTATGCCGTCCAGCAGTTTAAGGTCGAGAAGTTCTTGTGTAGCGTCACATTTGTGGCGTTCTGTCAGGGCTGCTTCGAATAGCTCGTCCAGTGACTGTGCAATGAGGAAGAGGTATAGGTCATAAGGGGTCAAGTAACAGTAGCATCACATGATGGAGGATAGTGATGTTAAAATCAAATCTCTGTTATCAATTATCAGGTATGAATAGAGATTTTTTCGGTAATTAGAAAATATTTAAAATCGAGAATAATGCTTTGATATCTAGGAGAGTTGTAAGTTATGATGTTGGGTATTTAATAAATCATTATACATTTTTATATTTATTATATTAAGAGATATTATTATTATTATTATTATTATATGCTTACGTTAAATTGAATGTTTATAAGTGATATACACGAGAGACATCTTTACAGTACAGACTTTAATTACTTAGAAAGAGATTTTTCTTCAGAAATAATCTTACTAAATCTTAATAAAAGAAATTCTCTTTTTAGAAAGAATGCTGATATTTTAATTTGTGATTTTCGTGTAATATATATTTTATATTAATATTATAATACTATTTTTTTTAAATTATGATTCGTTATTATTATTTTAAAATCTCAGATATTTGTGAGCAGTAAAACTATTTGTGAAAACTAAAACAATTAGTCTTGAATGCATGAATAGTCTATGTCACTAATGGAGAAGGTTGTATCTGGGATATTAGGGGTATTATGGGTATCCAGAGGTAATGATCTCAGGTTACCGGGTAACCTATTTATTGATTATTAACCTGTTTATTAACCTCTTTATTAACCTGTTTATTAATGGGTTTATCAATAGAGTTACATCGTGAGAAGAACATATCATCACACAGTAACGAGATGTAACGGTGGAAGGTTTCGATGAAGAGAGGGCTCGAGTCGTTGTTTAGATCACCTGAGTTGTAGTAGAACATTAAGTAGTACGGTCATAGGTATGCATGGTATATTATTGTCATGGCGCTTGCTTTATCGCTAACATCAAGCGCAATACTGAAGCTGGAGTAGTAGGTACATATAACATATCAGGTACTATCTGTAACTATCAGGTACTATCTGATACTATCAGGTACTATCTGTAACTATGGTTTGCGCTAGAATCATAATTCATTTATATTAGAAATTTACATTTTAAATTCTAATCCAAATAATAACATCATAGAATATATATATATATATATATATATATTGTTATTGTTATTATTATTCAATTTTGGTGGAGTCCTTTCATCTCATCCAGTAAATTAGATGAAGTTTTCACTTATAACCATATATGGCTCTAATATCCTTTCGAAGCCGCTCTCATGTTAAGGCATCCATGATTTTAACAAGAGCCGATCATTTATTTATACACAATTATATAAGATCACTGCGAAATATTATTTTAAGACCCATTGTAATGGTCCGGATGGGTCTTGAACCCGTGTCCTACTGCTTGTGCGTCTGACGCCTTAGCCAACTGAGCCACAAAGACAGTTTATATATATATAGTAGGTTTATAATAATATTTTTACTAATAATATAAATAGAATAATACAATAAAAGAATAGATACAAATATATATTATAAAGGTAATATATTTAATAATTTTATATATGAAGCATAATTAAAATATATAATTATATTTCTAAAATATTTCAAAATATTTAATTAATCAGGCGACAGCATAGAAAAAATATTGATCTTAATCTGAAGCCCTTTAGAGGAAATAATAACATAAATAATTATATATTTCATACGAAAAAAAATGTACAATTTAAAACTTCTAATAAATATTTATTATTATTATTATTATTTAATAAATATATTTATAAAAATTAACTATCTTAGTATAATGAAACAGATTTAATTTAATAATATGAATATTACTTACATTTATTAATTTGAAATATTAACATAGAGTTTTCAAAATGTATTGAGATATTTTATACAAATCAATAATTATTATATGGTAAATAACTGAGATTATATTCGTGCCTATCATACAATGTTGATACAATTCGTACTAGAATTGAACCGTTACACCACTAGGTTGAGGTCATAGAGGTCAGAGAGGTCAAAGAGGTCAAACCTGCTGAGATATGAGCGACGGCGTGAGACAGACAGACAGCGAATGTTCCGACATGTTCCAATCTCTCTATTCTTATGTACAGTATCCTGTAAGAGTGTTGTAAGAGATGTAAGAGATGCATTGTAAGGGTGTAAGACATACGAACACTAGTGATTGTAGTGCACACTATTAAGGGGATATCACACAACGCCATTACAATTGCACTAATATACTAAGATAGCGACAGATACATTACTCCATATAAGGCTCCTCACACTCAAATCTATTCAACGAATTCCACTGATGATTATATATATAATAGATATTATATATAATAATACATAAAAGAATAAATTATTATTTTTGTTATAATATTCTATAGATAATATTCAATATAAATTATTTTCTAATATATTATTTGGATACATATTATTATGCTCATATATGTTATTTATATATAGCAAAAAAAGTAGTATGATAACTATAATATTTGTATCTGTGCAGTTAATTTTATATATGAAATACTTTTTTATATATGTAAATAATTATTCATTGTAAATCACATTTGAAATTTCACTAATTAAAAATCAATATGAAAAGTAAAATTTATACATATACATGTTTATCTAATATATTATATAATCAATAGTATAAAGCAATACTTGTTTCTTATCTAGACAATATATTTATAGATGTTTATATTATATATATATATATATATATATATATATATATATATATATATATATAATATATTATTTTATTGATTATATATTTACATACAATTCTATAGGCTTACTATATTATATAATTTGTAATTTATTTTTTAAATATGATTATAAAAGATGGTTTTTATAATATTTCCAAATTGATTTAATTTTGACATATATTAAATATACTAAATAACACAATATTAAGTAATATTCCATAAAAATATTTGTTTTTTATTTTTTTTTATTATAACATATTTGACTCTGATGCATATTATGCCCTTAATGATCATTATCATATCGATAGAACAGATGAGTGTACACACTAGTTCTGTAAATCAACTCACTTTTTGAAGTATCGAACTTGTTAGAATAAAATTGAAGTATCGATACTTTTTCGAATACAATTTTTATATAAATTGTAAGTATATAAAGTACGTAAAGCATTTTGATATAGCTCAGCCTTTAGGTAAATCATGCTACCCGAGACTTTTACTCTACAAGCAAACAAACGAACTAAGGCTATTACGTAATGGGCTCAAACCAAAGTGAGATTCTTACTAGATATAACCGATCACAAGCGATGATTTTTATATTAAATTGTAATCATAATTTTTATATATTTATTATAGATATACATATTAATCTATATAATCTGTGTATAAATAAATATTATTATTTCCATAGGTGGCTAATTAATGTTTTTATTATTTTTATAATAATTTTTATAATCTTTTTTAATATATAATATTTTCATCAATGCTTTAAGTAACCGACACTGAGACTCCACAGGTACTTTGGATAACTTAACAATTAATTATATTATCAAACATATGATCGCAAGTTCGATAATTACATAAAAAGTTTGAATTACGAAAGTTCGATACTTGATAGTTTGATATAGTTTGATATTGTTCGATACTTGTTCGAACTGTCCGACTTCATTGAGGCATTATTGTACACACTGATTAGTTTCCCACTTCCCACAAATATGTTATAGCTATACATAATCTAGATTATGTGTTTGGTAGATTACGCGTGTGATTTAGTGGAGTGTGTGTTCCTTTATGTAGTTTGTGTTTTGTGTGTGTTTTGTGTGTGTTCCGCATGACTGCACATTATCATAAGCACAATACACTTCATCATACAGTGTATACATATTTATTAGGGATATCATATAAACTGATACACCCACACACACAGACACACAGACATAAGGACATAAGAAACCTATTAGTAGCATCGAATCTATAGGAGTTCTTGTAGACATTATGATCTGCTGCGTTCTGATTGGGTAGCTCACTGGCGAGAAGCAACGTGATTGGCTGGAGGGCGTCGCGACACGTCAACATGTCCACAATGAAACAGCCGTACTTGTAAACCACAAACATCCTGCTGGTTATCTGGGGGAGGTTGGTAGCAAAGATTGTAGACACACTTCTACTATATGTGCGTGATGTACTAATATAGGTAAGTATAGGTATGCATCAGTAATAGTGGTATAAGTATCTACTTATTAATATGTAATAAGAATTATTATCTGTGACTGCTACTGGGATGCTGTGGGATGCTGTGGGATGGTGTGGTATGCTGTGAGATGCTGTGGGATGCTGTGGGACGCTGTGGGATGATGTGGGATGTTGTGGTATGCTGTGGTATGCTGTGAGATGCTATTGATACTGCTATTAAATATATTATAAATTAATGACATAAAATGTATAATGTATTTATAATAAATCTCCTGGTTCTCAATCACTATCAATAGTGTTTCATATGTGTGGGTGTGTAGGTGTATGTGTGTATGTGTGTGTATGGGTGTGTGTGTATGTGTGTTATTGTTATTGTTATTTTTTATTTGGTGGAGTCCTTTCATCCCATCCAGGAACTTAGATGAAGTTTTCACTTATAACCATATATGGCTCTAATGTCCCTTCGAAGCCGCTCTCATGTTAAGGCATCCATGATTTTAACTAGAGCCGATCATTTATTTATACACAATTATATAAGATCACTTCTAAATAATATTTTAAGACCCATTTTATAAAATTAATTAATGGTCCTGACGAGGCTCGAACTCGTGTCCTACTGCTTGTGTGTCTGACGCCTTAGCCACTGAGCCACATAGGCAGTTGTATGTGTATATGTGTGTGTGTGTGTGTGTATGCGGGCGGGTGCTACCTTATTCAAGTCCACAGGCTCCAGTATGTCTTCAGAAGTTTCCCAGGTTACATCTTTAGCATCTATGTAGATCTTGTCTGATGGAAGTATTTAGTGTATTAGTATACATAATCAGATTGGTTCCTCATAATAAATGACAGTGAAGTCAGATAGGTATAGACGTTCACTGAACTTATCGAGAACCTTTGTATCAGTATATTAGTTTGGGTAAATCTATTTATATTATTATTATTATTATTATTATTATTATTATTATCATTATTATCAGATTTAGGCAATGCCAGGGTAATTGTAGAAGCAGTGTTGCTTATCGAGATAATTACCCCTTTATTAACATGATATCATAATTAACATATATCTCAATTTCATAATTTCACTTAATGTAAACATTATCTACAACATTCACACACTATTTCGCTGAGAGATAATCTAATTTAGAGGAACCTTCTCCTTTTGGTCGATAAATTCCTCCTACAATTTGAGCCTTGATCTTCTCAAGTTTCTGATAGATCGGTGAAGCCATCAGTAGAAGCGTGAATTCCCCAGAATCCATCGGTGCACTCAGTTTATAGGTGGTCGGCATTTGTTGTTGTTGTTGTTGTTGATTGAGGGAGTGCGTAACTAAGGACTGTTGCATGGCAACGGGTTTGTCAGGCATGTCACTGTAGGCAACAGTTGTTGTCGTTGTAGATCCCGACTTTAATGTCAATATCTGTAACACGTTGATTATGTAATACATATTATAATGGAAATATTGTATTATAATATATATATATATGTGTGTATATATTTATTGATCAAATGTAATCATAGTATTTAAAATAAATATTTGTTGATGACCAAACCCCGGTTGCTATTGACGATTCATTCTCTTTTCTTTGTTTCTCATCGAATTCTCTTTCATTCTCGTCCATTTCATTCTATTATCGTTGTATTCAGTGTAATATACAGTGATGAAATAATCAGGTGCAATGGAGTATCGGATATGTTGTGGTACTAGTGGTGATAGTGGTACTAGTGGTGCTGTTAGTGGGGTGGGTGTGGTGTTAACTTGGTAAGCAATCTGTTTCTGCTGAAGTTTCAGGTTTCGTCTTTTGCTCAATCTTTCATCAAGGGAACTCTGCATGCGTAATCTATTGGCCTCCATTTGATTGTTCAATGTCTGATGATGATAATCAGAGATTCATAAGTTTATTTAATCACCATAGAAATAGTTAGATAATATAACACTGTTCTAATAATAAATACAATAATATATATATATATGTATATCTAAGATCATTTCAATTAAAATAATAAAAATAATAAATTAATTAATTATCAGAAAAGTTAATTATTAGACAATAGGAAACAGTTCCCAGAGAGAGTATAATATTGCTCATAACCATTATCTAAGTAGTTTTAATGAGAGAAGTGAATATTATTTATTAAGATTCAGGGTCACCATTTTGAATAGGTGTATGATTAAACTTCGTATTTGAGGCACTTATGTTTAATTGTATATGATATATTATACAACATTTTAAAGATAATGAA
Source organism: Osedax fenrisi (assembly GCA_964019155.1). NCBI lineage: Eukaryota > Metazoa > Annelida > Polychaeta > Sabellida > Siboglinidae > Osedax > Osedax fenrisi. The sequence goes on along the minus strand of OZ025239.1, from coordinate 128,013,499 downwards.
TTACGTTTTAATATTTTAATATAAACAAATATTCCCTACAAAATAATATCGAAGGTTACGTCCTTAAAGGAGGCCGCACTTGTAGGTAAGCAGTAATCTATATAACCATTATAATATTATATTTAGAAGTAGATTACATTATTTTGAGGTATACCATATGGTTATAATCACATAGTAACTTTTATAATCATAGAAATCTCATATTACATAATCATTAACTACAACATAGTAATACTATGTATAACATAATATATCATATTTTTGAAGTAACTTTTAATAAATACAGTAGAATTAAATATCAGTGGAAGTAATGATGATGATGATGAAGACACTGTTACCTGAACATCTTTCTGATGCTGCTTCAGGAGTTTCTTCCTCTGAGAGTCTGAGCCTCCATTGTCTTCGAGTTGTGCCAGCGATTTCTGTGCGTACGTGTAGTGATTGATTAGAGCTGAGGTACCACACACACACACAGAGAGGGGAGAGGGGTGATCATTAGACCCATGTATTGGGAGTTAAGAGTTAACACAACTGTTGTTGTTGAGATATGTATTAATATATAAGGTTAATCCATACAATTGAATTAATAATCGTATATTATTTAGAAATATATTTCAAACAATCATCACATTAAGATGAATATTTGTCAATATTTTATTAGAATTATTATTAGATGATGCAATATTAGAATAATAATACATTTCCTATGTGGATACATGTAATACATGATACAACTTAATGATACCAATATACTAATATACAATTTTTTTAAATTTGTGTTCCTACAATTTCATATTAAATATTTAAATATATTTTCACTAAATTAGAGATTTTGAAATAATAAGTATCACATTATAATTTGTTTTTTTTTAAATTATTATTGGTTTATTGCATTTTTAAATTAATTAGGTTGTAATATGTCATTTATGTCTTAATTTATCATTTAAATATTAAACTATATAATTAATAATGTATTACTACTACAGGTTACAAAGTTGAGAAATATTCACTTTACGTAAAGTTGGGAATGAGGTATCTGAATATTTAGATTTTCGCATTTACAAAACAATATACTTTATTTCTATTTTTGATTATTTTTCAATTATTTTTACGTTATCTGTAAACAAAATTACATTCTTAATGTTTGTTATTTCATATTATTGTTTGTTTATTACAATAATGTATGTTATCATTAGCAAATATCTCAATTTTATATTTTCGACTATTTATATGTTTAAATAAAGAATTAATTAATTAATTGTATTGTTAATATTATATAATGGACTGTATATAAGTCAACTATAGTGACTTCAACCTTATAATTGTCATCTTTAAGTTTCACAACTTCCAAATGTCTTTTTGACACCTCGTCGATGTTCTTCTGTTGCTTCCTCTTTTCGTACTTCATCTCAGACTCCACATCTAAACTTGCCTTCTGAAGGTCACTGTTTAACCTTTCCCTTTCTCTATCTTCAAAATCTATAGTGATTCATGATTAGTGAAATAGACGTATCTGGAAACTTAAAATCGGATATTAAATTAATACTTAAATACGACTACTCTCAAGTAAATACCGCAACAATATAGTATGTAATTGTAGTATTAAAGATTAGGTTATATTTTAAAGTAGAAATAAACCTTCAGAGTATAGTCTTGCTAATTACAAAAATTAAATTATAGAATTAACAGAAAATGTAGATAATTTAATAGAAATATCACAATTAAATAATCGTTACACATTATCCGATACACTTATTATTATACATCTCTATCTCGAGATGATGGTGATGATGTTGGGTAGTGATGATGCTGTAGATAGATATTCTCCTGAACAGAGGTCATTCAGAGGTGATTCCCTTGCTGACCTTTACGATCCTGTAGCTGAGAAGCTCTAAATCTGTCAGCATCTTGAGTCTGCTTGACCAGTAGTTCCCCGAGCTCTGCAGCCTTCTGTTCGGCTACCGGAATGGAAGGATGACCGCGGTCAAACTCCTTCATGGCCTCAACATACTCCTGGTAAGTAGATTGAAGGAGGAGCTGGTTATTAGAGACATGTGTGTTTAGTGATTTAAACCTTCGATAGTTGATTACACCATGTATACATTATTAATAATAAACGTAATAAGTGTATTCAAGAAAGTATCACCAGCATGTAAAGTGTATCATATGATATGATTCATATGATATGATTCATATGATATGATTCATATCTGATTCATATCTGAACATACTACATACCCAAATATATATTTCAAAATATTTGAAAAAGAAATTAATATATTTTTGTTAATATAATATCCAAATTATTATAAGTGAAATAAAATTATTTAATTAAAAATAATATTACTATTTCTAGTACATTTAAAATATGAGATTATTAAGATATACAAATAATTTCTAAGTATATTCAGGATTTTATTTTAATTTAGAATTTTCTACATTTGTTGTTTGCTTACATGTTAAGTATAGGAACATAGGCTGCTTAGGTAATTCATATCATTATTACTAATAGAATTACATATACATTAGATATAGAGATAGCAGTTGCTGTATGATCAGTTGAAGCTGTTATCAGTTGATTACTAACGAGAAGTTGGTTGCGTTTCATTGTAATCTTGCCAACGGAATAGTCTAGATTACACTGAGAGAGGGCGCCTCGTTCAATGTCATCTCGTTCAGAGTGAAGGTCAGCATCCAGTGATGAACACTCCATCTGGTGCTGGTTCAGAAGCTGAGCTCTATTCTGTTCATAGTTATCATCCTCTCTGTTCTGTGAAACACACACACGGGTGGGGAGGTTAGATTGTGCTGATGTCAGCAGTATTAGTCTAAACGTGTAATAATTAATAATAATTATTTAATCATAATATTAATTAATAATAATTAATTTAATACTCAATGAAAATAATAAATAAATTCAACGGCTAATAATTATTATAATTAATATATTTATTATTATTTGTATTGCATTTCTACAAGTTATATCATATCATAAATTCTGTGATGGCTGTAACTAAAACCTCAAGATTCTCTAGTTCCTTTTCATGTCTAGCAATGATCTTAGAGCGCTTAAGTTCATAGATTGACTCCAGTTCATTCAGAGAATCGTCCACCTTTATCTTCTTCTCAGCTACAAATCTAATGACAGAGAAATAGTGTTGTATTGAATGTATCAAATATATGTTAACGATACGATACGATAAATTATATAGGTCACATACTCCGTTAACATGTGTTTGGTGGAGTCCTTTCATCCCATCCAGGAACTTAGATGAAGTTTTTACTTATAGACAAATTGTCCGATCATTCATTTATATACAATCATATAAGATCACTCCTAAACGACATCTGATTGGTTGATTACAAACTTATTCTCGTAGTTAGCATTCTGTCGGTTGTGTCTGGGGTTAAGGACAGCCCTGACAACCCTCTCAGCATCATCCAGGCCGTTCTCTCTTATTCCCACAGTTATTGCTTCGTATTCCTTCACTTTCAACTAGTAACGGGGTAGTAATTAGGTAGTAGTGTTCATGTGTGTGGCTAGAGTGTGCAGCTAATGCAGGCAGCTAATGTAGGCAGTGAATGTAGGCAGCTAATGTAGGCAGTGAATGTAAGCAGCTAATGTAGGCAGTGAATGTGTGCAGCTAAAGTGTGCAGTTAAAGTGTGCAGTGAATGTGTGCAGCTAATGTATGCAGCTAATGTAGGCAGCTAATGTATGCAGTGATTGTATGCAGCTAATGTAGGCAGCTAAAGTGAAGTTCATTATTTATATTCCTAATATATAAAAATAATTGATTATGTCGAATAACACAATTTATTTTCATATTATATATTTTAAATATTGAATTAAAAAGTCATTTAAAATAACTGATATAAATAGTAATCACTATGTTATTTATGGGTTATTGATGGGTTATTGATGGGTTAGTGATGGGTTAGTGAAGGGTTAGTGATGGGTTAGTACCTTTTCATTGTGAATTTGATCGTATTCTTCTTTCTGTGTGACCATTTCTCGAGAGATCTCACTTTCATGTTTACGTCTCAGAGCTGCCAGCTTATTCTTGCGTCTTTCTGCCAATCTTTCACGTAAGGCAACCTGTCGTATGTATGACGTATAAGTTAGTTGATGTTGATGTAACAATGACCTAGTTGATGTTGATGCATACATAGATAGCACTGCATACACACACACATGTAGATCACAACGTAATACACGTCAACTTCCCGTTTGTTTAGCCACACACAATATCACACACTAGCTGTATACTGTTGTGGTCATTATGTAATCAATTCTCAAACATACAAGTGTATGGGCAAGTGTGTGGGCAAGTGTGTGGGCAAGTGTGTGGACAAGTGTGTGGACAAGTGTGTGGGTAAGTGTGTGGGTAAGTGTGTGGTTAAGTGTGTGGGCAAGTGTGTGGGTAAGTGTGTGGGATCAACAAGTTTACAACAATGATACAGACGATATAGATAAATAAATAAATATACTAAATTAATATAATCTATTTAATTAATTTTTCATTAAAATATTTAAAATAATTAATATCTAATACTTTTATTATATTTATTATGTAATATTATAAAATATATTATAAAAATATTAATATATTATAAACTTTAGATATTACTATTAATGCAGTTATATTTAATTGTAATTAAAATTATATTATATATATATATATTATCTACATATATAATGTAATTTTATACTCATATGACATTTATATCACATGAATGTATGTTACAATGATTACAAACTTGTTGCTTTTCTATTTGAAGGTCAAACTTCTCCGATGCATTAGAGAGGTCGTGTGCATGCGCTGCCATCAACTGTTGCATGTGAACGCATGATAGAGTGCATGGTAAGGTAAAGCTACTATATCACGTGACAAACCGCATTCATTTCCTGTTCCGACAGGTCAGGTCTGGAGGATACCTCAGTGGCTTGTCTGTTCCTGCGTTCCTTGAGCACCTTCTCTTTCTCGTTATTCCACCTGGGGGGGGCGGGCGGGGCAAGGGGGCGGGGTAACGAAATTAACTCCACGCCTCTAGCGCTACTCACTTCTCTAGTTCGTACTTTTCTTTATCCAGTGAACTCTGGCCTAGTTCTTGAGTCATCTTCGCGCGATCGTTTTCGTGGCGCTTTGTCATTTCATTCCTAATTCTCTCCTATCAATTGCAGTAATGTATCAGTGATGGTTTAGATATGGAAACATGTACCATTGTGGTTGATGGTTGAGGCGTATGGACTGTGAATACGCAATCTTACAATGTACACAGAACTGATATACCAGTATAAATACGTAAGGAAATATTGAGTTAAACATATATATTGGATAAGATAGCTAAGATGTGGAAGATAGGGAATGGGAGGCATTTGTCTGTATTAAGATAAAGTAGCTATGGAAACAAACCTGTTCCTTCAAAAGAGCACTTTCTTCATTAACTTCTCCGATATCGGGCATTTTGAATTGTTCGTTGTAGGTCAACGAGTCACCTTGACCTCCTTCAGACATTCTGCGAAGTTGTCTTGCCTGACAATCTAGCAGATGTTCCGCTAACAGTTGTTCAGAATCTCGCTGGGCCTCGACCTGGTGTCTTTGTTTCCTGGATTCTAGTTTTGCCTGTTAGCAATATAGCGATGCTTGTGAGTTATATGAATTGTTGTATTGAATGTAATAGCAGGTAATAGCATGTAATAGCAGGTAATAGCATGTAATAGCAGGTAATTGCAGGTAATAGCATGTAATAGCATGTAATAGCAGGTAATAGCCTGTAATAGCATGTAATAGCATGTAATAGCAGGTAATAGCCTGTAATAGCATGTAATAGCAGGTAATAGCATGTAATAGCAGGTAATAGCCTGTAATAGCATGTAATAGCAGGTAATAGCATGTAATAGCAGGTAATATCATGTAAACAATAACTGCATTGTATTATTGTAAACAAATAAATACACGAAATGTAAACTACTGATTATTATGGAACTGTTTGAAACTGTTAACATAATATTATGTTATTGTTCATGTTACTTATATATCATATTAGTTACTTTAGCATATTTATATGAAATAGATTTATATAATGTGAATACAATTAAATTATAAATTTTAGATGCAATTTTCTCACTATTTGTATTATTACTAGTTATATTTTTATATTCATAATACTAATACTATTCAATATGAGTTTATACTTTTGTATATTATTCTAAATATATACATATATTCAATCATTTATATTTAATTTATTTAATATAATATAGAAAATGTAACAATAATATATAACATTATGACTATCTTCAACATAAAAAAGTACAACATAAAAGTACATATTATCTATTTGTATTGACTTCTGAAAACTAGTTCATCAACTTAGTGCATCAACTAGTAAAACAATGATATACATCACTCTTAACACTCACCCTTACCTAACCCTTACATAACACTTACACAACCCATACATAACCCTTACTTAACCCTTACATAACCCTTACTTAACCCTTACCTAACCCTTACATAACCCTTACATCACCCTTACATAACCATTACATAACCCTTACATAACCATTACATAACCCTTACATCACTCTTAACACTCACCCTTACATAACCCACACATAACCCTTACACAACCTTACATAATCCTTACATAACTCTTACATACCCTTACATAACCCTTACATCTTATACCTACAGGTGGTAGTTACTCTCTTCTGATGAAAACCTTTAAATCAGACATGCTCTTTTGTTTCTGGTTGTCAAGTTTTCTGTTGAGCTCATCCACATGTCTGTGATGTTGTTCCAGCAGCTTCTGTTGAGCCAGAGCGTCTTGGTTTCGTGTTATCTTCGGAATCTACACATGAAAGTAATATTCACTATGTAATATTCTAATTATTATTGTTAAAATGTTATGCTGTTCTAACTTTACCTCGTTATAAAATAAGTAATTTATTAAAAAATAGACTTTTTTAACTTATAGAAGTAATTTATATTATGAATTTAAATTATTTAAACTTTTTTTTATATATCGATAATAAATTAAACAATGTTTACATTCTATAATTAGGTTTTAGAATATATATAAAATAAATAGACAATGATTCTGTTGATACTTAATGTTAACACTCAGTGAATTTACTAATCACATAATTATGTGACTACATCATTAGCATGGTAATATAATGTAATAAAACATAATGTATGTAAGCCGCCTATGACCTTATCGAGGATGTCGTTGTGTAGATGATTCAGGTCGTTAATCTTACTATCGTTGATCGACTGGCAGAGTTCATTAGCAAACAGCGACTCCCTGGCAAGCAGGTCGGTTTCAGCGCGATCGAGGTGAACTTTACGTCTTCGGTCGAAGTCCTTCAGTATCGAGTCGTGTTCGTCTTGTCGGCCATCTTGTAGTATGATCGTAGACAACTGGGGGGTGCGGGGTTGAGGAGGGCGTTAGCGTACGGGGGGTTAATACGATGCCAATGTTTATATCATTGACAAAATGAAATATAAAATATTTCAACTATTGAATACATTTTAAATAATTCTTAACGGGTACTAAATCGAAATAACATAAATTATGTTACATAATAAATCTGTTAATTAATATTAAATGAAAATAATTCATCATTAACCAGATCAATTTTATATTTAACGTATATTAACTATATTTAAATCATAATTATAATTGAATGAATATGCACAATAGAAAGATGCATGTGACTTGAGGGTCAGATAGTTGTGTGTAAACTTGTAAAGCTATGCTAAGATGTAACCAATGCTAAGCATGAAGGACAGATAGTTGTGTGCAAACTTGTAAGGCTATGCTAAGATGTAACCAATGCTAAGCATGAAGGACAGATAGTTGTGTGCAAACTTGTAAGGCTATGCTAATATGTAACCAATGCTAAGCATGAAGGACAGATAGTTGTGTGCAAACTTGTAAGGCTATGCTAAGATGTAACCAATGCTAAGCATGAAGGACAGATAGATGTGTGCAAACTTGTAATCTCTCGCGATCAAGTTTATCGCGAGCATCCGACATCTTCTGTTTCCTGTCGGCGGCCATCTTGTTTCTCAGTGCGGTGATCTGCTGGTCTCTGTTAGCATTGCTATTTATAGGCACAGACTTGCGTTCCAGTTCATCGCAGAGCTGGTTGTACTGCTCTTCTGATAGTGTTCCGTCTGATACCAGAGCCATCTGGTGGTAAGGATAGGTTTAGCTCATTGAACACTAGTGATGCTACAATAGCTCATTAGTATATCTCAATATTATTAATATATATATTGATTGATTTATTGTATTTATTTATATAAACACTTGTTATCTATTTTTTAATAATATAACACAAATTTACAAAAAACGTAATATACTATACAAATATATTATACATATATTATAAATATATTACTATTATTATATAAGTACATTGTATATTAAAAATATTTTTTAAATAAATTATAAATATATATTATAAATATTATATATATATATATATATACAGTAAAACCTTCTATAAGAAACTATTTTTTTTCAGTACTTTTTTTCTTATAGAGAGGTTTTCTTATAAAGAGGTTTAATTTTCCAATGATTTTAAGAGTTAATTTAAAATTAACGCATTATATAACGTTAAAACGCACTATATAACCTATAGGTTATATATAGTATATTTATTTATTTATATTTATATAAAAGTATTAATCAAAAGAATAGTTTAGAAATATGATTACTAAGTTAATACATAATGAAATTGTATTAGATTTACATTAGCAATTTTAAATTATGAATCATCATTGATGAATATAATATAATGAATATTATAATAATCTAGTATTTAACAATTAATGGTATAATATAATCAATACATTTAAGGATATAATAACATACATTAATTAATTTTAATTAATTTTAATAAATTTATGGATATACAATAACATTTATTAATTAATTTTAATATATCCAAGAATAAAAATAACATTTATTAATTAATTTTAATAAATGTTAATAAATGTATGAATATACAATAACAATTATTAATTCATTTTAATTCATTTCGAGTTATTTATGTAATATAAAATATTTGTAAGAAAAAATAATATTTTGTATACGATAAGTTTCTTATAAAGAGGTTTTTCTTATATTGTTCTTGTAAGATTTTCTTATAAAGAGGTTTTTTAATGTGGAAAAGGTTGAATTCCAACCAATTGTGTGAACAATTTTCTTATAAAGAGGTTTTTCTTATAAAGAGGTTTCTTATAGAGAGGTTTTACTGTATATATATAAACGTATACACATATACACATAAGATATAAACAATAAAGTGGCGGTGTTACGTAACTAATTGTTCCTTGACTTTAGCAGACATGCACCTCTGCCTCTCGTTCAGTGATTTATTGCTGACATCTATCTCTGCTTCAGTGGTGCCGAGATTCTCTTGAGCCGATAACAGCGCCAGGAGATGTTGTTCTGAAGCTATCTGGTCGGGAGCATCATCGTAGAGTTGTCTGGCTATAGGCATGTTCTGTCCTTCACACTAGAGGGGGGGTACGGAGTGGGGTGGTTAACTGTATGTAGCAATGAACATGTGTTGGGTCTAAACTGTGATCTATAGTGTGTTCTGGTAATAGAACTCTTATTAGATTTCATGATTTAAATGATATCACCGCACATGATTAAATGTAAAATATGGAAATATGAAGCTTAATAATGAATGATAGAGTGAATATACTGTAGAGAGATATGTATTCACTATATCTATTCTATCAGTAACATTTGTCACTACAGTCACTATATACATATAGTTAGCAGTATGTAGCCATGATTTCGTTCACATGTAGGTAGGGTGATATGGTAATAGAGCTGTAATCTAATAGAGATTTTATTTAAATTAAATTTTAAATTTGAAATCACTATGAATGCTTATTTAGGATGGAAGGAAATATTAAAGCTAATCAGTGTTCATGTATTATTTACACACATACATCTCACATCTCACACCTCACGATCGTGTTTAGCTTTAAGTTCCGCCAGTCTCTGTCTCCTTCTCTCAGCCAGCTTCTTCTGTAGGGCGATGTTCGTAGACTTACGATTAGCATTAGCCGTCGCCAGGGCTTCTTCTAATGTTCGTTGGTGATCTCCTATAATCTGTGCAATCTTCTCCTCGCTCATGTCACCTGGGGGCAATGTTAGGAACAAATCAAAACAACGAACTAACGATAGTGAATAATTAAATGATTTAAAATACGAATAATATATTAAATATTTTATCTAATTTTATCAATTAAATATTATATTCTATTGAAATATTGATTATTTATAATGATATATAATACTGTTAATCATGGAATATAATCGTATTCATTATAGAGCATATTTTGATGCAAAAGTTGTTAAATACCCAAGATCGCAGTCTTGAAGCACACACACACACTGTGATTGTATAGCAATGGTTGTGCAGGTATTATTTGATAACACTCATTCACACACATACACTGATGGAGGCAAGCCTAATTACTAATACATACACACACACACACACACATACACTGTGATGGTGGAGGTAAGCCTAATTACTAATACACACACACACACACACTCACACACACTCACACACACTCACACACACACACACACACTGTAATGATATAGGATATAGGTCACACTCATACTTACTATGCAACTTATCGGCTAGCTCTTTGGCAGACTTCTCCATAATCTTATTGTTTGCGTTATCCTCTTTCTCTTGCAGTTCATCGAGTTTCAGCCTTTCTTCGGTTCTCAGATCTCGTTCAAGATTTAGACGTTCGCCATTCTGCGAGCGTAACAGTTCATTCTGTCCGTGAGCCTATGAAAACAGAGGTCAGTAAAGGTCAGCGAAGATCGATGAAGAGACAGACATTCTACTAACATGGATATCTCCTAGTTTAGTTGAGATCTGAGTCTTCACAGAACTCGAAGGGTCGTATTCCCCTCGGTTCACCTTGTCTATGAGGATCTGCAGCACTTTGATTAGTTCTATTTCTCTAGTACTGCCACCTGTGATAGTCACATTGTAACGTGAAGGACGGGACATACACATATACGATGTCTACATAGAGCTAGAGAGAGAAATAGAGTGGTAAACAAGGTATTTGACATGCGGAAAGGGTCAATCTAAATTGGTCACCTCAAAATGGCGGATTTTACCTATTTGATTTTTTATTTTGTAGCTAGAATAAAATTATTAATACCTTTGGAAAGAGGCTAAAAAAGTAATATAAGTTTCATATTTTACTTTTTTGATATAATTAATAATAAAAAAGTTATGATCAAAAGAATATAATTTTTAATATTTGGTCAACGCAAGATGTCTTTTTTTATTTCCGCTTTGTGCATCGGCTTACGCTGCCAGGCATTGAGTATTACCACCACTCTATTTCTCTCTAGCTCTATGGATGTATATGAACCGGATAGCTTCAAGAGGTTGATGTTCAGCGTGCGGTCGAGTGTATCACCCGGTCCTGTACCTTGGCCCACTTGACCTTGGGTAGCGTTCTGTTCTCTGAGACGCTCTAGCTTCTCAGCGTCCAGTGAAAGTAACATAAGCCGAAGGTCATCATTCTGGTGTAGTGGTCAGTGTAGAGGTCAGTGTAGAGGTCAGTGTAGGGGTCAGTGTAGGGGTCAGTGTAGGGGTCAGTGTAGGGGTCAGTGTAGAGGTCAGTGTAGGGGTAAGTGTAGGGGTCAGTGTAGGGGTCAGTGTAGAGGTCAGTGTAGTAGTCAGTAGTAGGAGTTGAACTAACCTGGACAGCAATTCTATCGTAGAAACATCTGAGATCAGAGCCGTGTTTAGCAAGCTGTCCTGCTAGATGGATATTCTGATCTTCAAGTTTATCGTAGAATGTTCGTACGTTTAGATTAACCAATGGGGCGCTGGCAGATGCCACTGAAATAGAGGGAGAGTGTTGCAGTTAATCACAGATCTTAGGGGTGACTGACGCTCTTGTAGTTATCATAGTAAGGACGGGACGTATCTGGTTATGAATACGTCAGGGAGATAGAAGTATCAGAGTTTGTCCTGTCCTACCCATTATAACTAACACCCTAGCTAACACACAACTAACCTCCACCATCTGCCTCATCTGTTCTTGACCTAGAAGTTAGAGATCAACGTGAATATGGCAAACATTATAAAATTTTAATAAAAAGTCTATCTGACTATGTAATTATTACTGATATTATATATTGTATATATATAATGACATTATATGTTATATGATATTATATTGTGATGTCATTTACTATGTAGTATCAATGATACTGTATCATCGATATTAAAGATTTCGTGAATGTTCATAGTAATAAACATACTCTTTTAAAACATACAAATCGTTATACACTACATATCAGTGGTATGTCCAGTGGATGTACACTGACCACTGACCTCTGACCTCTGTACAGTGTTGAACACAGATAGCTACAACTACAGCTACAACTACAGCCACAGTTAGGGTACAAACATAGTCATCCAGCTATCTTCGCTGTGCTTGAGGTACTTGGGTATCCTAGGAGGGCGTCCTATATTACGATAGTCGGGTAGCCAATGTTTCATGGGGTAGATACCGGCATCCCGGGGCCTCCACACTATAACCGCTACCACGAGGAGTGCCACCAGGGCGGCGATCAAACACAACATCGCGATGATCAGCGACCAATCAGGAGACTCGTTGACACCGGACTCCTTCTTGACACCCGCCACTATCATGTTGGAGGGGGACGAGGGCTGGATACGGGCAGAGGTCGAGTCGCAGGTTGTCGTCGACCCTTTCACTGTTATGATCAGTTCTCTGGTGGAGGTGAAGGTCGTTAGGGGGGTGGGGGTGATAGGAGGTGTTCGATGTATTGGTCAATAGTGATTCATACATGATTAGGTACACATGATTAATTCACATGAATCATAATGTTTATACATAGACAATATGTGTTTAAATTAATATCTATAAAATAATGGCTTATCAAATTATCATTCTAAATATAGAATTCACTCTAGATATGAATTGCAAACCCAAGATACAAGGACGCCTATGTAAATAATAATATATATATGCACTCTATGATAATAATATCTACACTCAGTGAATAGAAAACATGGGTATTTAATTATATCATTGATAGTAATGTCTTTGGTAAATAGAAACTAGATAACAATTTATTTTTAAATCATATTATTTTATGTATTTGTTATGATAGAAATATAAAATGTATGTATACATTTATTAATAATATTAATATTATTTAGAAATAGGTGTATTATTATTTAGTATACATTTAATAGGCACATTTCTTGTTATATTAACTTCTATTTTCATAATAATTATAATATATAACAAAATAAATTTAAGCAATCATATTTACCACATTTTTGGTCATAACTTAAGTTTTACTAAAAATAAAAAAAAACTAAAATATGACTTATATTATAGAATGTAATAAGCTTTCCAATGATACACATTTTATTACAATAACATCAATAACACATCTCATTATAGTAGATATTAGTTGATCATAATAATAAAATGTCACGATCTAATAATTCACAAATTATATACTCTATACTTAAGCACATAATTATACCAAAATATATAATTATAATTATATTATTATATTATTATTATATTATTATTATATATATATTTATATAAATATATATATATACAATATTCAATTTGGAAATAAATTAAATTAATATTAAAATATTTATAATATAAATTATTTTAAGTATTTAACATTATACAAAACTAAAATTTATTATTTTATCTAATAATAATTATAAATATTAAACATTAAATGTACTAATGTAGTCTCTAGGTTAAGATATTGTTAATATTTAATAAGATATTTTATCAATCTAATTAAATATTAACCTGTTTTATAATATAATAATTATATATATATATTATAATCATAATGTACATTTTAGTATAATACTAATGTACATTGTAGTATATAATAATAACAACACATACATGATGTGTAAACCTAGAAGTTATCTGTGAGTCTGTGAACACATAAATGCCGGCTTTAGTGAATGAATAAGCAAAGGAAGTGTAGTTAACAGTGGTCTCCGTAACGTAATACTGGAGCTGGGTGAAGTCTCCATAGTCGAAGTTAGGGTTCGTGTTGTACAGGTGATCCTGTAGGGTAGGGTGGGGGTGTTGTACAGGTGGTCCTGTAGGGTAGGGTGTGAGGGTTGTACAGGTGGTCCTGTAGGGTAGGGTGGGGGTGTTGTACAGGTGGTGCTGTAGGGTAGGGTGGGGGTGTTGTACAGGTGGTCCTGTAGGGTAGGGTGTGAGGGTTGTACAGGTGGTGCTGTAGGGTAGGGTGTGAGGGTTGTACAGGTGGTCCTGTAGGGTAGGGTGGGGGTGTTGTACAGGTGGTGCTGTAGGGTAGGGTGTGAGGGTTGTACAGGTGGTCCTGTAGGGTGTGAGGGTTGTACAGGTGGTCCTGTAGGGTAGGGTGGGGGTGTTGTACAGGTGGTCCTGTAGGGTAGGGTGGGGGTGTTGTACAGGTGGTCCTGTAGGGTGTGAGGGTTGTACAGGTGGTCCTGTAGGGTGTGAGGGTTGTACAGGTGGTCCTGTAGGGTGGGGGTGTTGTACAGGTGGTCCTGTAGGGTGGGGGTGTTGTACAGGTGGTCCTGTAGGGTAGGGTGGGGGTGTTGTACAGGTGGTCCTGTAGGGTAGGGTGTGAGGGTTGTACAGGTGGTCCTGTAGGGTAGGGTGGGGGTGTTGTACAGGTGGTCCTGTAGGGTAGGGTGGGGGTGTTGTACAGGTGGTCCTGTAGGGTAGGGTGGGGGTGTTGTACAGGTGGTCCTGTAGGGTAGGGTGTGAGGGTTGTACAGGTGGTCCTGTAGGGTGGGGGTGTTGTACAGGTGGTCCTGTAGGGTGTGAGGGTTGTACAGGTGGTCCTGTAGGGTAGGGTGGGGGTGTTGTACAGGTGGTCCTGTAGAGTAGGGTGTGAGGGTTGTACAGGTGGTCCTGTAGGGTAGGGTGAGGGTTGTACAGGTGGTCCTGTAGGGTGGGGTGGGGGTGTTGTACAGGTGGTCCTGTAGGGTAGGGTGGGGGTGTTGTACAGGTGGTCCTGTAGGGTAGGGTGTGAGGGTTGTACAGGTGGTCCTGTAGGGTAGGGTGTGAGGGTTGTACAGGTGGTCCTGTAGGGTGGGGGTGTTGTACAGGTGGTGCTGTAGGGTAGGGTGTGTATATAAATATATATATATATATATATATATATAAAACAACTTCATTAATAATAAGTATCATTTATTAGAATAATTTATAAAAAAAATAAAACGAATTTAAATATTCACTTATTAACTCTTATAAATGAAGATATTTATAAATATTACCCTTTACTAAATAGTTATATTATATTTATACAAATATATATATTTGTATATAACTTGAGGACATTAATATTATTGTCCTCGAGTTATATAAAAATCTATATATTTGAATATAACTGTGGCTTAAGCTAACCTTAGCATACATGGGGTAATGACTGAGGGTACGATCCTCTTGATTCAGCCACAACCGGAACACAATCATCTCTCCCTCATTCAAACACATGATGGGATTAGAGATCTCCTGCGTTCCGTCGGACAGTGTGGTGTTGGGCACCTGAAGAAGTCTGCGACCGATCACCGAGGCAGCAGTCGTAGCAGATAGGGTAACCGAGATTATCAGGTAGTCTGTCAGCGGGGCTAGCGGGGGGAGTGAGGGAGGGTTATAGGGGGGCAGATAGAGTGACTGATGTGGGGAGGGCAACTAGAGGGCTGTTATCGTGTGGTGGGTTATTTAATAGCACTTTATTTATTTCAATTCTAAAAGCTATTTATTATGTCAAAATAAATGAATATACACACAAACACATACAAACACACACACACACACACACACACACTCCCACACACATACTCACACACTAACTATTAATGGAGCTCAGGGCTTCACTAGAGCTCGTGTAGATTGGGGCCGCCATTCTTGAAGGCCAGAAGTTCACGACATGAAGCTCAGAGTTAGGAGGTATCGGTGTCGACCGCAACATGAACACATTCGATAGGCTCTAATGGTCAAGTGGTCGGGTGATCAAGTGGTCAAGTGGTCGGGTGGTCAAGTGGTCATGTGGTCAGGTGGTCAGGTTTAATTTTATATTTTATACTTTATGTTTTATTATATTTAATTATATTTATAATATAAAATTAAATTATATTTTACTATTATATTATATTTATACTATCATATGTCATTATATTATTCAACTATTATACTACATGAGCTAATATGAATAGACGGATGAGAGAAGCGAGATGATTACCTGTATAACAGTTTCTCCTGTCTGTGGGTCAGTAACGGTGACCTGTAGTACCCCCATAGAGTTTATAGAGGGCGCTAGCGACGGTTGTTGATCAGTTCTACACACGCTGTCACATATCGCATCAGGGTCCGTGTATGAATTACATATACATCTGGGGGGGATGGGGGTGTAGGGGGTGTTTAGGGGGGTGTAAGGGGGGGTAGGGGGGGTTAGGGGTATGTGGGGGGTGTAGGGTGTAAAGGAGGTGTTTAGGGGGGTGTAGGGTAGGGATAGTATAGAGGGTAGTATAGGGGTAGCGTAAGGGCTAACAACTGATAAAGATATTTAAATTCACTTTACATATCCAATACATGAATACAATACATAAGCATTACATACAAACCTGCCGGTAGCGTCCACAGTACCAGTGCCGCCATTACAGGGTTCCGCACAACTATAGGTAGTAGGGTCTATACAAGTACCATCGGCAGCCAGTCTTATCTGTACAGCGGTACATCTGATATGAACGATAGACTGGCAGTCGGTGTCAGAATTACTGTCAGATTGAGCTTGATCCGCCTGATGTAGTAGGGGTGAGGGCATGATAGGGTGAGGGTAGGGTAGGGTGAGGGTATGATAGGGTGAGGGTATGATAGGGTGAGGATAGGGTAAGGGTATGATAGGGTGGGGGTATGATAGGGTGGGGGTATGATAGGGTGAGGGCATGATAGGGTGAGGGTATGATAGGGTGAGGGTATGATAGGGTGAGGGTATGATAGGGTGAGGGTATGATAGGGTGAGGGTATGATAGGGTGAGGATAGGGTGGGGGTATGATAGGGTGGGGGTATGATAGGGTGAGGGCATGATAGGGTGAGGGTATGATAGGGTGAGGGTATGATAGGGTGAGGGTATGATAGGGTGAGGGTATGATAGGGTGAGGGTATGATAGGGTGAGGGTATGATAGGATGAGGGTATGATAGGGTGAGGGTATGATAGGGTGAGGGTATGATAGGGTGAGGGTATGATAGGGTGAGGGTATGATAGGATGAGGGTATGATAGGGTGAGGGTATGATAGGGTGAGGGTATGATAGGGTGAGGGTATGATAGGGTGAGGGTATGATAGGGTGAGGGTATGATAGGATGAGGGTATGATAGGGTGAGGGTATGATAGGGTGAGGGTATGATAGGGTGAGGGTATGATAGGGTGAGGGTATGATAGGGTGAGGGTATGATAGGGTGAGGGTATGATAGGGTGAGGGTATGATAGGGTGAGGGTATGATAGGGTGAGGGTATGATAATATGTGCAATAATATATTTAGTTTATTAATTGTTATATTGTGAACTTATAAATATGGTTGATCAATTATTATTAATATTGCCTGAGATCACCCTGTAGATACATATAGACTACGAATAAAGATAAACATACATCATAATATTGCATAATATGTGTCACAGGATTCTTTGAATCAAATCACTAACATATCAATGTACCTGGATAGGATGTAACGATATTTACCTCAATAGGTCAAGATAATAAATTTTATATTTAAATATATAACTATTTTCTAATCTATCGCATACCATTAAAGAGACGTGTATATATGATAGGGTGATGTAGATATGATAGGGTGATGTAGATATGATAGGGTGATGTAGATATGATAGGGTGATGTAGATATGATAGGGTGATGTAGATATGATAGGGTGATGTAGATATGATAGGGTGATGTAGATATGATAGGGTGATGTAGATATGATAGGGTGATGTAGATATGATAGGGTAATGTAGATATGATAGGGTGATATAGATATGATAGGTTGATGTAGATATGATAGGGTAATGTAGATATGATAGGGTGATATAGATATGATAGGGTGATGTAGATATGATAGGGTGATATAGATATGATAGGTTGATGTAGATATGATAGGGTGATATAGATATGATAGGGTGATGTAGATATGATAGGGTGATGTAGATATGATAGGGTGATGTAGATATGATAGGGTAATGTAGATATGATAGGGTGATATAGATATGATAGGGTGATGTAGATATGATAGGGTGATATAGATATGATAGGTTGATGTAGATATGATAGGGTGATATAGATATGATAGGGTGATATAGATATGATAGGGTGATGTAGATATGATAGGGTGATGTAGATATGATAGGGTGATGTAGATATGATAGGGTGATATAGATATGATAGGGTGATGTAGATATGATAGGGTGATATAGATATGATAGGGTGATGTAGATATGATAGGGTGATATAGATATGATAGGGTGATGTAGATATGATAGGGTGATATAGATATGATAGGGTGATGTAGATATGATAGGGTGATGTAGATATGATAGGGTGATGTAGATATGATAGGGTGATGTAGATATCTAATGGCAATCTATTCACTACGATGATATGTATGAGTTAAGCAAGATTATAAAGGTATTCTCGCTCTCAGTCGTATCAATACAAACTAATGTAAACAATGCACAACTACGTAAGATTACATAACAACACATGACTTACCTCATCGTAGAACATAAAGCCAGACATACATCTGCAGGCGCCATCAGAGGTCTGGAATGCTCTGTTGGCCCCTATACAGGTGCACGTAGCCTGACCAATCACAGCGCTCGATGAACTACCGCAAGGCTTACAAGCAGCACTGCCGGCGTCCAGACTGTAGGTGTTGGCTGGACAGTCCAGGCATTGCGTAATCGTTGTGGCCTGGTCGTGAGTCAAGGTCGTTAGTGAAGGTCACAGTAGTGAAGGTCACATTAGTGAGTCAACGAGAGAGATAAAGTATGTAATGATATGATATTCAGTATGAGTGTGAGTGTCTAGCAGTAAGTCAAAGCGTATACACAAGAGAGAAATAAAGTAGAAGAGTCAATGCTAGTATAAGTATCAGTATCAGCTTCAGCTTCAGAGAGTCAGTATCAGACAGTATAACCACTTGAAGAGCGAGTGTCGCTGAGCACAAACCTTGATGACCTTCAGATATTTACCAGCGTCGCAAGCATTAGCAGCGGGTGATCCAGCGGGGCAGTAGTAACCCTTAGGGCAGGGGTACTTCAACGGGTAGGGGGTACCTGGAGGAGGGGGCGGGGGTATAGAGGTCGTAAGGGGGTGGGGCGTAGTAACCTTCAGGACAGTAGTACCCCTCAGGACACTCATCACAGGTCAACCTCTCAGCATGGTTACCATAGGTACCACCGGGACAGATAGTGCAAGACCCGGCCAGACTCATTCGTATGCTATTCAGTGTTTGTGTGTGTGTGTGTGTGTGTGTGATATCAGTAAGGTCAGGATTAGTGAAGTCATCAGTTATGTTACGGATGTATAGGATGACAGGGAAGGTTAGGGTTTACGGGGTTTAATATTATAAATGGGGTAAACTACATAAGAAGTTAATTAGTTAATCAGGGCACATCTAAAAGCACACATTAGTTAACAGTAGTTAACAGCTGGCAAGTAAGGAGAAGACAGGGAATAGGTACAAACCCAACGTGATTCAATGCCATGTATCCTAGAGGGCATATCAAGGTCATATTGGAGTTCATGGGGCAGTACGTAGGGTAAGGACAAGGGTAGGGTTGGGCTCCGGTAGCATTCGGACAATAGTATCCGGCCGTACAGTTCAGGGACACACCGGTCAATACCTAAGTAGGCCATGGTACAATATGGGGGTTGGGGCTGTGTTTCACCGAGTTCTACGATTATAATAAAGGAATTACAATTTTCCTCATACTTTGTTATTGTTACAGTGGTGGAGTCCTTTCATCACATCCCATGAAGTTTTCACTTATAAACATATATGGCTCTAATGTCCCTTAAAAGCCGCTCTCGTGTTAAGGCATCCGTGATTTGAACTAGATCCGATTATTTGTTATACACAATTATATAAGATCACTTCTAAATAATATGTAAGACCTATTTTAATAGTCCGGACGAGGCTCGTACCCGCGCCCTACTGCTTGTGTGTCTGACGCCTTAGCCAACTGAGCTACACAGGCAGTAGAATATTACTACGTTACATGCTAGTGTACTTATCTCACCACAATAATCACACCGACAACACAGCCAAGGTCACAGCTAGAGGTCACACACCCTCGTGTAATAATAAAGGATGTGTACAACTCTGACCCTATTAAGACAGGTCTACACCACTACTACACTGACCACTATGGTGATCACACCTACACTGACCACTAGTAACTTACCGGGCAATAGGACCCTCCTGGACAGTCTGAAGGCAGGGCACTCCCTGACTGACCACTACACTGACCACTAGTAACTAACTAGGGCAATAGGACCCTCCTGGACAGTCTGAAGGCAGGGCACTCCCTGACTGACCACTACACTGACCACTAGTAACTAACTAGGGAAATAGGACCCTCCTGGACAGTCTGAAGGCAGGGCACTCCCTGACTGACCACTACACTGACCACTAGTAACTTACCGGGCAATAGGACCCTCCTGGACAGTCTGAAGGCAGGGCACTCCCTGATTGACATTCATAGGTCTCGTTGCAAGGCACTCCCACTATGTTCACAGTGTTGTTGGGGCAGTAGAAACCTGTGTAGGGTGTGAGGGGTCAGGGGTCGGGGTGAGGACATAGTAAGGACATACGCTTGTGCACAGGGGGCCAGCACAACATTATCAGTGTGACGAGTTCAAGTAATTCACATATAGGTAATAACATATATGTATATTGTTGTATACTGATGTATAGAGTTAAACACATATATATTTTGATGTATATTAATGTATATATATAGTGATAAATATATATTGACAGATAGATATTAACATATACGTATTAACATATTGATATTGACATATATACATATAGACATATAGACACCTAGACACTTAGACAGCTACATAGACAGCGATTCTCTCGTGCACATCGCTAAACTAATCGCAGTAGTAACATGGAGTAATACTACTATGAACCTGGGGTGCAGGGAGGGCACTCCGAGGTGGAAGCAGCCCCTACTACGGGTCTCATGGTACCCGGGGGGCACAGCACAGGTTCACTGGCTTCGTCGCAGTAGTGGCCGATGGGGCAAGGGTTCTCGGTATAGGTTGCCATGCCTAGGGTTGCGAGGAAGGGGGCGGTGGTTGTAACAAGCAGATAGATTAGGTTATATTCAGTAATGTATTCAGCAATGTATTTAATGTATTTGTATATGTAATAATTAGTGATGTTGAGTAATTTGGGTAAAATGTCATACAAATTTAAATATAAATTTGTAAATATATTGGTAAATACAGAATTTAATGATATTTATTAATATGTAGTAATTAAAAGTTCCCTTATTTTTCATATATATATCCAATAAATAAATTATCTTAAATTTAAATAAGTCTACAAATATTTAAGCATGTTTAGGCAGGTTTAAGCATGTGTAAGAATGTTAAAGTGGATGTAACGTAGGTGTAAGTGGGTTAAAGTGGATTTAGGTAGGTTAAAGTAGGTGTATCGCAGGTTTAAGATGGTGTAACGTAGATGTAAGTGGGTGTAAGCAGGTAGACCATGTACTAACCAGTGACATTGCACCAATATCCAGCAACACACGCCTGACAGTCAGTTATATTAGCCCCGCCCACTTCATAGCGGTAATGTAGACGTGGACATTCTATTGGTCCTATTCCTTGTAGACAATAGTTACCCTCTGGACATGGCTGCATTATCGGGTTACCTGCAGAGAGAGAGAGGTATGTAGTAAGTAAGTTAATCAGTTAGCAAAGATTTTAGAAATCAAAGATACACTCCCTATATATGCAATATAATTAATAACTACTACCTGCCGCTGCTAGCAGTATACTACTATAGTATAAAATCACTGTTTAGATTTAGGTTCGGTGCGGTTTCCATACAACAATGTTATCTCAATTGCTAGTAACATTTTGAAAACTGTTCCCAACTCGTGCAGTAACCTAATACTGTATAATATATATAGTGTATATATTGTCTTCTATATTGTTACTGTATATATTATATATGGCTCGTTGGTCTAGGGGTATGATTTTCGCTTTGGGTGCGAGAGGTCCCGGGTTCAAATCCCGGACGAGCCCATTATTTATTATTTTTTATTATTTTTTATAATTTTTTAATAATCAAATCGGTTACTGCACGAGTTGGGAACGGTTTTCAAAATGTTACTAGCAATTGAGGCTGGCGGCGAACGCACATAGTGTATACACTGTATACACTGCCATTTTAACTGTATAATACAGTTAACAATAGATTATATGTTTATATTCACTCATCAATACGGTATTGATTGTATTGACAATACCTACCGATATTGATAAAACTTATATTAAATTAGTTAAATATTAAATATTGTTAAAACTTATATATTTAAATATAATATATTTTATTTATATTATATTATATATATATATATATTTATGTGTCTCATATATATATATATATAAAATATATAGCGCTATGCGCGCTCGCCGCCCGCCTCAATTGATGATATCATTTTGAAAACCGTTCCCAACTCGTGCATCTCCCCAGTATAATAGTAATAATAAAGTTTTAATAATAATAAAGTTACTATATTATTATAAGTTACATGTTACTATAAGAGTATATGATATTATATAGTTACTATAATACTATTATAGTATAATAGTATAATAGTATTATAGTATAATTGTATTATTATAATAACTATACTATTGTATATGTTACTAAGTATATAATTCTTAATAATTATTAATAATTATTAATTATTATAATAATTATTATTATAATAATAATTATTAATTATAATAATTAATAATTATTATTATGTTAATTATTAATTAATTATCCCTGATATAATATAATAATTTAATAATATAATTATTATAATTTAATTATTATATAATTATTAATAATTATTAATAATTATTAATTATTATTATAATAAATATATAATAATTATAATAATTATTATTATAATAATTATTAATTATTATATAATATATTATAATAATATATTATATAATAATTATTAATAATTATTAATTATTATATAATAAATTATAATAATATATTATATAATAATTAATAATTATTATTATAATAATAATTATTATAATAATTAATAATTATTAATAATTATTAATAATTATATAATAATTAAATTATAATAATTATATTATTAAATTATTATATTATATCAGGGATATTATATTATATTATACTCCCTGATTATAATATTATAATTATTATAATAATTAAATTATTATAATAATTATTAATTATTATTATTATAATATTATAATAATTATAATAATTATTATTAATTAATAATATTATAATAATATATATTAACTATATAATATATATTTAATATATATTCTAGAAATCTTCGTTTAATATTTTATTAATTATATTCAGTATAATACCAAAGATTTTGCGAAGCAAAGATATAACACTCCCTATGCATGCAACGTAATTTAGTAATAGCCCCAACCGCTGCTAGCAGTAGTATCGAAATCACTAAAATAGATTTAGGTTCGGCTCTGTTTGCATACAACAATGTTTTCATTGCTCTATTAAATTAAATGCAATATAAATTAGCTTTTACTCACTAAATATATACTTATAGCATTTAAAACATACATATCATATTTGTTTGTTATATATTAGTAATGAACACTTAGTTTTCATCATATAAATATTAATTTAAAGCATATTATTTAACATTTTAAAAGTGTATAGTTAAATACGAATTTACATTATAAACAACGCATAGTTCCTAAAAGTAACCCGCTATAGGTGGCACCAGGGTATTTTGTATACAAATTCGAATTACACGATTTCGCGTAAGTGTTATATCTTTCCTTCGGAAAATCTTTGATAATACTGTATTCATTATTTTGTAATTATAAATTAAATTAAATTTAGTAACTTAGTTAGAATAGCAAATCTTTAGGGCTTTGGTAATAGTAATTTAATTTTAAATAGTATTTAATAGATAATTTATTAAATATGAAATAACAATTAAAAAATATAAAACATGATAACTATAATTTTAAATCAGTAACTATGATAATAATTAATATTATAATATTTACTATAATTATTATTATAATAATAATTATATATATTAATAGTATTATATTATAACTATTATAATACTAACTATGATTATCATAGTGATAGTCATAGTCATAATGATAGTTATCATGTTTTATATTTAATATCATATAGTTACTATAGTAACTATGCCATTTACTCTATGTATATATACAGTGATGGGCACCGATCCTTTTTCCTGGATCGGCAATCTCGATCCCGATCCTCAATTTGTTACCCGATACCATTCACGATATTATTTATATATTCAATTAATACGATTTTATTTCATAATTCTAAACAATATATATGTAGGTATAATACAAATCGTTAATTATTTTAAATAATATTTATTATTACTATATTGTATTATATTTCAATAATAAGTCCATTGAATTAAATGCATATATTAAATGTATATCATATATATATATATATATATATATATATATATATATATATATATATATATATATATATATATGATATATGATATATGATATAGTCTATAGTCTATATTATATATTGAATTAATATATAATTTATTTATATAAATGCATTGAATTGGATACAAATATCTACTCATTGTATGACGTACAATGTACGTTGAGTCAAAGTCAGTGGTTTAATGATATCAATTGATTAAATTATATTATGGTAAAAATAACAATTATTATTTAAATACTAGTTGGTCTGGAAATACCTTGGCTAACATTACAAAATAATGATCAATACAATATCATATCAATATAATAATACAATACTACAATGTTATTAATATTCTTATAAATTAATATAATAATATTAGAGTATCGTATCGTAAATAATGTCCTGAAATGTTTGCCAGAAAGATTTTCTATCAAGTTGTAGTGGTTTATATTTCCGGCAAGTTGCCGGAAAGTAAGGGGTATCCCACTCCAACTTGCTAGAAAATCACATAGTCCTTGCTAATAGTAGCTAAAGTATATATTTTTTATTTTTAAAATCATCTCTCCGAGTTTATTTTGTTATTATTTAAACATGAGAAGACTATTATATAATCATACAAAAAATAGTATAATATAATAGTATACTTATAATGTATGCACTAGTATTCTTATAATATGAATTATATGAATTATATGAATATTATCAACAATATATATATATATATATATATATATATGTTTAGTATAACCCGCTATATATGTACTTATGTAGTCAGGTAGTAGTGGGGTAGTAGTGGGGTAGTAGTGGGGTAGTAGTGGGGTAGTAGTGGGGTAATAGTCAGGTATTAGTGGGGTAGTAGTCAGGTAGTAGTCAAGTATTAGTCAGGTAGTAGTGGGGTATCGAGGTTAACCTGCGTGACACCAGTAACCCTGAGGACATGGAATACAATCGTTGAAGGCCCTAGCTCCTGTTTCATTCATCAGAGTGTGTTCGGGACAAGGTGAAGGATTAGTAGCTCCCTCTATGTGTAACGGAGTTGTATCAGTATCACATTGTGTATTAGTATCTCATGTTAATTCTAGAATATAAAGGCAGGGAGAGTGAGAGAGGGAGAGAGAGAGAGATTGAGGGGAAACCTAGACAATAGAAGTGAGGTTGGGAAAGAGAGTGAGAGGAAACCTAGACAATAGAATCCCGAGGGGCAAGGACCGCTGCAAAAGGTGTTGGGGACACATAGTCGGGTTACGGGGTCCGGTACCATGTTGACGGGGGTGTAATCTTCTGACCCCGCCAGACAGAAGTAGCCCGCGGAACAGCTGTCTACGATGTAACCTCCCCTGTTAGGTAATAGTCTGATTAATACGATACGGTGGTGAGACTGGTAAAAGGGAGAGAAGTGAGGGAGAGAGGTGAGGGGGGGAGAGGTTGAATAGTAAATATTATAGTTCTGTGTAATATGAAATGTTTCACGAGAGTACATTGATAAGTGTAACATTGTATATTGAGAATTTAGAGAAATGATTGAAATTAACAATTTAATAAAAATATACACAAATATACTACATTTGATAGATTCTCTAATGAATGTAAAGAAATATATCTATAACATATGGATATAACATATAACATATCTACATGGTTATAATATACAACTTATCTATTAGGAGTCCTAATTTAGGACTAACAATATTTGTAAATAAATCTATATTCATGTATAGACACATTGATATGATAAAAAGAAGTGTGATAATTGTGATGATGATAGCAGACCTACAAAACTTGCCAGCAACGCAAGGTGTACATTCCTCGACCATCTTCAGTTTACTTGTGGAATTCGTAGTAAATGTTCCGTTTGGACAAGGGTTGGGATTCTGGGTTCCTGAAGTATCACAATTTAAGAGTTATCTGAGAAGGACTCGCATTACTTTGTTCATTAACACAATTATTGTATGTAAATAAACTGATTAGGTAGTTGTTTAAATATTGTTTACTTTGCATAACATACACCTTTTGGGAATATAGTTACGACCTTGGGGATAGTAATGAAGAGATACAGTGACCTTGACTAGAGATAAGATGACCTCTAGAATAGTGATGTTGATATAGTGACCTTGAGGGCAGTAATGGAAGGCGGGACAAGGTTGAGGATCAGGAACAGTAGAACTGATGCAGTAGTAACCAGCTGGACACAAGATACAGAGCCATTGACCGGTGCTGGGCTGCGATTGACCGGCAGGGCATCCTATAGGCTGAGGTGAACCCTCTGGGCAGTAGTGACCTGAGGGTGGGGTTGCTAGGGGTAACAGGAGGGACAGTAGTGGCATAAGGGTGGGATTGCTAGGGGTAACATGAGGGACAGTAGTGGACTGAGGGTGGGGTTTCTAGGGGTAATAGGAGGGGCAGTAGTGGCGTGAGGGTGGGGTTGCTAGGGGTAACATGAGGGGCAGTAGTGGTCTGAGGGTGGGGTTGCTAGGGGTAACAGGAGGGGCAGTAGTGGCCTGAGGGAGGGGTTGCTAGGGGTAACAGGAGGGGAAGTAGTGGACTTAGGGTGTTGCTAGGGGTAACAGGAGGGGCAGTAATGGTCTGATGGTGGGGTTGCTAGGGGTAACAGGAGGGCAGTAGTTGCCTGAGGGTGGGGTTGCTAGGGGTAACAGGAGGGGCAGTAGTGGCCTGAGGGAGGGGTTTCTAGGGGTAACAGGAGGGGCAGTAATGGCCTGAGGGAGGAGTTTCTAGGGGTAACAGGAGGGGCAGTAATGGTCTGAGGGTGGGGTTGCTAGGGGTAACAGGAGGGGCAGTAGTAGACTGAGGGTGGGGTTGCTAGGGGTAACAGGAGGGGCAGTAGTGGTCTGAGGGTAGGGTTGCTAGGGGTAACAGGAGGGCAGTAGTGGCCTGAGGGTGGGGTTGCTAGGGGTAACAGGAGGGCAGTAGTGTCCTACAACAACGACTACAAAACCTGCAGGACATAGATATTCAGTAGGATCGGGTACTGTGACATTAGCAGAACCGGGGCAATAGTACCCTTGATTACACAGCGAACTAGCTGAACTCTGGCCCGGATTAGAGCAGAAGTAGCCCGCGGTACAAGGCCAACAGTCCGTTACTGCTTGACCACCTGAGCGAGAGTGAGTGAGTGGTCAGTAGAGATGGTCATAGTGTCGGTGATGGTACTGACCAGTGATGTTACGCATTTGACCGGCGGGGCAAGGTACAGGGGCCTCAGTCCCTTGTGGGCAGTAGTAACCAGACCGACAGGGTCCGTTCTGAGGGTAGAGGGCGTTGTTTGCTGAGGGCACGTTGAACTCTGCTTGTCTTTGGCAGTATTGACCCGCGGTGCATAGACCTGGGGGGAGAGGTGGTAGTGGTGGGGTCAGAAGTGATGGGGTCAGGGGTGGTGGGGGCAGCGGTGGTAGTGGTGGGGTTAGTAGTGGGGGTCAGGAGTGGTGGAGACAGTAGTGGTGGGGTCAGAAGTGGTGGGGGCAGCGGTGGTAGTGGTGGGGTTAGTAGTGGGGGTCAGGAGTGGTGGAGACAGTAGTGGTGGGGTTAGGAGTGGTGGGGTCAGCGGTGGTAATGGTGGGATAAGGAGTGGTGGGGGCAGCGGTGGTAATGGTGGGGTCAGGAGTGGTGTCAGGAGTGATGGGGTTAGTTGTAGTGGGGTTAGGGGTGGTGGGGTCAGGAGTGGTGGGGGCAGCGGTGGTAATGGTGGGGTTAGTAGTGGGGGTCAGGAGTGGTGGGGGCAGCGGTGGTAATGGTGGGGTCAGAAGTGATGGGGGTTAGTGGTGGTAGTGGTGGGGTCAGGAGTGCTGGGGGCAGCGGTGGTAGTGGTGGGGGCAGCGGTGGTAATGGTGGGGTCAGAAGTGGTGTCAGGAGTGATGGGGTTAGTTGTAGTGGGGTTAGGGGTGGTGGGGTCAGGAGTGGTGGGGGCAGCGGTGTTAATGGTGGGGTCAGAAGTGGTGGGGGCAGCGGTGGTAATGGTGGGGTTAGTAGTGGGGGTCAGGAGTGGTGGAGACAGTAGTGGTGGGGTTAGGAGTGGTGGGATCAGGAGTGGGGTCAGTAGTGGTGGAGACAATAGTGGGGTTAGGAGTAGTGGGGTTAGTAGTGGTGGTGACAATAATGTTTGGGTCAGTAGTGGGGTTAGGAGTGTTAGCAAGAGTGTGGGTCAGTTAGTAGGTTAGCCTTAATAAATGGTATATGTTCTAAATCTTTATTTTATTTAAATTAATAGAGTCTGTTTTGTAATAATATACTGATATATAAATGTCCTAATATGTGATATTCGTGTATAGAATGATTCATCAATAATGATTCATTATTAATGAATCATTATACATAAATGTATAATATATGTACATATATAATAGTATTATGTTATATTTCAAAATACAACTCATTTTCCTTTTGTCAGTATTGGGTATTAGAATAATACTAATTGTTGGTTACATTTATACAAGCACATTCAATGAACTAATATATACAGGTTCATTATCTTAATATTATATTTGTATAATATATTTATTTTATCTGTATTATTATTATATTCTATATAGCTTTATCTATATAGGGTTAAACCTCTGAATCCCAAAAGGCATTAATCGCACATTGTTTTATAATTTAATGATTTTTCGTTTGGTTAGGTTTAAACCAGTACTCAATTACAGTTATAAACGAATATTAAAAAAACTCAGTATTTGAATTATATTAATAAAAATGATATATATGTAATAATATCTAATAAAGGTGGTATGATTTTTTGTAATATGTCTTTATATCTAAGATTTTGAGTATTATGTTAAAATACAACATTATATAATATTTATTATGAAAATACTTGATTAATTTTAACTAAATAAATATATTAATTTAATATATAAATTAAATAATTAATTAATATATAATATTTTTTCAGTTTATTATTAAGTAGAATGTTATAAACATTTTATCTATTATAATCTATATGTATATTATAATATTTTATGGAGTATTTATTTATTTATTGATTGAATTATGATACTATTTTTAATTAAAAATTAATTATAATTATTATAATTAATTAAGTATAATATTTAGAATAATAAATCAAATCCAATTTTTTTTTTCCAGATTTATATAATAATTTATATACTTTATAAAATAAATATAACTTATAATATATAATTATCAATATTTGAATACGAATAATCATTTTGTAAAAGGTGCGTACACTTTTTTTTAAATATACATTATTTTCACATTTTATTAAAAACGGCTGGGACTCATAGGCTTAAGTCAACACTAAAATTATAAATAGCCTCACTCTATATACATAAATGTTGTGGATACATTGAAATAAGTGTCACTATATGTGTCACTATAGGTGTCAATATAGGTGTCACTACATGTGTCACTATAGGTGTCACTACCTGTAGGAATGATATTTCCGACTCCCAGGCAATAATCTCCACTAGAACAATGGGAGCATTGTGTAGAGGTACTGAGACCTGTTCCATTGTTGAATGTTCCTTGTGGACAGGGCTGGGGTATTGTTCCGTAGGGGCAGTAGAAGCCTGGTAGAGGGGGTAGTGTTATAGGTGGAGGTGGGGTGATGGGGTGGGCAGGGCTGGGGTATTGTTCCGTAGGGGTGTAGAAGCCTGGTAGTGGTAGAGGAGAGGGAGGTGATTGGTGGACAGGATATTAGTATATTGGTAGTAGTAGTAGTAGTGGTGATAGAGGTGGGGAAGTTGAAGATTTAGTGGAGGAGGAACTTATAGAAACTTGAATTATATACATGAATAATAAATAATTATCCTGATAATATTGAATAAATATAATAATTAAATAGTAAGGAAATTAGCAAAACTTTAATTAATGTTGATATGATATCATAGTAATAGTAAAGCCCTGGGCTTTGGTACTAGTTAGAATATAATTGTAGTCGAGTTCAGTGTATAACAGTGTAAATACAGCGAATGATAGCGATGATATGACCTTGACTACAATCCACAGGGGTCGTCATATTACTGAGGTGACACATGCGGCCGGCAGGACACTGGGTGCAGTTGGACCTAGCGAGCTGGTCGTTGTAGGTGCCCGGTTGACACCCAGTGGGGACTGAGGAACCACTGGGGCAGAAGTAACCCTGGGGACACGGGTACCCTCCTTCCAGAGAGGTCAGAGGTCGGGGTGTAGCACTGCCACCGGTGCAGACGTACCTAGTAATCCAGGCATCAGACGCATTAGGATTGGTAGGTAAACTTGGAGCAGTAGGGAAAGGGGAAAGTACAGCAGTTTTATAATATTAGTAGTAGTAGTAATACATTTTGGAATTAGAATATAGAGAATATATATTATATATGTGATAATGCTATTAAATCAAATAATTAGTATAATATGATAATTGTATTATGATTATATTTTAATAATATTTTACTTTATATTAATTTATTTTAGTTATAATTTATTATATTTTATAATGTATAATTTATTATAATTATATTGATATGATTTTAGAGAGATATAAAATATATTATTTGTTTCTGAGTTGTATTATAATTGTCAAATTAATTAATAAACAATATATATATGGTGACCAGATAAAAATAACGGAAAAAAAATAAAAGTAAAAATAAAAAATGTAATTCAATCAATAATAAAAATGATTAGGTTTTTAGAAATAACTAATTCTGAATTTGTTTTTAAAAAAATTAGAATAATTGTATATAAATGTTCAAAATGTATAATTTAATATTTTGGGAAATGATATTTTGAGTTTTTTGGTTTAATTGGTTTGGTTTTGTGTTACTTGGTTTTTTTACTCTACATCCCTAAATGAGCCTTTAAAGCGTGTACTTATCATAATAAATTGTATAAAAAGTCAAAGAAATAAATATCAGGGTACAAAAAAATAAATGCTTTAAAATTAATAAAATATATACATATCGGATATTTTGTCCATGTTATTTTATTACCTAAAATCACATATATTTATTAGAAACAGATAGAGTGTAAACACTCAGGAAAACACAAAAGCAAAGCTTGACTAGGTATTTTCCCACTCAACTTAATAACAACATTACAAAAATTACAAATAACAAAATATAAGAAAATTATAAAATAACAATACTTATTTTAAAATTTCAATTTTGTATATCATTAGAACTAAAATGTTGTATATATACTATTGTTAATATTATTAAAGTGATTTGAAAAAATATAAGAAAATTATATATATATTATTATTTTAAATAACACCAATTGTACATTCGGTATATATTATAAGTGAATAGTTCTAAAATATCTATAATAGTAATAATATAGTTATGAAAATATAACAACTACTATTATAGTATTGTAGTAGTTACTAATTACATGATTTCATGATAGTTGTGTGATTATTAGATATATTAAAACATATTGAAATACAATAATTGTGATTTTAAAAGCCTCCTGGGTGTTAGTAAGGACATTTAATGAGGACATGACAGACACTTAATATCTCCGAACCCGATACTTTTCAGTGGTATATTTTATTATATTCAATGTTTTCAATCTTTGTAACAAAGATAATTGAGATATTGATTTATTTATGAAATGGATTCATATCTTAATTTTATATTTTATAATTATAATTTTCTATATGTTAATTTCTATAAATTAAATATGGTATTAAAACATACAAATTATTTATAAATTGGTTTTAAATTAAACGATGTTATTTTATATCATCTACAGTCTCAATAATATAATTTGTATTAAATTATATTATGAATTAATAATAATATTGAAATCAGATTCTGAAACG
The DNA here is from genome assembly GCA_964019155.1 of Osedax fenrisi. Classification (NCBI taxonomy): domain Eukaryota; kingdom Metazoa; phylum Annelida; class Polychaeta; order Sabellida; family Siboglinidae; genus Osedax; species Osedax fenrisi. The sequence goes on along the minus strand of OZ025239.1, from coordinate 127,980,862 downwards.
AGTTTTTACATTGATTTTTGTATCAAATTCAAATTTGTACTCCTGGAAAATTATACGATAAAATCACTCAAACGGAAAATAAAAGTGTCATAAACTATGCATTAGTAGACATGCTGTCCTTGGTAGTAAGTAACGCACGCAGCTGACACCAGGTGGTGTTGATACAGACCCTGGATCGCAGAGAGCTGCATTAGTTCCATCAGTGTAGGCCGTTTCATTGCACCAACGCCCCGCTGGACATGGGGTACACACTAGGTGTGAAACTAGGCCGCGGTTCACGGAGTAGGTGCCGGTGGGGCAAGGAGTGGGGTACGACGTGGAGTTCACGCAGTAGTAGCCTACTGGACAGTGGTCGTTACCGGTGAACGGAACACCCGGGGTTACCTTAAGGGGGGGTTAATAGTGAGCCGTTTAGTTTCTATTATGAATTCTATGTATTTCATAATCAAATAGGGTAATAATTATAGATAATGAGAATTAATTTAATAATTCATAGAGAAATACAATTGTATTTGAGTCAGATAATTCTATACTATTTCTTAAATAATAGTTTATAGTTATAGTTAATACAGTGTACTAGATAGACAATTAGGAGGAGGCAGTAGTGTGATACCCCCTCTATACACGTCACGCTTGACTAACCACGCTCTGATTGACAGGACTAGAGGCAGTGGCGCCACCTGTACAATAGTAGCCGGCATCACATTCACCGGTGACATTGCTTTGACCTTGGGTGTCGCAGTATAATCCAGCTGTACATTGTCTACAACCAGCTAGGTTCTGGTTTCCTATGTGTAGACATTATGTGGACATTAATATCAGTACATAATTTAGCATACACTATTTTTAAAATTTCATAGTTTTGTTAATAGATTATTATTAAATCATAAATATTACAATAAAGTTTTAATTTTACTAAAATAAAGTTATAAGTATAGAGTGTGTATATGGTGTGTATAAGTGATTTATATATATAGTGTATATAGAATGTATAGAGGAGCATATAGACTGACTATAGAGCATATATAGAGTGCATATAGAGTGCATATAGAGTGTATATAGAGTGTATATAGAGTGTATATAGAGTGTATATAGCATTTGTACTTCTACATAAACAATATCATATAGTAGTAACAACTTGTAGTAATATACGAGAGCATTTCTTATCTACATGCACTACATACACTGATGACCTTGATGACTAGAGGTCACACCACCAGTGTTAGATGCTTACCTGTATCGGGGTAGTAAGTACCAGCAGGACATGGGAAGGACGTAGCCGTAGCAGTTCCTACCGGGCAGTAGTGACCGCTGGGACAGACGGACGGTACGGCTACGGGTACACCTACGGGTGGAAGGGTGGGGGGGTGAGAGAGGGGTGAGATAGGGGGGTGGGGGGAGAAGAGGAGAAATGTACAGCATGCATACACAGACTGTGAATGTATTACATCACGTGCGTTCTATTGTAAAACAAGCAGAGAAATGGCGGGTCATGCAGTTGTTCATGCTTATTTAGCTCATCTTAATATTCATAATGCAATATGTTTTATTTGGTTTACAATTATTATCAAATTGTAAAATATACTTTACCGTATCTGAGTTCCACTGTAGTGCAACGTAAAGATGTGTTAATGTGTGTGTGTGTAAAGGTATGTGTGTGTGTGTGTGTGTTAAGGTATGTGTGTTAAGTATGTGTGTGTGTTAAGGTATGATGTAGTGACTGTATTAAGTAATGGTACGTCTATATATTAATGATAATGTTAAGTAAGCATTTACTTTATGGTAATTACCTAAATAATTTGATTAATATTGAATATTGATGAAACGAAACTATAAATAATGAAGGTTAATAATGAAGGTTAATAATGAAGGTTAATAATGAAAGTTAATAATGAAGGTTAATAATGAAGGTTAATAATGAAGGTTACTAATGAAGGTTAATAATGAAGGTTAATAATGAAGGTTAATAATGAAGGTTAATAATGAAGGTTAATAATGAAGGTTAATAATGAAGGTTAATATTGAAGGTTAATAATGAAGGTTAATAATGAAATGGTTTCACACTGCATACTCACCGATTGAAGAATCACAATAATAGCCGACAGTGCAAAGGTCACACGCCCCACGACCTACGTCGTACTGGAACGTTCCGTTAGGACAGAGCTCGGGTATAGCTGCGTGAAGTGTGAGGTGTTAGCACCCCTATGTAGTAGGCGGGGGCGGGGGTGGAGGGGTGGAGGGATGACTAACATGATCCCTGGGTACAGAAATGTCCTCGAGGACACGTGTATTCGGCCGGACTGGCGGTGTCTTGACCTCCAGGACAATAGTAGCCCGTAGTACAAGGCCCGTCCACAATAGCATTGCCATCTCCTTTAAACAATGAACGTAGAGATTAGTGATTACCTTAAGATGAAGTTATAATGAAGAAGCTGGAATCTTCAATTCTAATTAATTCTACGTAGTTTTGTATTTTTACATAAATGTAATATAAATATTAAAATATATATATATATATATTTCATTCTTCACTAATATATATATATAACTAAATCTAATATGTTATATATTAATTGAGAAACTAAAGCACCTAACACACACATACTAAGTGCCTAACATACACAGAGAGGGGGGTTAACCTTGGCAATAAGATCCTGCCGTACAATTAATACAGTCACTAGAGGCGCTGTTCATCGATGAGGTGGAGAATGTTCCGGAAGGGCACAGGTGGGGCTCAAAGCTTCCAATGGGGCAATAACTTCCTGTTGTTGCATCATTAAAGGTTATGTAATAAAACAGTGGTGTATCTGTTATTAATGACATTAACAAGCTTACAATAATCAAGATAAGAATATAAACTACTATATATATTTACTAATATATATTAATTTACTATTTGTTGTTTAAATTGTTATTTGTCTTTCTATTATGATTTATTTTATCTTAAGCTACTAAGTAACTCTAAGTAGCTCTAAGTAACTTTGGCTAATATTATGTTTTAAGTTGTTATTTAAGTTGTTATTTAAGTTGGTATTCACAGGCCACTGCACATCATTTTATACATTCAATGGATATACACATACATGTCTATTTTCTGTATATTATGTACTTAAGTAGGGTATGCTATTCATTCTATTGAGCCAGTTTTTGTATTATATTTATATATATATATATATATATATATATATATATATATATATATACACAATGAAATAGCATCATATATATAATATATAGTATAATATATATATAGACATAGACATAAATAATAGTGATAAATTAGGCTTATTTTAATATGATATTTTTATAAAAATTGTATATTTATAATTATTTCTGTATTATATTAATACAAATATCTCTTTATGTTATATTATCTTTATCTCAATAACAAAGAGTATTATAACTGTGATCCTCATTTACACATGTTTAACACACTATAGTTGTGAAATTATTATTTTGAGTACACATTTGGAGTTTTGCTTTTAAATAAAAAATAAGTCGCTAAAAACATCTTTATATCATTTCTTATAAAGACTGTTTCATACATTTGTCGACAGATACTAAACAAACATATATATTTATATATAAAGTAGAATTATTTAAACAACACTTTTTTTTTAACATTTTTAAACGTGCGACGTCCCTAAAGCTGGTCTTTAATCCCACAATAAATAATACAATACATACATAGACATACACATAGACATAGACATCTACTACAAGAGCTATCTAACAAAACTAACCGGGGGGACATATGTGCTGCGTTGAAGAGCTGCTCGTGTGATTACAGTAATGACCTTCAGTACAGTTTCCTGAAGGTGAACTAAGGCCCGGTTGATCGCAGTACTGGCCTCCATCACATGGTAGCGGACGCTCGCTTCCCATTGGACAATAGTAAGCTATAGGGCATAAGCCACCTGCAGCGAGAGACGAGATTAGCAATACGGTCGGTTACTATCGAAGTCTGGAAGTTAGCAAGTTAGCACTATTATACATTGAGAGTTCTATTAGTTAATGTCAAGGCTTCATATATATTTATAGACTCTGGTAGAAATAAGCAAATGTTCAGTTGTCGTTATTGCTTTACAAATAATTAAATGGTTTACAATATAACTATTTTTGAACATATATAGGTCATTACATTATAAGTTGTGGTCACATTGTTATCTGACAAGAGTGAAAGATAAGAAGTAAGATAAGGAGTAAGTTAAGGAATAAGATAAGGAGTAAGATAAGGAGTAAGATAAGGAATAAGATAAGGAATAAGAAAAGGAATAAGATAAGCAGTAAGATAAGGAATAAGATAAGCAGTAAGATAAGGAGTAATATAAGGAGTAAGATAAGGACTGAAGAATGAGGACATACCTGTTGTCTGACCGAAAGCGGGACAAACACAGTCCCACTGCGGTTGACAGGTGGCGTTACTGTTCAGTGCGGCGATGTCCACTGGGTTCGACAGGTTCACCAATGCTCCGAGGTCAAAAGGTCGCGAGGTTACAGCTCCTCCGAAACAAAAGAAACCTGAGAGGAAAAGTAATGGTGAAAGTAGCTTATGCCTTAGTGAGGTGGGAGAGTGAGAGATGGAATGAGGGAATGATGGGGAAAGGGGGTGAGGGATAGAGGGTGTGTAGGGTTGAGGGGGAGAGAGAATGAGGGAATGAGTGAGAGAGGGAGTGGGGGGGAGAGAGGGTGAGGGGGAGAGGGGGTGAGGGAGTAAGGGAGTGAGGGAGTGAGAGAATGAGGGGGAGAGTGAGAGAGGGAGTGGGGGGGGAGAGAGGGTGAGCGGAGAGGGGGTGAGGGAGTGAGTGGGTGAGGGTTACACTGATCTTTAGATGATGTAACATTCGACCTAGAGATAATCAATAACACATTATGATGTAACATTCGACCTAGAGATAATCAATAACACTTTATGATGTAACATTCGACCTAGAAATAATCAATAACACATTATGATGTAACATTCGACCTAGAGATAATCAATAACACATTATGATGTAACATTCGACCTAGAAATAATCAATAACAGGTTATTATATAACATTTGACCTAGAGATAATCAATAACACGTTATGATGTAACATTTGACCTTGAGTGCATTGTCCATCGGGAATAGTGTTGGCTGAACCTTCGCAGAAGTAGCCCGGAGTACAAGACTTACAGCTAGTATCATTACTGGCACCTGTGCAAATAACACCAAAGATTAATTACTGATGCATATGATGATGATGATAATGATGATGCTGGTTATGATGATGGTACCGATGATGATGAAGAGATAGAGAGAGGATACGTACTAGTGCTGTAAAATATCAAATCTCAAATCTTTTTTTTTCGATTCGGTTAAAATCTTTAATTTTCGGGTATTTTGAAAGATTTTATGTTAAATCTTTATTTTAAATTTAGTCTCGGTTCGGGTATAATTAAGGGTAATTGTTCGGCTAACAATCGTTGATCGATTAACATAATTATGTAGTAATTAGTAATTACTAATTACTACAATTTTAGTTTCTTTCAACTATTTTAAAATATCCATTAAAATGTATATATCCCTACTATTAATTTGATTATCAGTTATACCACATATATGATAACATATTTAAAATAGAATCATTTTATCAAGGACACTATGTCATTATTTATTATTCATTAACAACAATATTTAAAAATGAATACGAATACACTGAATATTCCTGAAGGAATATCATTAGATTAAGTTGAAATGATTTATACTCTGTACTATTATATACAATATTAATTTATAAACTATATTTGTTTAAAAATAAATGTTAAATAAATATTTAACATTATAGTATATATATATATATATGATACAATTATAATAATTAATTTATTTTAATAAATAATTAATCATTTATAGAAATTATTAATTATATATATATAGACTAATTATAGTATTATAGTATAAATATTACAAATATTACTAATTATAATATATATATATATATATATATATATATATATATTCTAAGTATAATATTTATACTTATCCTGCTATAGCATATATATATCAGGTTAAATTTAGCCAATTATGCTATAGCATAATTGCTATGGTATATATATATATATATATATATATATAGGATTATTAGGATTATTAGAATAGTAAAATATTCAATAAGTAATTAATAATTATTAATTATAATTTATTATTTAATAATTATTAAAAAATGTGATATTAATTAATTAATAATAATAATAATTAATTTATTAATTATATATTATTTTAATAATTAATAATTATCAATTATTATTATTAATTAATTATAATTAATTATATATTATTATTTATTAATTATATATTATTTTAATAATTATTAATAAATAGTTATCAATTATTATTATTAATTAATAATAATTAATAATATATATTTTTAATAATTATTAATTATTCAATTATAATTTATTAATTAATTATTATTTATAAATTAATTATTATTATTATTAATTAATAATAATTATTCATTAATTTATTTATTATTAATAATAATTAATTAATTAATATCTCTTTTTTTTCTTCGTTAAATTATTTTTAAATATTATTAAAAGATTTGAAGTTCTCGAGAACAAGCAAGTATTTGAAGTTTGACAGCACGGACCTGTATCATTGTTGTAAGTGCCTTCAGGACAAGGGTACCGTAGTGCATAGGTAGTTCCATCAGGACAGTAGTGAGCCACAGGACATAGCATTGGGACTATGGTCTCGTTCTCACAATAATAGCCTGTAGTGGGTGGGTGGGTGACTCATAGTTCATATAGTTAGGTATATACACAGTTATGTACAGTAATAATTATTAATAACGATGTATAGAAAATGTGGAGAAAATATATATATTCATATTTATATATACAAATAATTCAGATTTAATAGTCGAAATAATATAATTAGTATAAAAATTGCATTATATATATACAGGTTTATCATGCTGATTATTATTGATGTTTATTACTGATGAAGCTTATATATGCAACTGATATACAACTGATATACAGTTGTATACAACTGAATAAGCAACTGATATACAAAGTTATCATAAGAGGTATAATGATATTAACAGGTAATACCTACATTAGTTATTAGTTATTAACAGGTGTATATTTTAATATTCTAGATATATTAGAAATAATAATATAATGTGTACATAGTTATGGTAAGAGTGGGGATACATATGGGAAGTGGGGCTAACTTGGAGAGTGGGGCTAACTAGGGGGAGTGGGGCTAACTAGGGGGAGTGGGGCTAACTAGGGGAGTGGGGCTAACTAGGGGAGTGGGGCTAACTAGGGGGAGTGGGGATACATACGGGGAAGTGGGGGTTATCCCGATGGAGTGGGGTTAACTCTGGGGAGTGGGGCTAACCCGGGGTACAAGGTAGACAAACACTAGACCCATCGACGGGTGTAAAGGTACCGGGTTGGCAGTGTACAGGTAGTGTAGAGTTCAAAGGGCATTCTGATCCAGCAGTACAATAACCACCTGAACCTGTGTGCGCTACTGTAGCCTGGGGGTTCGAAATGTTCACACCTACAGGTTGGGGTAAGGGTGAAAGAAGGGGTGGTGGAGGTAGGGTTATAAGGTATTGGAGAACGGGTGTTGGAGGTAGTTAGTAGGTGTTGGAGATATTACGTCAACAATATTACTTATACGAATAATAAATAAGAATAAAATAAATAAAGTAATATTTAAAATGGATTAAGAATGCATGTGAATAAAGTATCAGATATAAGTAGATTAAATGTAACAACAAATATAGTGCTGATACATAGACCTGATACCTTGAGACCAGTGATAGTGTGAAGTGTAATGGAACAGGTGTAGAGAGGTGTAGAGAGGGGTAAGCAAGGGTAGAGAGGGGTAGGCAGGAGTAGAGAGGGGTAAGCAGGTGTAGAGAGGGGTAAGCAAGGGTAGAGAGGGGTAAGCAGGTGTAGAGAGGTGTAGAGAGAGGTGTAGAGAGGGGTAGACAGGCAAAGGTGTTGTACTAACCATGTGTACAGTAATGACCTGGATCGCAGTAGGCAGTGGGGGTCTGTAGTCCAATAGTGGCGCAGTAGCTTCCACCCGTACAAGCGCTACACTCGCTAATGTTACTTAGACCTGTGCTGCCTCCAAATGTACCTGTAGTGGTGGTCGAGGTGGTCAGTGATGGTGTTGGGGGGGGGTAGTGGGGCTTACCTATGGGGCAGGCAATGTAGTCGTAGCCTGTAGAGCGGGGGCAATAGTAACCCTGCAAACAGATATCAGCTCTGTCCCCTCTTATACAGTAGTATCTGTAGTGGAGCGATGCTTAGTATAATATTAATAAATATTTATATATATATATATATATATATATATATTTATATAAACATATAATATAATAATAATAATAATAATAATAATATCATATTTTGTATAAAGCCTAGGTGAATGAGAAATCATGGCTTGTCTTTCACCCATTAAGATAATGAGGAGACAAATTTAAATAACTAAAATCAATAAACGAATGTAATAAATGATATAAAATGAATAAAGTAAAAAATTAAAAAAAAAATTAAATACAAATTATTGAAATGTATTTTTGAAAATTTCTGTTAAAAATACTAAATAAACAAGTATGAAAATAAAATTTATATTTTCATAAATACTGGCAACATTCAACTTTTATACTTCAATACTTGAATAGGTAGTCCCCGTAATTTACCAGTGAATCAATAATATTATTGTATGCTATTGTTGTAGCTTTTACTTTCCACCCAAAATTAAAACATACACATAAATTAAATAGTCAATATATTATTATTAAAATATCAAAAATGTGCTAATTAATATTTAAAAATATTAAAGTACTAAAATAATAATAAAAAACCTCCTCAAAATCTAAATCATCATTTAATAAAATTTACATAAAAATAAAATATATACAAATAATAGAGTAAGGTCAGTCAAAGTTTTATATATTTAAGATTATATTTAAAAATTAATATCATTAGTTATTTATCATTAGTCATGTAAAAGATAAATAAATATATAGGTATAAACACATAAATTGACACAAACAATATATATATATGGATAAAATAAAAAAACATTAAAATATTTAAATAAAATATAAAAAAAAATTAAAATTAAATGTATATTTTTTTGAAATTTTTCGAAAATAATTTTAAATTAGAAATGTTAATTAATGAACTTGAAAGATTATTCCAGTACTTTGCACCAATATTTATTAAACGAAATAAGTTTCTAGAATTCTTAGATGCCTTTCTAATAAAGTTATTACAATCATTATTATTTTTAATAAGTCTGATTTGCAAATTAATTGGTAATTTATTATAGAGATCTCTATGTATAAATTTTATAGAATTAAATTTAACATCATCAAACTTAAAAATAAAATTTCTCTGCATGAAATCATGAATATTAATATTTGTATTTAATATTATGCATTTTAATGCTCTTTCCTGTAAAATTGCAATATATGATTTATTAGTTTTAAAAGTATTACCCCATATATGTGAACAATAATTTAAATGAGACATGAATAATGATTTAAAAATTAAAATTCTAGTATTAAATTGAGGTTAATATTCAATTTTTTTATTATACCAATAACTCTACATAGCTTCGAAGTAACATAGCCGTATTGCTGTTTCCAGTAAAGTTTTTCATCAATATAAACTCCTAAAAACTTATAATTTAATACATGTTTAATTGGAATTTCATTTAGAAAAATTAGTAATGTATTACTTGAATGAATATTCCGTACATTAAAAAGTATATAAATACATTTATCAATATTCAGTGTCAACTTGTTTATCGCTAACCAAGATGATAACTTTTTCAATTCACTATTCATTATAAATTAAAAAATTATATTTGTATCATCAGCATAAAGTACTGGTTTAAATAGTGTCGATATATTTGGTAAATCATTAATATATAAAATAAATAAAATTGGTCCTAAAACAGAAACTTGTGGAACACTACAACTTTTTTTAAATCAGATAAAACACCATCAAACTCAATACATTGATATCTATCAGATATATATAATTTAAATAAATCTAAAGTAAAGCCTCTAATTCCATAATAATCCAATTTCTTTAATAATAAATTATTGTCAATGGTAAATACCTTTTTAAAATATGCCTCTTTAAAATATTTAGAAATTTGTGTTAAAATAGATATTGGCCTAAAATTTAACATATCATTTGTACAAGGGTTTTAGCCATTTTAAATTCATCTGGAAATAATCCCTCATTAATACATCTATTAAATAAATAAAATTTATATATTTAAATTAAATTAAATTTAAATATTAAATAAAAGTGATAAAATAGGACTTATTTCATCAATAATATATTCAAATAAGATATTATTCATATTAAAAATATCAGTACTATATTTGTAAGTATTTGTATCGATAATATTATATATTTCTGAAGGTGTAGTTGGAGATATAAAAAATGAATATTTATTCTTATCTTCGAAGGTATCATTAATACTAGTATTAATATTAGGGTTAATAATTAATTTGGCTAAATTATTTCCTACATTACTAAATATATCATTAAATCTATTCGCAATTAAAAAACTAGAATCATAATTTTTACATACATAATTATTCTTATTATCATTTGATTAATTTATAATATTTTTAATTAATTTCCAAGTTATATATATATATATATATAACTTGCGCTTGATTGATGTTATATTAAAGTTATGTACTCTCAGATGGAGTCCTACAGTGTACAACTCTGATACTGATACTACTGATACTAATACTACTGATACTACAGATACAGATGTATACGACAGACTGGTATTCCAACCCTTGGGGACATTCCATACACTGAGAAGCTCCCGTTGCATTGTTGTAGGTAGCGTTAGCACAAGGAATCGGGGCGACGCTCCCCACGGGACAGTAATGTCCTAGAGGACATACGTCTCCGGTAACGCCATCTAGTGGACAGGTTTAATAATGGTATTGATAATGTGCGGTGTAGAGGGGAGGTGGTGAAAGTCTATATTCAATGTGAATCTAGTCCAATTTAATTAATTGGATCTAATCTTATTATTATTATAATAATATTATATTATATAATAAAACTATTATCTAATTAAATTATATTCTAATGAAATTATTATATAATTAAATCACAATTTAATCAAATCCCAATGTAATGGAACCCTAATGAAAATGCTAATGTAAATCTTGTACTAGAAGCCTGTACTAGAAGCCTGTACTAGAAGCCTGTACTAGAAGCCTGTACTAGAAGCCTGTACTAGAAGCCTGTACTAGAAGCGTGTACTAGAAGCCTGTACTAGAAGCCTGTACTAGAAGCGTGTGTACTACCTGTAGGGTTGGGAACGCTAGCCCCTCTAGTGCAGTAGTAGCCTTGCTGACAGTCCGCAGTGGTGTTGTGCTGACCACTGGTCAAACAGTAACGGCCTGGCTCACAGGATAGGCAGCTGGTCGAATTGGACTGTCCTGTGTGACGGGGTGGGGGTATGGGTGGGGGGTAAGGGGGGTGTATAGACAATATACTACTGTATTCATATAATCTATATATAGTCTATGTCCAGGCAAATAAAGTTATCTAAATATACACATATATATAATAGTCACTTTACGATTATATAATTTATATAAATATATATATATATATTTACTTATTATATTTATATTTATTTATGTATTTTAATATTTAATTAAGCTAATATATAATTTATTTGTATCAGAGATATATACTGACCAGTGATTGGTTGATAGAAGCCACTTGGACAAGGACTGGGGACTGGTGTACCCTGACCACAATAGTGACCAATAGGACAGTTGGAAGGGTTCACTTGAGTCTCTCCTAGGTGGCAGTACTGACCCGGAAGACATTGAACTAGATAGAAGACAACAACAATAATATATTATTAACATATTAAATATCTATATTAATGGATAAAAGAAATCAGATGAAATTTAAATGAATGGATTAAAAGTAAATTATTGGACATCACATCATACTACTACTACTACTACTACTACTACTACAGTAGATGTATTCGACCTTGAGATTGTAGTAGTCCTGTGGTGGTACAAGCGTATCCAGGGTTGCAGGGGGTACATTCAGAGGAGTTCTTCAGTCCGGTAGAGTTGCCGTAGTAACCGATGGGACAGAATATTCCTGTATAGGATATACTAGTATTTATATATAAATGTATATATATATATATATATATATATAATATATTAAAACTAATTTCATTAATATATACAATTATTTGTATTAATTATTATGATTATTAACAGAGTTAGGTTATTAAACCAAGGATAGAAGCTAAATCTAGAGATCCGTACCTTTCATAGCAGTATTGTAATACATACTATTATTATTTTAGATTAAACTATGTACTGAACACAACACAATGTGTAGTGTGATACAAACCGAAGAAGCTGCCCACCGGACAATAGCGTCCTTGAGGACATATGTCACCGGTCAAGCCGCCGTCTTGTGGAGCTGATACGTTAGCACCACCGGAACAATAGAACCCAGCGGCACACTGACCAGTAGGGGAGGTCAGTCCTGTAGTACCGCAATAGTAGCCCGCCGTACAGCTGTGGCAATCACCTGAGGGGTGAGGGGTCAAGGTCAACATAGGGCATACGGTTACTTAGAAGTAAATTTATTATGATATATATGTTGTGATATACAGAAAAAGAAAAAATAATATTTATTTAAATTTAAATAAATAATATTTCTTGCTACTAGTTAAAATAATGTAAAAAAAAAATGTACATTATCCAATTATAAATAAACATATCAATAAGGGCAAATAATGTTGTCTACATTTTGTATAAGATATTGTAAAAATATAAACAAATTACTTCGATACATAACTCCTGCTTACATAACTCTCTCATAGGATATACTATTCTTATACATTTTAATTATTGTATTAAAAGTATAATTATTATAATATATATTATATATACATATATATATAATACTTATAATTATAGAATAACACTAGAAATGTGAATAACCTTGAGAGGAGAATGAGGTCTGGTTTCCGAAGCTGCCGGGAGCACAGGGGTTCTGCAGGGAGTATTCGGTACTGAGAGGGCAGTAGTAGCCTTGGGGGCAAGGGGAGGGTGAAATCACCCCCGTAGCGTTCAGGGCGATCTCGTAGGGGTCGCAGTATGACCCCAAGGGGCATTGTTTACACGTCGCTTGACCGGTGAGGTCTTGATACCAGCCTACAGGAAGAGGAGGGACGGGTTACTATAGTGTGTTTGTACAAAGGACATCATGTCTGCTCTCTATTACAATGCTGAGCTACTACACTTCAGTGATAGGGGTCAAACATTGATTATGAGGTCACACTAGGTATACAGCAAGTAAGAGGCATTAAGGGGCACTAAAGGGCACTAAAGGGCACTCTCTCTATCCTTTTGTTAATAAATAAATATATTCAAAGCTTGTAAATTCTTCAACTATTAAATAAAGGTTCAATAATATTAGAATGTGTGTACTTAGTAACATTGAGAGAGTATCGCCTATAGGTGGCGCTGTAACCTCAATGACCTCTATCATTAACCTCTAGGATCTCTACCACAAACCTCTATGACCTCTATCACTAACCTCTACGACCTCTATCATTAACCTCTACGATCTCTACCAATAACCTCTACGACCTCTAGGACTAACCTCTACGACCTCTAGTACTAACCTCTAGGACATAGATCCGGTGATGCAGACCCAGTAGGACATCTGGAGCCGAGGGTACATGTGTACTCAGTGGGAGTGGTAGTGGTCAGTGCAGAGGGGCAATAGTAGCCGGCCGTACAATCCCCGCTGACCGCTGTGAGACCTACACCGCTGCAGTAGGAGCCTGTACGGTGGTGAGGGTGGGGGTGAGGGTGAGGGTATGTGAAGTATTATACAACCCACACCCCACCCCAGCTACGTATAGCAAACTAGTCACAAATCTTATTAATCATATTTGTATTTTATTTGATATCAATATTTACAAAATTAAATAATAATAAATTAAACTAGTGAGATGTTAATAAAGGAAGAGTTCTGATTGGTCGAGCCCTAACCAGGAGTGCACGGTACGCAGTTAGAGGCAAGGGTATTGCCGGTAGTGTTGGAGAACGTTCCGTTGGGGCAAGGTTCCGGAACAGCTGTTCCAGAGAGACAATAACGACCAGGGGGGCACAGGTATAGGGCGGGGGTGCGTTGATATTGACCGAGGGGGCAATAGAAACCAGGATCACAGGGACCTGGAAGTAATAGGTGATTAGTAGTTGATAGGCAGTGATAAAACTAGTTATATATCATCTATTTATATATTAATACAAATCGTTATATTAATAGAGATACAACTAGTTATATATTAATTCTAATTCTTACTCAAGTAACAAATTTGAAACCTAAATAAAAGTCACATTAATATCTATTCACATATATATATCTCAATATCGGGTTCTTATCTTACTAATCAATAATACTTCTATAATTATGCTGGCATTACTTAAACACTGCTATCAATAACACCTATAGAGATAGTGATACAGGACATGCTGAAACTGTACTTTGACCTGATGGAGTGCTGAGTTCGTAGTTAGCGCAGAAGTAGCCCGCAGTACAGGAGATAGGAGCAGCACTTCCCTGGGGACAATAGGTTCCGGGGGTACATCTTCCTCCTGTGTAGTTGTACTCGGCACATGAACATACGTTGATGTTGGTGAAGTTACCTGAGTGTGGGTATGTGTGTGACATTTCCATCAGCATTGCCATCAGCATTGCCATCAGTATTGTCATCAGCATATGTGTTATAATAAGTATTCATCATAATAAGTATTCATTATTTTAGACATTATTTTTATAATATTTATTTTTATTATTTTATATATTTCTATAAATTATAGTAAACAATGACTGCATATATTGATTATCTGTATTGATTATCTGTATAGATTATCTGTAGAGATTATTTGTAGTGATTATCTGTAGTGATTATCTGTAGAGATTATCTGTAGTGATTATCTGTAGAGATTATCTATAGTGATTATCTATAGTGATTATCTGTAGTGATTATCTGTAGTGATTATCAGTAGTGATTATCTGTAGAGATTATCTGAAGGCAAAACTGATAGCGAGTGAACAAAGGACACAAACCTAAAACAATGGGTTTATCTGCGGATGCTGACCCAGTACAGAACCAGCCGGGTGAACACTCCCCGTTAGGCTCAGAACGACCTTCACCTGTAGAGGTCACACGATATGATACAGAGTGAGTGCTAGGGGGCAGGGGGTACTGACCTAGGCAGTATTGACCGGGAGGGCAGGCTTGACATTCACTCGAGTTTGACCTTGAGGTCACGTTATTGTAGGTGCCGGCGGGGCATGGGAACTCCTGGAGATGAGTCGTACCTGTCAATCAACGGGCCGATGATGAGTCACTCATTACATGAGGGATGTAAGTGATGGGCAAGATCTTTAATCATGATCTACAATACTTTTATCAACGATCGGGATTCACATATAGATCCATATATTCAAAAGAGTAGAGCGCGCTAATTTTAAGGGGACATGCGACAAATACATCTTTTTTTATAATTGTTTATTGTAAATCTATAATATATGAAAAATAATCTTTAAAATTGTCTTTAAATCATGTTTCTATGAAAAATATAACTTATAAAATAACACATTTTAAAACACATAATAAGAAAATAATTATACAGCATAATAATAATACTAGTATAATAACATTAATTTTAATATACCGTATATTATTTGTAACCATGTATTTATTTAACCGTATATATATATATAAATAAAATATAATAAAACACTAAAAATAATATAATATATAAAATATAATTAAAATTAGAAATTAGAATAAAAGGGGTTTCACACCAACTCGAACGCAATTATTAACTCGAATTATTAGAGGTTAAAGTTTAACTATATTTTTTCAGAGGTTTTACACCTACTTTTTTAGAGTTAATAATAGCGTTTGAGTTGGTGTGAAACCCTTTTTACAGAGTAGCATTTATTTTATTTTAAATATTGGATTTTAATATTAGAGTTAAACTTTAACCTCTAATATTAGAGTTAATAATTGCGTTCGAGTTGGTGTGAAACCCCCTTATGAAATAAAATGAATTAAAATTTTAAATAGCTAGATTAACTTTAGATTAAATTTACACAGAATTATGTTTTATCACTAAACAAGCTCACATAATGTATGATCACTTTTATAATAATTCTTATTTTTACCTATAATTTACATAGAGTTAGAAAACATATATATATAATAAATAATTTCAATTTGAATTTATAAAAATATATACAGAAATATTTTAAAATAAACATATAGAAGGAAAAATTATATTTTTAAAATACTCTTAAAAATATATATATATGAACATTTTATAGAATTATGTACAATACAAAATAATCAATAGTAAATATAATGCAACTGAGTATAGATATACAAATTAATAAAAAATAATACAAAATAAAAATGTCAATACCATTTAAAAAATAGCCATTTTTCCTTTATTTTACATGTACATTCGTGCATCCCTTTAAAAGTATCGGGATCGCTAACGGATCGGGATGGAGATCAGGATGGTGATCAGGATATCTAACAGATTATATAGTTAATCGGGATGGTGATCAGGATCTCTAAGATTGAAATAGGAAACATGATCGAGATCAGGTTATGTAATCCTGTAACAAAAGCTGCCTGCCCATCACTGCAACACTACTACCTACCTACCTACCACTGCAACACTACTACCTACCTACCTACCTACCACTGCAACACTACTACCTACCTACCTACCTACCACTGCAGCACTACTACTGAGTCAGTAGTAGTGACCTGTCCATTACTGCAGCACCACTACTGACCTACCTACCTACCTACCACTGCAACACTACTACCTACCTACCTACCTACTACTGCAACACTACTACCTACCTACCTACCTACCACTGCAACACTACTACCTACCTACCACTGCATATACACTGCATTACTAACCGATATTACAGTAGTAACCGCGAGGACATTCCACCGAGGTGGCAACGCTCGTGTTCTGAGTGCACACATACCCAGAAGGACAGGACACACACGTAGAGGCACCGTACACATCCGTATAGGTTCCGGCTGCACACGCCAGGGGGCGCTCACTTCCACGTGGACAATAGCTTCCGGGGGGACACGGACCTCCCACTCCTGGGGGTAAAGGGGTAAAGGGGGCGTGTAAGGAATGCGGAGGGGGTAAAGGGGGTAAAGGGGTAGTGTAAGGAATGTGGAGGGGGACATGAAACTCCCACTATGAGGGGTAAAGGGGGGGGTTAATACATTATAACGATGATAGTCGGTATTTTTACTAGGCGAATATAGAGTATATACAATCTTCTATATATCCACAAATCTAAATAAATTCAAAAACCCACAATTAACCCAAAAAACAAAAACCTAAGAAATACCCAAACACATAAAACAGGAATGCTAGCGGGTGGGGTTCAGAGGTCATACATGTGGGTGTAACCTTTGTGAGCGTTGCCCGTAGGAGTGGCTATATCTACTCCGTATTCACAGAAGTAGCCCGCAGTACAGTTGTCAGTAGGGGAGCTCAAACCAGCAGTTGAACAATATCTGCCTCCTGGTGTAAATAGGGGTTAAATAGGGGTTACATATATGGTTAACGGGATGTATAGTAAGGTTAAAGAGGGTGGGGTTATTAGGTTAAAGTCAATTTTAAAGAAGAGGTTAAATGATGTGTTAGTGGGATAAGAAGGCCTCAATAGTAGAGGTATGAGAACCTACCTGTACATTGGCTACACTGCGATACATTGCCCAGTCCGTATTCAGAGCCATATGTTCCAGTGGGGCAAGGTACTAGGTCTGCCCCCGTAGAGGTGGGGCAGTAGAAACCCTGACGACAGATGTCTGCTCGGTCTCGGTTTACGCAGTAGTAACCTGTTGTGGACAAGTGGAGTGGGTAAGTGGAGTGATCAAGTGGAGTGGGCAAGTGGAGTGGTCAAGTGGTGTGGTCAAGTGGAGTGGTCAAGTGGAGTGGGCAAGTGGAGTGGGCAAGTGGATTGGGCAAGTGGAGTGGACAAGTGATGGCAATTGTAACGTATATCGTGACTGATATTTATAAAGAATAACATCATTATTAACCTTTGCATCCGAGCCTGTTATAATTACATATCACCCAGTTCCGAGCATTTGTATTATTTTTTTTAAATATGTACGCACGATTTTAATAAATGAAAATGTTGATATAAATATAAAAATGTTCTATTACAATTATAATTTTTTGGTTTAATATATAACATAGTTTATATATCTGGAAAAAAATTAGTAATGAATTATTCAAAATATTATAATCAATTAAAAAGTAACAATAATAATTAATTCTTTAAAATAAAATAATTATATTTCAAACCTCAATCAATGTATATAATACTAATATTTTATATATGCAGTTAGTCTTATAAAGTGGTAACAATATATAAACCAACAATAAACAGAAGAAATTATATAAATTGAGTTATTATTGAATAATTTACAAGTTATAGCGCACAGATAATTATCTGTTATATAAATTATAATTTAACATATTTTATATATTATTAGATTTTTAAATTAAAAATAAAAAGTAACACTATAATTCTGTACTATCGGTGTAAATAATATTATAACGTATACTTCAGCCAATTTTAATATTACTACGCAGGTTTTATTTATATAATTACGAAAAAATTAGCCATAAATTATTAGTTGTTAACAATTTACAACATAAATAATTATTTATATTTATTTATATTTATATTAATTATAATTAATGGTAATATTTATCTAACTTTTTATCAAATTTTAAATTTTATATTAATTTGAAATACTTTTTATTGAAAGAACTATTTATTACAATGGTATTTACTTTAATTACTATACACAATAATATATACAAGATGTTTTATATATAAAAATGAATTTATTATATAACACAAATGATATTAATTTTTCAATTTTAATTAATATAATTTATTATATTATATAATTAATTTTATTTTTAAAATAAACCTCATAAGATTATATTATACCAATTAACTTGAAAACTGAGATATGATAAAGATATGAAACTTATTTTTTTAAATTGTATCATAAAGAAAAATTTCACTATATAATTTTGATACATTTAAATAATAAAATAGACTAATATATGATATGTAGACTATATAATATAGTAGTATCATAAATTTTGCTGAACAGAAATCAACAGCTCAGCATTTTGAATCACAACAGGAATCAACAGCTCGGATGCAAAGAGTTATAGAGTATTACTTAGTTAATTGTTATTACTTGTATATTCATTGTTATGTGTGAGTGTGAATAGAACATGTATAGATAATCCGTACACCCATCATCATAGACATTGTACCTAGCCATAGATAGCTGTAAGTATTACGAGTGTGTGTGATGTACCTATTGACAACCTATATAGATGACCCATCATCATAGACCATGTACTTAGCTATACTTAGCTGTAAGTATTAAGAGGCTGTGATGGACTTACCTTCGGGACAAGTATAGCAAGCCCCAGCTCCCGTATGATTCATATAGGTGGCATTACTGCATGGGGTAGGCTGAGAGGAACCTAGTTCACAGTAGTGACCCTCGGGACATATGGCTCCTAGGGGGTAAGGGAGGCTAGGTAAGGTGGTAATAGGGGGGGCAAGGGAGGGTGGGTAGGGTAGTAATGGGGGGGGGCAAGGTAGGCTGCGTGATAAGTTTCTGACAGGTGTAGATAACATAGATAAGTCGTTCAGAACGATAAGTTCAGAAAAACTTCTGTTTCGGTTCACTCTCGTTTATTATGATCTAATTTGATTACTATGATTACAATGTGAAGAAGATGCAGTGAAAGAGATGCAGTGAAAGAGATGGGTGAAGGAGTCTAACCAGTGAGCCCATCGGTAGGTGTAGTTGTGTTGCTGGCCCGGATACAATAGTAGCCCACAGAACACTGACCAGTGGTGTTGGTTTTACCGGACGTCTCACAATATGATCCTATATGGGGTGATAGTGGTAGTGGTAGTGGTCAGTAACAATGTCAGTATTATATAGTTATATCAAATGTATATATATTATATATTATATATTTAATTATATAATATCTATATTTCTATATATTCAATTATATAATATATATATTATTATATACAGTTATATAAATAAATAATTTCACTTATGAAATGTTTGAGAATTATAATGAAACCCTGGCTTGCGTACATGTGCAAACATATCAATTATTTATATTGATTTAATTTATGAACTTATGAAAATATATTATTAATGAATTATAACATATGATATTATATTAAAATATATATGAACTTACGATATATATTACACTTTATGCATAAACTTTATGTAATTTGTTACACTTTTGTTAAACTTAAATAAATTATTCAAGCGCAAATTGAGGTTAATAATATTTTGGAATTTAATATAAAATATATTTCAATATTAAGTAGTGTATATAATGTTCACGACGAACAAATAATGAGAATTACAAAGAATGAATATTTTATTATTTATTATCTAAATTGATTCTATTTATTAGTTAATTGGTTTATAATTCTAGATAGATTGCCACACAAAGATGCTAGTGCACATAGTGCATGTGTATAGTAATGTGAGTGTGCTACTTAGTCATATTGTGAGTGCATTTCAGCAATTATTCAATATCATTATCATTCAAAATAGAACAAGTTATAATTAGAATATGTTACAATTATCACTGAAACAATACATAAGTTAATGTAAGAACGAGTGATACCTGATACCACACCATAAGGGGATGGATCGCTATGGATAAATTCGTTAAAATCGGAAAAAATATTTGTTATGAATAATTATATGTTATTTAGTAACTGTGAAAAAATGATCTATGAAATCAGTTTAGAAATAGCATAAAAAGCATATTTTATAGAATGCCTTTTTTAAATAAATTATTTATTTTGAAATCTACATTTCTAACTAATATAAATTGTTATATAATGTTTTATATCTAATATATAAATTCTATAAATATAACATTTATATATGGATAAGAAAACATATCTATTAAGCTGCGTTCACATATAGCGATTTTGCTTGCAAAATCGTCGAGACAGAATTTTGCAAACTATTTTGCAGCAAAATACTCAGCAAAATCGCAGCGATTTCGCCGGAGTGTTCACACCTAGCAAACATTTTCGTCCATGATTTTCGTCTACGATTTTGTCGAACTTTGAACGTTACACTTGCGATAATACAATTATTTATTATTTCAATTATAAATTTATTTTATTATTATAAAATTTGATTTACATAATTTGTTACGTTTATACTTAAAGATAATAGTCGTATAAATATAACATGAAATTTTCTTTAAATTATAATGCATTTCATAAGTATAAGTATTACTCAAATTATAATAATAATAATGTTAATAATAGAAAAATTATAGCAAAATATTTATTAAGTGAATATTTTAATATAAAAAGAAATATAAGACATCCAGTGCTATTTCCTGCAACAGCTTGTTTTTAATTATTTTATTATAGTAGTCCCGATTCGCGGGATCCCATAAACATATGTGACTCTCGTAAAACAAGATTATATTTGATACTTTATTAATTTCTTCTGATATTTTTAATAATGCTTATTTATTGTTTATCAATAATTATAGAAAAGTCTTTGCGTTTGGACAACATTTTGCACATATAGCAAACATGTTTGCTATTCATTTTGCTGCAAAGTTGCTGCGATTTTGCAGTGATTTTGCACGTGAATGTTTTTTTGCTGCAAATTTTGCCGTGGTGTTCACACCTGGCGATTTTGTTCGTCGTGATTTTTGCTGCAAAGTTGCTGCGATTTTGCAGCAAAGTTGCTATATGTGAACGCAGCTTTACTTATAATTTTGATTTTAGATTAGCTGAATACATAATTACACTCTGATATAATAAAAAATAACATTTATATAGGTACTACAATTATTATATAACAAATAATATATATATAAATTTTATAAAAATAACATTTATATATTGATAAGAAAATATAAAACCATTACTTTATAATATTGATTTTATATTAGCTGAATGTATAATTTAATTACTTAATAATTTATTTGAATTTTATTGAATTTTTTATTGTTGACTTTTCAAATGCGTTTTACTCAGAATAAATGTTGTTGTTATGTTTGTGTATAAAAATGAGTGTTTAGATAAAATTACTGAAGCGATCCACATAATTTATTTTTCTATATATAAATAACATATGTATGCATAATTTCAGAGATAATATCAAAAAATATAATTATGATGTATTGGATTTTATAAAATTCATGAAAAAATAAAATAAAATAAAAGAATGTCTATTATTATACGTGCAAAATATATATTTTTTAATTTTGTTGTCTCTAGGATTATAGATATGTTATTTTTATTAAACAAAAAATAATGTTAAAATTCAATGAAGATGTTTTTCGAACACTCACTAAACGGAGGCAATGCGTTCCCTATCTCTATACATGTAAATGTACGTCCCATGGCTCTACCCCTTAATAACACATGCTGTTGAACCCCGCTTTAGACAGTTACAACACCCCACGCTAGCTTACCTGGGGTGCAAGCCGTGCACTGTTCCACCATCTGTAGCCCCAGGGTGTTACCGTAAGTACCGGGGGGGCACGGGTCCGGAATGTAGGTGGCGTTCACACAGTAGTGGCCCAAAGTACAGATGTCTCCACCGGTACCGTTGAGCGGGGTTTGGGTCTTAGAGCCCCCGCTACAGAAGTAACCTGCAGAAGAGGGAGGTGTTAGGTATTGAAGGGAGGTGTTAGGTAATGAAGGGAGGTGTTAGGTATTGAAGGGAGGTTAAGGGTGTGTTTTTGGTGAAACACAGGTGGTGCGCAGTTAGTAGAAACAAATGTCGACAGTTTTTCGTCAACCACTAGTGCAACTGCAACCACTAGTGCAATCACTAATACAAGTATGTATGTATGGATATATTTGTATTTAAATAACATTAAATAACATGCATTAAATATGTATATATATACATACATATTTGTACTAGTAAATATAATGTTATACATACTTGTATATGTATATATAATATATATATGTATTAGTGCTGTAAAATTTCAAATACTTGGTTTTTCTCGAGAACTTCAAATCTTAAAATGTTGTTCTCGAGAACTTCAAATCTTTAAAAAAAATATCAAGTTCTCGAGAACTTCAAATCTCTCATATTTAGGTATGTTCTCGAGAACTTCAAATCTTTTAATATTATTTTAAAATAAGTCAACGAAGAAAAAATGAGATATTAATTATTAAATAATTATTATTAATTAAATTAATTATTAATTATAATAATTAATAAATAATTATAATAATTAATAAATAATTATATTAATTAATAAATAATTATAATAATTAATAAATAATTATAATAATTAATAAATAATTATATTAATTAATAAATAATTATTATTAATTAATAATAATAATAATTAATTTATAAATAATTATTAATTGATAAATTATAATAAAATAATTAATAATTATTAAAACAATATATAATAATTAATTAATAATAATAATTAATAAATAATTATTAATTAATAAATTATAATTGAATAATTAACAACAAATAATTATTAATTACTTGAATTATTGAATACGTTACTATTCTAATAATCATCTATCAGTATATAGTATTTAGTAAAGTTGTAAGAGGAATCCTATCCTACACCACAGATTATATATATAAAAGGCTAAATATAAATATTATATTTAGACTATATATAAATATATATATACCATAGTGTCAAATATTTATTCAAAATGTACTTGTAGACAAATATAGTTTTAAACGGTTTATGAATTAACATTTGTATATATTAGTACAGAGTAGATATGATATTCATCAGGAATATACAGAATATACGTATTAATTTTTAAATATTGTTATTAATGGATAATAAATAAAGGACACGGTGTCCTTGATAAGATTATTCTATTTTAAATATATTATCATATAGGTAGCATAACTGATGATCAAATTAATACTATCTTACAGTTTAATGAATATTTTAAAATAGTTGAAAGTTAAAACTTATTACATAATTATATTAATCGATCGTTACCCGAACAATTACCCGACATGATACCCGAACCGAAACTAAATTTAAAATAAAGATTTGAGACCATCAAATCTTTCCAAATACCCGAAAATTAAAGATTTGAACCGAACCGAAAAAAAAAGATTTGAGATTTGATATTTGAGATTTGAAATTTTACAGCACTAATATGTATATATAATATATATATGTATATATAATATATATATGTATATATAATATATATATATATATATATATATATATATATATATATATAAATATATATATATAATATATATATGTATATATTCACATCATATATGTATATATATAATAATATATATATATAAACATATTATTATTATATATATAATATAATAATAATATATATATTATATATATTATTATATTATTATAATATATATATATATATATATATATATATATATATATATATATATATATACATACATACATACATACATACATGTATACATACATACATACACACATACATACATGCATAGATACACGCTCACATACAAAACTTCAATTTAATTTTTGATAAATAAATGCGCGCATATCTAAAAATAGCAATAACGTCACAATTGTGACGTATTTTATGATTCATTTCATAGGCAGAGCTTATTATGCTTGCGTTCAAAGCTTAGAGCTAGAGAAAGTTCTCTCTGGATCTATGATACACTAGTGTGGCGCAGATGGCAAGTGCTGTGGTACGAATAAATAGCACAACCAGACGTGTTTTGTAACAGTTGGATTTTTACATGCAGTGAATACGAATTTCTCGTACACCTGTGGTTTTTCCACCTGTGGTTGTTACACCTGTGGTTGACCAAAAACACACCCTAAGAGAATTGGAGAGTTTTGTATATTGGCAAGGTAAACATGTGATTTGGGAATACTGCGGGAGTAATAACATGTATGTAACTATACAGAAACATATAATATACAACTAATTAAATAAATGATTCAGATAAGTTTAAATATCAAACACATGTGAATTTATAATCACACTTAAATAGCTCTACATTATACATTATATATTATAAAGTTATATTGTGCATTCGGAAACACAATTATACAAATGAGATATTAAATAGATATTATCTGGATAATATCTAACCATTTACATGTGTGTCAATATTATTCACTATATTGCATAACAAAGATGACTAATAATGAATGCCGGTGACATGTGACATGTGTATACTGACCCGACCAGCATGTACCGGTGACAGCTGTCAGTCCATCGGTGGCGCAGTAGTGACCGGTAGTGCATAGCGAGCATTGTGATTGGCTACTCAGACCTAGACTACTACTGAAGGTTCCCTGCATGCATTGCATTCCTTGTACACTTCCTATCTCGCAATATCTGGTGAGGTGTGAGAGTTGGTGTGGAGAGGTGGTGTGAGAGGTGAGGTGGTGTGGTGGTGAGGTGGAGAGGTGTGGTTGTGTGGTGGTGAGGTGGTGAGGTGGTGTGGTGGTGAGGTGGTGAGGTGGTGTGGTGGTGTGGTGGTGAGGTGGTGAGGTGGTGTAGTGGTGAGGTGGTGTAGTAGTGAGGTGGTGTAGTGGTGAGGTGGTGTAGTGGTGAGGTGGTGAGGTGGTGTGGTGGTGAGGTGGTGGTGTGGTGGTGAGGTGGCGAGGTGGTGAGGTTGTGTGGTGGTGAGAGGTGGTCAGATATGTGGTTAATATCAGTCACAATGACATATTATATCAGATGTTTATTGTATTGATATTAGTATCACTTAATGTATATAACTATAACATAATTATCATAATTATTAGAAGTGTTCTTCTTTTGTAGTTTACAATCAAATAAAGATGGCTACAATAGTATGTGTTCTTATTTTCTTTAGCAATTATAATACATAATATTAAATTCATATTACTTTTATTATAACAACAGTAAATAAAATGATAACTATGATAACTATGATAAATATCACATTATTATACTGAGACAGACCTTCCAGCGGGACAAACTTCTCCTGTCACTTGATCTGTGGGCGTTGCGCTTCCCGAACCAGAGATACAGTTGAAGCCTGGCTGACATTGCCCCGTGGGCGCTACATTGCCTGAGAGAGAGAGAGATATAGGTCAAGGTCAACGTATGTGAGGTGAAGGTGACTCGCTAACCTTGACCGCTGCAATAGTACCCGGGGCTACAAGGGCTACATTGGTCCGCTCTCTGTAGACCCGTCACGTTACCGTAGGTTCCATTGGGGCACAGGAACTCCCTAAGTGTTTTAGTACCTGGGTGATGTAATCGGGGTGTGATGTAATCAGGGTGTGATGTAATCAGGGGTGTGATGTAATCAGCGGTGTGATGTAATCAGGGGTGTGGGGTAATCAGGGGGTGATGTAATCAGGGGTGTGATGTAATGACTACAGAGGTTACAAGATCGTGGTAAACAACACAATGTGATACCTATACTTAGGTACTTACATAATGTTTAATGTTTTTAGAATATATTTAAATTGTATAATTCTATGATATACATAAGTGTATACTCTATAACCTATACCTATAGGTATAATAACCTAGAGGTATAATAACCTATAGGTATAATAACATAGAGGTATAATAACCTAGAGGTATAATAACCTATAGGTATAATAACATAGAGGTATAATAACCTAGAGGTATAATAACCTATAGGTATATTCCATATTAGGACATAGGGGCTGGGTACACTTTCACACACATGTACATTGTACAATATAAGCACAAGTAAACAATTATAAAAGGCTACCATTTTACCATGTGTTGACATATTTGTTTGCCTCTTTATATAAGTGTAATACTTTAGTCAATAATAAAGAACTTAACAAGAATGTACCTATATAATATTTAAATATGACCAAATTACTTTTATTATATTTATATTGGTAAATTATGAAAGAAACATGATATAACATTTTAATTATTGTATTTATATTTTAATATACAAAAAGTGTTGAATATTATAAGTAAATATAAATATTATCTATATATTCTGAAATATGAAACATTCTCAACACAAAACTAGTGGGTTGGGTTTAGGGAAGACTGGTGTATTCATTAAAGTTAACATATAGGGAAAATCAGGTATAAGGTTGGGCAAATATTTTGATTGAAATTAATATAAATAAAAATAACTAATAATATATATCATTATTTATACTTTGATATACTGAATAATAGTTATATGATAGGAAATTAAATACGGATATATATAATTAAGTTATATAAAATATATAATTATTTTTAATTAAAGGAGTAATAAAACATTGTTTTTATTTATTCATGTAACTAATTAAGATATAATTTGTCATGAAAAATTAGATAAATTATTATATAAGTAATTTTAAATTATTTTTAATGAAAATTTGAAAGGTCAATAATATATGTTATGTAACAAAGAGGATTGCTTTTATAGACGACTTATATCTAGTGTTCATATAGATCTTATCCATACTTATATGTGTTATGTAATCAGCATTCTAGAACACAGAGGAACCCGTTCAACATGAACACAATGCCTGTATAGTGTCAAACCTAGAGGACAGTAACTTCCCGAAGGACATAGCGTAGGAACGCTGACACCTCTATAACTGCGATATCTTCCAGTGAAGTTACTTAGGGGATCAGTGGTGATGTTCATAGAGTCTAGTATTGTGTAGTCACCTGTGTAGGGGTCAAGTGGGGGTCAAGGGGGGCTAGGGGGGCTAAGGGGGCTAGGGGGGCTAGAGGGGGCTAGGGTAGGGTTGAGGGTGATGTTAACAGAGTCTAGGATGTAATAGTCACCTATGGGATGAGGGGGGGTACTGTAAAGTGAGGATACTGACAAGGGGAGGGGATGATATCATTAGTTAGTATAAGTACCCAGCAGGAGTGGTGGGGACATAGCTAAGACAGGTAGCTAAACAGTGTGTTACCACTCTACCCAGTCCACCCACCCAGGACATGATGTGCTGTGAGGGGGGTGGGGGGGGCTAACCAAAGGGGGGAGGGGCTAACCAAAGATAGGAGGGGCTAACCAAAGGGGGGAGGGGCTAACCAAAAGCTGTGCAGTAGAAGCCAGCTGGACAGTTGTCACAAGTGTAGAGCTGCCAGTGGGGCTGGTAGGTACCACTCGGACACCCCGTCTCATTCCACGAGCCTTGCAAACAGAAGTGGCCGGGAGAACAGGCTAGAGGGGAGTGAGAGGGGGCGGGGTTATAGTGTAGGGCCTAGTATAGGTGCATGCTGTAGGGCTGTAGGGCTGTTATACAATATACAACAAGTATATTAATATATCTCTGTTTATATTATAGTTATTAACATGATTAGTTTTATTATCGCATTCTATAAATATAAGACCTAATTTTTATTGTCAACATATAATGCTAACATGTAATTTTATTTATAAATAAATAAGTATACATAAATAATATAATATAATACATAATTTAAATAATTATCTCATGTGTAATATTAATAAGCTATTAATAACCTATTTATTATCTAGCATTATTTAGACATACATAAACATATATAATGTGTGGCTAAGTTAAATTTAGCTAAATAGCAGAACATAATCATTCAGAGAAAATACAAATGTTTAAATATTGGATTTTTTCTATTTTTTTAGATATACATTGAAATTTGTACTATTTATATTTTTTTTTAAATATATTTTTCATTTTTATAACTTTATTTATTTATAATATTATAATTAGATTTATAAGTTAAGAAAAAGTAGTTAATATCAAATAATTGATTGCAATATATGCAGATAATAATGTATGGTACAAGCTAAGAGGCTATTAAAGCTTTATAACACAATAGGCCATTACTACACAGGGTGCACAAACCCAGGGTGACAGGTCTAGCAGACAGTTGCCCACTTGGACAGTAGAAGCCTTGATCACAGAGACCAGTTGGTGTGGAGAGGGAGTATTGTTGACAGTAACTACCAGAGGTGCAAGCCTCGCAGTCGGTTATGTTCTGACCATTTAGGTTAGCTGGGGTGGTAGCGGGGGTTAGTGGGGGGTAGTGGGGGTTAGCTGGGGGGTAGTGGGGGTAGCGGGGGGTAGTGGGGGTTAGCTGGGGGTGTAGTGGGGGTTAACTGGGGGGGGGGGTTATCTGGGGGGTATCGGGGGTTAGGTGGGGGTAGTGGGGGTTAGGTGGGGGGCAGTGGGGGTAATAGCATTGTTAGGTGGGTGTGAGGGTGCCGAGCTATATGGTTTGGAAGAAGAGGTTGGAGAGAAGAAGAATGTAAATAACTGATGGGGGGTTAATTAGGATGTGCTTGCCTATATAAGAGATAGTTAAATTGAAATAGAAAGAGTTTGATGGAAGAATAGAGATAGTTTGAGTACAAATTGAGAGATTAAGGATGAAGTAGAGGTAGTTTGAATGGAAGTAGATTTAGGATAGAACTAGAGAGTTAGGATGCAATAGTGAAGACTTACCATTGAATGTTCCAGGGGGACATTGTTGTTCGAGGCTGGTTCCTTGAGGACAGTAATGTCCGATGGAGCAATCTGATTGGTTGACATTAGTCGATGACTCATTGCAGTAGAAGCCTACGGAACAAGGACCCGAGGGAAGGTTGAGGGCATGCACCCCGCAGTAACTACCGCTAGGACAGGGCACAGGTATCTCACTACCCAATGGGCAGTAACTTCCTGTGTGGTTGTTGTGGAATAGTTACGAAGTAAAGCACATTGTAATCGATGTATATTTACTTTTTATCACGTTCTAAATAAATACATGATAGACACAAAATTATATAATTAACAATAATAAATGTAATAAAATAATTAGATAGATATAAAGTTTATGATAATAAAATAAAATAAAATGACATGAACAAAAAAAATTAAAAAAAACAATAATAATAATTGACTTACATGGGCCAATTCAGTTATTAGTAACAGTGCACCATACAGTGTGCACCATACAGAGCTACTACAAGAGAATAATGATAACTAACCTGGAGAACAGATACCTCCAGTGTCGTTCATAGAATACAGAGGACATGTAAAGGACGGGTTAACAAGAGAGCCGTTCACTTGGGGCGTAGGTTTGGAGTCGTAAGCCGCCCTAGAACAGAACCACCCCTCTGCACATTCTGATGTGGGCTGCGATAGGGCTAGACCACCGCAGTAGTAACCTCCTGTAGTAGAGGGGTGCGGGGTGACACTAGTTTGGCATCAGTTTAACACTAGTCTAACGCTAGTAAGATGGACAAACATACATTTAACACAAGTTTAACACAAGTTGGGGATCAGTATTCTACTTAATTTGTACCAATATTTTGAATATGCTACATTTTATTGATGATATATCATTACAATTACACTAGTAGAGTATATCAATCTATCAGTCTTTCCGTTTATCAGTCTACAGCTAACCAGTACAGGGCAGACAAGCGAAGGCATTATCTCCTAGTGTTCTGTTGTTGAATGTACCCACGGGGCAAGGGTATTGGTAAGGGGTGGTTGTAGATAGCAGACAATAGGCTCCTGTAGTTAGTGATGATGTATTAATCTCTATTGTTCTCTAGTGTTCCCTATGCGGTGACCTTTAGGGCAGGGTGAAGACAGGTACTCCGTGGAGTTGACGAGGCAATAGTAGCCGGCGGGGCAAGGAAGACAGACGGACTGGTGCGTTATGGAGTTATAGGTACCGGCGGGGCAACCGATGGGGTTCGTAGTTCCCAGGGGGCAGTAGTGACCTATGGGACAACCATCTAGGGAGCGAGATATTAGCTATTAGTGTGTGGGAATAGCTGAATAGGTCTAGGTAAGGTCCCAGTGAATATATTCCGATATATTATGTTTATTCTAGGAAATATCTTTATAAAATTCATATAAATGAATTAATTTTAAAAACTATTTACTACGTCATCATATATTATGTTATTATATATATATTATATCATAGTATATTATTATGTTTGCCGTGATATAATCAATAGCATGATAACATCGTCGTAACAACAACACCTCTATGATCTTTGTTAACCTCCGTATCCAGTGTTATTGTTGCTAGGGGCAGCAGTGTCCACCCCGTACTGGCAGTAGTAGCCTGGGGAGCACTGAGCCGTGACATTAGTGCCATCAGTGTGGTCGCAGTAGTGACCTCCATCGCAAGGTCGACATTCAGAGGTCGTTGCCAGCATCGTGCTCGGGCCGTAGGTTCCACGCGGACAGTGGCCTGTGTGTTAGGGTGGTAGGGGGTGTTGAGGAGGGCAGAGGGGTGAGGGGAGGGGGTGAGGGTGACGGAGAGAGTGAAGGTTATGATGACCTTGGTTGAATCCGATGTTGCCGGTACAGTAACGACCTTGAGGACATTCGTCCAAGTAGTATTTGTTGACGCAGTAGTAGCGGGGAGGACATACGTCGCAGAGAGAGGACATCGTATGATTCATGTACCAGCCTGTGGAGGAGGTGAGTCAGAGTGGTGAGTCATAGTGGTGAACTGTGTCTTCTACTACTAGTACTGGTGTATGTATGTAGATAAATAGTTTATTGAATTACTAAATGAATATATTTGTTTATACTTAATATGTTTATATAAGTCTATACCGATAATAAATAGGATAATAGATATCGGTTGTCAAACCAATCAATTACCTAAAATAGATATATAATGTGTATTGAATAACACACTAATAACAAGGTATTGTGAGATGTGAGACGTACGTACCATCATTGCACGGTAGCGGTGTAGCGGTACCCAGAGGACAGTAGTTTCCACGAGGACATACGTTACCAGTGACTCCATCTAGTGGTGACTTGGAACTTGACTTCAGGGTGCAATAGTAACCAGGGTCGCAGTCTCCTATTTATCGGGGCAAGCGGTGAGAAACGGTGAGATATGGTGATATATGGTGAGATATGGTGAGATATGATGAGATATGATGAGATATAGTGAAATATAGTGAGATATAGTGAGATATAATGAGATATAATGAGATATACCTGTGATATTCAATAGATTAGTAGTTTCGCAGTACTTGCCAGGTGTGCAGTCTACACAGTCTGTTAGATTGACAGCCCCCGTAGTAGGTAGGAATGTTCCGGCTGGACAACTGATCATAGTGAGGGGTTAAAGGTTACGCAAAGGTTATGTGTAATGGTGTGGGCTATAGCTCATCTCTGAACCGTGTAACTAAAATAGCTATCAAGCTCAGATGACTCATGATTAATCATGTGGCTTGTGTTTATACATTAAATTATGATATATATCAAATTTGAGAGATAATATATAAGTTAAATGAAATAGATTTGATAGTTACGTTTATGTGTACTATAACTTATAGTCTATCAGTAACTTATAGTCTATCAGTAACTTATAGTCTATCAGTAACGTATAGTCTATCAGTAACTTATAGTCTATCAGTAACTTATAGTCTATCAGTAACTTATAGTCTATCAGTAACTTATAGTCTATCAGTAACTTATAGTCTATCAGTAACGTATAGTCTATCAGTAACTTATAGTCTATCAGTAACTTATAGTCTATCAGTAACTTATAGTCTATCAGTAACTTATAGTCTATCAGTAACTTATAGTCTATCAGTAACTTATAGTCTATCAGTAACTTATAGTCTATCAGTAACTTATAGTCTATCAGTAACTTATAGTCTATCAGTAACGTATAGTCTATCAGTAACTTATAGTCTATCAGTAACGTATAGTCTATCAGTAACTTATAGTCTATCAGTAACTTATAGTCTATCAGTAACTTATAGTCTATCAGTAACTGCAGTAACTGTTATGTTGTATATGTTTTATACAACACCCCCCTATTTAAACGCATATATAAACGCATGTATAAACGCATGTATAAACGCATGTATAAACGCATGTATAAACGCATGTATAAACGCATATAATGTACCATTCCATATTGTATATCGAACTATATATCGGACAACTATTATAAAACATGTTTACTGTCTCGCGATGTATAGTTGGACGCACGCATTACGCGTACTGCGTGCACTAAGGAATACGCGTCCCTGATTGGCCCACGTAATTACTTCACCACGTTGAACTTGAAGGCACTTTTACGTCTGGCCTAAGCAGCGCAACACGCACGACCCGTGCCCCCTAATAAATATGACAAACACCTAAACCAGCTTATTCTTACCAACTTAACAGTAACTGTAGTAGACTACAAGAGTGTATGCACGATGTTGTGTCTGAAGGAACAACCTGATTGGTTGAGATGTTCCGATAGGACAGTAATGTCCTCCTGGACAAATATCTCCCCACGTTTGATTGGACGGAGCTTGTTCGGGTGATGACAACAAACAGAAGTGGCCCGCGGTACAGTTACCAGTAGGAGATGTTAAACCTATGAAGGGAGGGTACAACAGGGGTAGAGGGGTTAGTGTTAGTAGTGTGGTACATAGTGTGATGTGGTTAGAGCTAATAGTAGCATGTGTATGTGTGATAACATTGTGATAAGGAGATATAAGATAGGAGAGATAAGATGATGATAAGATGATACTAAGGTGATGATAAGGTGATGTTAAGTAACTAAAATAAGATAACTAATAAGATGAGAGTGACCTTGAGTTAAGCAGTACATTCCGAGAGAGCAGGCTTCACATTGACTAGAGTTAGCAAGCCCCACAGCCATACTGAACGTTCCAATGTTACATCTGAAGAACGATGAATACGTGTTATTAGTCAGATGGTCAGGTGGTCAAGTGGTCAGGTGGTCAAGTGGTCAAGTGGACAGGTGAGGAGTTGCCTGACATACATACATGCATGCAAACACTCACGTCCACACCCACACACCCACACACCCACACACACGTGTATAGACAGATAAAGATGCCAGGTGTATACAATGCATAAGTTAGTAACCTAGTTTCAATGGAGCTTCCCACAGGACAGTAATGTCCTATAGGACATAGGTAACCAGTGGCGCCATCTGTAGGTCGTGACGTATTCGACCTTGAAACGCACACGTAACCAGACTCACATTCTCCATTCGGATTCGTCAGTCCTATCACGGAATAACAAAGATAATAATGTTTATATTTTTTATAGTAGAAATAATGATTTAAAAAAACTATTATTTTATGATATAATAATACCACCATAAAATATTATTAAATGACTAGACTATTAAGTAAAAGTAAACAAATATTAATAGGAAATGTTAGTGTAAATATTTAGCTAATAAGAAGAGTTGCAATATATCAGTTATAGCTTCTATAGTAATAACAACTATTACTACTGCTACTACTACTACTACTTCTACTACTACTACTACTACTACTACTACTACTACTACTTCTACTACTACTGCTACTACTACTACTACTACTACTACTACTACTACTACTACTACTACTACTACTACAGACCTATATCTGAACAGTAATATCCAGGAGTGCAAGACAAGCATTGCGCCTGGGTTCCGATGTTGGTAGAGTTGCTGAAAGTTCCGGAAGCGCAAGGGAACTGATGTCGCGTGTTAGTGGTCAAGGGGCAATAATGACCAGTAGGACAGTCCACGGGGCTGACCACTCCACTTCCAGTCTCCACTGAGTCACAATACCTGTAGGACGCGAGATGAATGTGTAGGTGTGTGGGTATGTGTATGTAGGTCTGTGTGTGTGTGTGGGTGTGTGTATGTGTAGATATTAACCATCTCTAATTAACATACATCCATATGGTAGTGTGGTAGAGAGGGGTATGGTAGTGGGGTATAGAGGGGTATGGTAGTGGGGTATAGAGGGGTGTGGTAATGGGGTAGAGATGGGTGTGGTAATGGGGTAGAGGTGGGTGTGGTAGTGGGGTAGAGAGGGGTGTGGTAGTGGGGTATAGAGGGGTGTGGTAGTGGGGTATAGAGGGGTGTGGTAGTGGGGTAGAGATGGGTGTGGTAATGGGGTAGAGGTGGGTGTGGTAGTGGGGTAGAGAGGGTTGTGGTAGTGGGGTATAGAGGGGTGTGGTAGTGGGGTATAGAGGGGTGTGGTAGTGGGGTATAGAGGGGTGTGGTAGTGGGGTAGAGAGGGGTGTGGCGATAATATAGCAAGGTATACCCGCTGCCAGTAAATAGCACATTATGAATGATGCTAGGGAGACTGAGAGAGGATAGATGCTAGGGAGGCTGAGAGAGGAGAGATCCGAGGGAGACTGAGAGAGGAGAGAGGATAGATGCTAACCTTCCTACCAGGCAGTTCTTACAAGCAGACTGTCTGATCTCATCTTGATAGTAACCAGAGGGGCAGGGTTGTGGGGCGGTGTTGTTACCGGCGCAATAGTGGCCCACGGTACAGTTACCCACTGACGGGGTTGGGTGGGTGGTTCCCGGCTCGCAGTAATAACTGTAAAGGTCATGTAGTAGAGGTTGTGATGTAGAGGTCGTGAGGTAACACATAGGAGTGACTGAGAGGTGATGATAGGGAAGAATAGTGATATAAATGAAGGCAAGATGATGATGAAGATCATAAATAAGTAATAGGTGACCAGAGAATGAGGCAGCAAAACATTAATGGGCATCACCAATATACAATGAATGCAGTGTGTGTGTGTGTATGTGTGTGTGTAAACATTATACATACAGTATACACAATGCATATTAGTAATTAATATAAATGATAAATTATAGATATATAATTATATATATATATATTATATTATATTATATTATATTATTAATATATATTTTGTATACTGAATTATATATATATGTATAAACGCGGTATGTATGTTGATGTTTGTTAAGCGGCATTGTATATTAGCTACACCCATGGCTATTTATGAGATTATATGTGGTCTTAGTAACTGGTAACCAATAATAGAGCCTTAAATGATATTGATGGTGACTCATCAATGAGTATTAGGATGATGATGATGACTCATTATTAATGATGATGACTCATCAATGATGTTAACCCAGCATCGCAGGGTCCGTCGACAGCAGTTTTAGCTGGTGAAGCGCAATAGTAGCCCGAAGTACAGAGTTCACAGGTCGTAGAGTTAGTGGCACCCACTAGTAGGGACATGGTTCCCGTGGGGCAAGCAACCGGAACCCCAGTCCCCAGGGGGCAGTAGTAACCGGCGGGGCATATCAGATGTGTTGGTGACGAGGCGTTGATGTCGCAGTAGTACCCTACAGCAGTAGTAGCAGTGGTAGAAGTGTTACAATGTGGACCATGGTACGGTAGAGTGTGTGCGTGTGTGTGTGTGTGTGCGTGTGTGTGTGTAAACATCAAGTCAGCTACTACTAGTATCTATAGTAATAGTTTCTAAATTAAAATGATTTCTAATTTCTAATTACTATACGTTATATAAACATACCAGCTACAGTATGCTAGTGACTGATGACCTAGTTATGACAAGCTATGACCTACTGACCTGGGGTACAGAGGCCTGTAGGCAACGTCAGACCAACGGTTTCACAGTAACTTCCCGCATCACATGACTGATAATGAAGTAGGTTAGGTAATAATAAAGGGGGTATGGCATCATAGAGGGGAGGGGTAGTAGAGAGAGGGGAGGGGTGGTAGAGAGAGGGGAAGGGGTAGTAGAGATAGAGGGAGGGGAGATAGAGATAGGGGAAGGGGTGGTAGAGATAGGGGGAGGTGTAGTAGAGATAGGGGGAGGGGTAGTAGAGATAGGGGGAGGTGTAGTAGAGATAGGGGTGTAGCGAAGGTATGTTAACGGAGAGGGGAGCAAAGAGGGGTGTAGCAGGGTAATAGAGAGAGAGGGGTGGGGTGGGGTGAGGGTGTACCTGAGGATATCCACTACCAGATGGACAATAAGATCCAGGCCAACATTGACCGCCGGTCAGATTAGCATTCGGACACGAACAGTCGCTCGTGTTATTGTTCAGGAGGCTTCCCATTGGTTGAGAGGTGATGGCCGCTAGTAAACAGTACCAACCCACTGAACAGTTGCCAGTCGGAGAACTGAGTCCTTCCACTAAGGGAACAGATATAGTACAGTTAGCTTTGTTTATGTGATATGTATGTGATATTGTATACTATTTTATAGATTATATTATATACTATTTTATAGATTTAATATTGTATTATGTTATATTATAAATCATATATTATAGATTATATTATATACTATTTTATAGATTTAATATTGTATTATATTATATTATAAATCATATATTATAGATTATATTATATACTATTTTATAGATTTAATATTGTATTATATTATATTATAAATCATATATTTAATATTATATTATAGATTATAAATTCACACATAATCTACTAGAGATATAAGACCTTGGCAATATTTTCCGGGTGGACATTTCAGACAATCTGTGGTGTCGTTGTAGCTTCCGGAAGCAGGATTGTAATGTCCTCGAGGACATGCAAACTCTGTAGAGTATCGCGTTCCCGTAGGACATACGTAGCCTGAAGGACATAAGCTGTTGTTGTACGAACTCGCTCCCTCGAGACAATAGAACCTGGGTAGGGGAGAATAGTTCATGAGGGCATGATATTCAGGTATATATCTATCATTTAAATATTTAATTATCCTAAAGTAGCATTACTATATATTGTTATTGTTACTGTTATTGTTAGTTTGGCGAAGTCCTTTTATCCCATCCAGGAACTTACATGAAGTCTTATTCACTTACAAGTTATAACCCAATGGCTGTAATGTCCATTCTCTTCGTACACACAAGCTACACAAGCTACATTAGTGAGTCACAGTGAACACATGATGAGTCACAAACCTAGCTGGACAAGTGGTGCAGAGAGACTGTCCTATACTGTCCGAGTAACTGCCACTAGGACAGATCATTGGCAGGGGACTCCCTTCAGCGCAGTAATGGCTGATAGGACATCTCGCCCCGGTTCCTATGTTAGCACCGGAGGGAGTTGCCACGTCCACTCCTTTTGTAGTAGTAGTAGTAGCAGTAGTAGTAGTATTAGTAGTAGTGTTATATATATAAATATATATTGTATCTAAATATATACTTTATTAATATCTTTCTCTAAATATAATTTATATTGATTTTTTTTCTCTAAATATATAATTTATATTAATATTGTAACGACATTTTTTTTTCTAAATATAATTGATATCAATATTGTCTACTAAACTAGAAATAAAGCAATAAAGCACACAAGTTACGGTGGTGTTGTAATACTGACCAGTAGTGCAATAGTAGCCCGAAGTACAATTACCCGTAACATCACTGATACCGAGAGTTGCGCAATACTTGCCCCCGGTACATTGGGTACATTGGGTAATGTTAGCCAATCCGGTGATGGGGTTAAATGTTCCTAAACACACGAGGGGTGGAGGGGGGCGTATTAGTTATAGCATTATAATGAGTTACTTATATATTAAATAATACAATTACTATATATATATTAAAGATATCAATGATTATAATAGTTATATCAGATAATTAACAAATATTCATATTCATTTTTATAACCATACACATACACACATATACACACACACTCACACACACACACAAATATACGTATATAAGGTCATAACATTATCTATAAAAATAAGTGAACGAGAACCTAAAGGACATGGCCTCCAGTCTCTGCCGGTATTCAGGGGACAATAGAAGCCTGTAGGACAAGGTAAAGCCCTGTCTCCCCTATTGTCGTCGCAATAGAATCCTACAATAAACGGGCATTACGTTATGTTCTATAATGAATGTTCTATCTGCGCGTGTGTTTACTTAGGCTGAGGGTAGAGTGATGAGCCGTGTTATTATGTGTACGCGTGTAATGACACTGTCTATTACAAGTTATATTTATTTTGATTAGAATATAATATTTTATGTTAATCTGAAGAATAAAATGGAATATAAATATTATTCAAAATATTATATTTTAATTAAGTATTATAATTATAATAATTATAGTAATTTTTTATTTAAAATAAATATAAATTTCAAACTAAAAATAATATATACAATTTTTATATAAATATATATATATATATACTAATAAAATTATAGTTTGGTTAATTTAATAATAACTATGAGAGTTTTATTCATATAATGCAGAACAAATTATAAAACAACGCTAGTTCATTAAATCATTATAATATAATTAATTATTTTTATTTTGATATATACATAATTTTTGTGTGCATATTTTGATATTGATTTATTTTAATAATTTAAAATATTATATTTAAAATAAACACTGGAATGTTGTTATGATTATAACCCATTCTACAAACCCCGATGATATCAAATTTACATTTATAATTTATTTAATAATAATTAATTATTTTAAAAATAAATATTATTGTATTACATTTATTTATTTTCAGTTTTTTATATAAAAATTCTCAAAAACTAGAATATATAGAAAAGTTTTTTTAAATCCAATAATAAAAAAACATGTTATCACATATTTTACATTTTCATTTATATAAATCGAGTGCTGAATTATTGAAATATGTGTGTTAATACATTACGAGACGGTCCGCGACACCTGGGTTTTGTTGGGTCAAGGCGATCCCAGACGTCTGGGTCTTAAAGGGTTAAGGATTAATGGGGTACATTCTTTATGTGAGCAATGTAAATAGATTTATACCACTCATTTATGTCTTCATTCAATTACACAAATCTAATAATAAGTATTTAAACATTTTTATTTCTATAGTTTAATAGGGTTACGATCAAAAAGGACGAGTTGAGGTGCAAAGGTTAAATTTTAAATGCGAAATAAATTTGTATAGGCTCATTTGGGATGTAATGCAGCTAAAAAAAAATAAACAGGACTTTTAAAAACCAATTAAACAAACAAAATTAATAATTAATAATTTGTTAATTAACCAATTAACCCTCTAAACCAATTAAACCAAATAACCCACATATATCTATACAAAATATATATATATATATATACTATTAACTCGTATTTCAAATGTAACCTTTAACTCGTCCTTTTTGATCATATAAAAAATTAAAATTAATAAGTTTTAGTAGAAAAAAAAATGCCTATTAATTGTATCTATATTATCTAATTATATTGAACATTTTAATTCATTATTTCCATTATTCAATGTGATATTTATTTTAAATGCAAGTAAATAAAAAACATTATTTTATATGGCATTAAAATA
Organism: Osedax fenrisi; assembly: GCA_964019155.1. NCBI lineage: Eukaryota > Metazoa > Annelida > Polychaeta > Sabellida > Siboglinidae > Osedax > Osedax fenrisi. The sequence continues at coordinate 127,940,561 of OZ025239.1, read as the reverse complement.
AAATTTAGAATTATATTTATAAAATAATATTACATACATGTATGTATTTTTATAATATAGAATACATGAAATAAAGTAAATTTATATGTATTAGTGTATGTTATATGAATAATATATATGTGAATAATAAATACATTATAATTTATAATGCATTTTTATATATTCTATTTCTTATGATCAAAAATACTTGCATTCAATTGGAAAGTATGATACCGATATAGTATAAACTAAATTGTAAACAAATATAGACTATTTGATGTTTATAAATGTATTAAATTTTCAAAATTAATAAATAAATCCCAAATTATACAGTATTTATTTAACTGATTATTTAGTAATTATTACTAGTAATTTAAATTAGTTATTCAATTGGTACTTCCAATAAAGTTCTCTTTTTATATTTTTATTATTTGAAATATACTTTATAACTCAAATGATAGATAAATATTTGATTATTTTATTTCTTACATAATTATTTGTAACACAAATGTAAGTAAATAATAATTCTGAAGGACGTGTCCCCCTTATGTCCCCCTTATGGCAAATCACGCACATAACACACAATTTGCCAATGTCGTGTATAAATAGATAGGAAAAACATAGGTTCACTAAAAAAATAGAACTGATATTCTATTCATTCAATTCACCTAATTTTTTTTGTATTGTATTCATAACATAGGAAATATACATAGAAAAATACAAATTTATTTTTAATATTATTATTTATTATATTATATATATATATCTAAATTAAAAATTAGAAATAATAAAATTAATCTATTTATATAGAAATTATCATTTTATACAATGACTACTATACATTTTATTAATTATCTCTTTATTTTACTATTCACATAATTAAATTCTATATAATGCAAAAAAAATTAATATTATAATATAATTGTTTTTATATGTTTGAATGTACGAAATAATTATTCTGAGAAAACAGTGTTTGAAGTTTGACAGCATAAAAATGTAATATTGAATAGAATTATTCATGTTTAATTTTTTTACAGATAATAAAAAACACTACAATAATTATTATTATGGAATACAAAAAATATGAAAATAAATAAGTTAGCATCACTTTAAATGTGCGGGAACCCCTTAAAGCGTATCTTTATCCCCGGTAACCATAGTAACGTACCTTCGGGGCAGTTATAGCAGTACGAGGCTCCGGTACGGTTAGTGTAGGTGCCGTTATCGCAGGCTGTGGTGTGACTGGACGCAGGGGGGCAGTAGTGACCAGTGGGGCATACATCTCCTGTAGCGCCGTCTATAGGGGTGGCTATCGTAGCTCCACCTAGTGGGGGACGGGGGCGGGGTAATTATCACTGGTGAGGGGGCGGGGGGGGGCGGGATTAGTTATTACTAACTAAATAGTGGGATAACTAAACCTGCCTACTAATTTTAGGCTGATAGTTATACACACTAATTGGGGGTGGGGGGCGGGGTTAGTTATACACCTAGTAGGGGGGGGGGGGCGGGGTTAGTTATACACCTAGTGGGGGTCGGGGCAAGGAGGTTAGGTATAGCTAGTGAACCTGAGCAGAAGTAGCCCATAGTGCAAGGCCCGGTAACATTAGCAGCGCCGGCAGTAGCACAGTATTGACCGGGCGTACACGTGAGACAGGCAGACACATTGGTCATCCTGACATCGGGCTGGAATGTTCCGGCCACACAGGCTATAGGTTGACCACTGTGAGCTGGACAGTAGTGACCACTCGGACACTCGTCTCCGTAGGTCTGCAGGTGTGGGTGTGGGTGTGGTTAGGGGAGGGGCTTAGTAGGTCTGCGTAGGTGTGGGTGTGGTTAGGGGGAGGGGCTTAGTAGGTCTGTGTGGGTGTGGTTAAGGGGAGGAGTAGGTCTGCGTGGGTGTGGGTGTGGTTAGGGGAGGGGCTGAGTAGGTCTGAGTGGGTGTGGGTGTGGTTAGGGGAGGGGCTGAGTAGATCTGTGTGGGTGTGGTTAGGGGAGGGGCTGAGTAGGTCTGTGTGGGTATGGTTAGGGGGAGGGGCTGAGTAGGTCTGCATAAGTGTAGGTGTGGGTGTGGTTAGTGGACAAGGGACAAGGGTGAGTGTAGTCTTCATAGTCTAGTTTAGGCTAATCAATATTTATTTATAAGAAGAATAGTTAATAATAAATAAAGAGGTTAGTGATATGCTGAGGAGTAACCTGAGACACGGGGTTAGCTTCTTCAGATCGATTAGAGCAGTAGAAACCAGCGAGACACGCTCCATCGGGTAACGTGGCCCCATTAATAGAACAGTACTCCCCTGGTGGACAAATAGTGCAACTAGCGGCCGACGGCAACCGATCCTGTGATCCATAGGTGCCTAGAGGTCGGTGAGGTTTAGAGGTCAGTGATGATTAGATAAGGGTTATAGAGAAGTTAAAGTGTGTCTCTAGTGGGAATTAGTAGAGAAGTGCAGAATAAGTGTAGAGATAGGTAACATAAGAATTAAGTATGCATTATTAAGTAATATAGAAAGTACCATATAAGTATTATAAAAGTAATCTATTAAATATTAAGCATTTAATTATATTTTATATTAAGTATTCTATTAATTATTACAGTATTAATTATAAGTATTAAAGACTACAGTAGTAGAGACTACATAGTGACGACCTTTACTGCAGAGGTTAGGAGTATGGGTAGACTGGGGGCAATAGGTGCCTCTAGCGCAGGGTCCACCTCGCCCCACTGTCACATTAGGGGGCGCTACCGTCTGTTCTCCGGAGATACAGTAATAGCCTGCGTAAGGAGGGTACAGGGTTAGTACATGGGTAGTGGTGGCGTAGTGGTGATGTATGTGATGTAGTATGTCAATGTCAATGATATCACTACATATATACATGTATATAATATACATATATTAAAAATGAAAACAAACACAATTGTTATCATAGAATAAAATTATATAATTGATAATACATTTTTTACGGAAAAGTAATATCCCCTAACATGGACCAGTGATATGCCTCACACACAGACCATTGACACCCCTAACACAGACCAGTGACACCCCTAACCCGGACCAGTGACACCCCTAACCCAGACCAGTGACACCCCTAACCCGGACCAGTGACATGCCCCACACACAGACCAGTGACATGCCCCTAACACAGACCAGTGACATCCCTAACTCGGACCAGTGACATCCCTAACATAGACCAGTGACACCCCTAACATAGACCAGTGACACCCCTAACACAGACCAGTGACATCCCTAATACACAGACCAGTGACATGCCCCTAACACAGACCAGTGAAATCACTAACCAGGAGCGCAGGGTCCGGTGGGTTGAGTGACATTCTCAGCATCACAGTAGAAGCCTGCAGGACACAGTCTACATTGAGACAAAGACTCCATACGAGTGGTGTTGGAATAGCTACCCACCGGACAGGCAAACTCTCTACTCGTTCTAGTTCCTGTGTGGGGGTGAGGGGGTAGTGAGGGGGTGAGGGGATGAGAGGGTGTGAGGGGAGGGCGAGGAGGTTGAGGGGTGATGTGAGGGGGGTGTGCTTGAGATATCAGTATCAGTATAGTGTAAATAGATAATATTGTTGTTGTAGTTATTGTTAAAGTATTTATTATGATAATAATGATTAATTAAAAATATAATTCTACCATGAAAAATAATAATAATTATTATTAATGATTTCAAATGGAAATTGAAATATTATAATATACTAATAAAAGAGAGATGGGAGTCAAATAGTGGGTCCATTAATGGGGTGCAGTAGTGGGGGACATTATTGAAAGTCAGTAGTGGAGTCCATTAGTGGGGTCCAGTAATGGGGTGCAGTAGTGAGGGCCAGTAGTGGGGTGCAGTAGTGGGGGTCCAGTAGGGGGGTACAATAGTGGGGTGCAGTAGTGGGTGTCCATTAGTGGGTGTCCAGTAATGGGGTGCAGTAGTGGGGGCCATTAGTGGGGTGCAGTAGTGGGGTGCAGTAGTGGGGGTCCAGTAGTGGGGGTGCAGTAGTAGGGTCCAGTAGTGGGGGTGCAGTAGTGGGGTCAGTAGTGGGGGTCCAGTAGTGGGGGTGCAGTAGGGGGGTCCAGTAGTGGGGTGCAGTAGTGGGGGTCCAGTAGTGGGGGTGCAGTAGTGGGGTCCAGTAGTGGGGGTGCAGTAGTGGGGTCAGTAGTGGGGGTCCAGTAGTGGGGGTGCAGTAGGGGGGTCCATTAGTGGGGTCCAGTAGTGGGGGTGCAGTAGGGGGGTCCAGTAGTGGGGTACAGTAGTGGGGGTCCAGTAGTGGGGTGCAGTAGTGGGGGTCCAGTAGTGGGGTACAGTAGTGGGGTCCAGTAGTGGGGGTGCAGTAGTGGGGTCAGTAGTGGGGGTCCAGTAGTGGGGTGCAGTATGGGGGTCCAGTAGTGAGGGCCAGTAGTGGGGTGCAGTAGTGGGGTGCAGTAGTGGGGGGCAGTAGTGGGGGTCCAGTAGTGGGGGGGGCAGTAGTGGGGGGCAGTAGTGGGGGTCAAGTAGTGGGGTCCAGTAGTGGGGGTCCAGTAGTGGGGTCAGTAGTGGGGGCCAGTAGGGGGGTGCAGTAGTGGGGGTCCAGTAGTGGGGTCCAGTAGTGGGGTCAGTAGTGGGGGCCAGTAGTGGGGGTGCAGTAGGGGGGTCCAGTAGTGGGGTCCAGTAGTGGGGTCAGTAGTGGGGGCCAGTAGTGGGGGTGCAGTAGGGGGGTCCAGTAGTGAGGGCCAGTAGTGGGGTGCAGTAGTGGGGTGCAGTAGTGGGGGGCAGTAGTGGGGGGGCAGTAGTGGGGGGCAGTAGTGGGGGTCCAGTAGTGGGGTCCAGTAGTGGGGGTCCAGTAGTGGGGTCAGTAGTGGGGTCCAGTAGTGGGGTGCAGTAGTGGGGTCCAGTAGTGGGGTCAGTAGTGGGGGGCAGTAGTGGGGGTCCAGTAGTGGGAGGGCAGTAGTGGGGGTCCAGTAGTGGGGTCAGTAGTGGGGGCCAGTAGTGGGGGTGCAGTAGTGGGGGTCCAGTAGTGGGAGGGCAGTAGTGGGGGTCCAGTAGTGGGGTCAGTAGTGGGGGCCAGTAGTGGGGGTGCAGTAGGGGGGTCCAGTAGTGAGGGCCAGTAGTGGGGTGCAGTAGTGGGGTGCAGTAGTGGGGGGCAGTAGTGGGGGTCCAGTAGTGGGGGGGCAGTAGTGGGGGGCAGTAGTGGGGGTCCAGTAGTGGGGTCCAGTAGTGGGGGTCCAGTAGTGGGGTCAGTAGTGGGGGCCAGTAGGGGGGTGCAGTAGTGGGGGTCCAGTAGTGGGGTGCAGTAGTGGGGTCCAGTAGTGGGGGTCAGTAGTGGGGTCCAGTAGTGGGGTCAGTAGTGGGGGGCAGTAGTGGGGTACAGTAGTGGGGTCCAGTAGTGGGGGTGCAGTAGTGGGGTCAGTAGTGAGGGTGCAGTAGTGAGGTCAGTAGTGGGGGCCAGTAGTGGGGTCCAGTAGTGGGGTCAGTAGTGGGGGGCAGTAGTGGGGGTCCAATAGTGGGGGTGCAGTAGTGGGGTCCAGTAGTGGGGTCAGTAGTGGGGGTGCAGTAGTGGGGTCCAGTAGTGGGGGGGCAGTAGTGGGGGCCAGTAGTGGGGTCATTAGTGGGGGTCCAGTAGTGGGGGGGCAGTAGTGGGGGCCAGTAGTGGGGGTCCAGTAGTGGGGGTCCAGTAGTGGGGGTCCAGTAGTGGGGGTCCAGTAGTGGGGTGCAGTAGTGGGGGCAAGTAGTGGGGTGCAGTAGTGGGGGCAGTAGTGGGGGCAGTAGGGGGGGTCCAGTAGTGGGGTACAGTAGTGGGGGTGCAGTAGTGGGGTCAGTAGTGGGGGTCCAGTAGTGGGGTCCAGTAGGGAGTCACTGACCATTAGGACATGCAAATCCAGCCGGGCAATCTTTAGGAGTGACCACTCCATGTGAAGGGGCATTAACACCACTCTGCTGTTCTGATATTGCCTCATTGCTGTCACAGTATTTACCTGAGGGTTGTGCGGGTATAGTCAAGGTCACCATACATCTATAGTTAAAGCTAGGGTTTGTTTGGGTTTTGTAGGGGGTTTTGATTGGGTCCAATGGAAAATAATCAAATTTAATAACATAATTAAAATGAGTGAATATTATAAGATGTATATTGACACTAAATAATTGTGATCATTCAATCATAAATAGCTAAACTTAAGTAGTAAAATAACTGAAATATTGAACACTCTTATTCACAAAAGATTTAAACGCACAAACCCAGACTATACCCTTAACACCACAACCCCCTGGGTAGGATAACAACCCTGCACAAGTATCAACACAACTAACCAGCTGGACAAACGAGACAGATGACCTCCCCTACTAAAGGTTGATAGTTTCCGCTGGTGCAGGGTACCTGGAAGGAAGCTCCTAAGGCACACGCATGTCCTGCTAAACACTGCTGACCTGTACGGTGTTGTTCATTGGCATTAGTTATGCAATAGTTATGCAGTAGTTATGCAGTAGTTATGCAATAGTTATGCAATAGTTATGCAATAGTTATGCAGTAGTTATGCAGTAGTTATGCAATAGTTATGCAATAGTTATGTAATAGTTATGCAATATGCAATAGTTAGGCATTAGTTACGCAATAGTTATGCAGTAGTTATGCAGTAGTTATGCAATAGTTAGGCATTAGTTACGCAATAGTTATGCAGTAGTTATGCAGTAGTTATGCAGTAGTTATGCAATAGTTATGCAGTAGTTATGCATTAGTTATGCAATAGTTATGCATTAGTTATGCAATAGTTATGCATTAGTTATGCAATAGTTATGCAGTAGTTATGTAATAGTTATGCAATATGTGCAAAGGTGTTAAATAGCATCATTCTCCATCTATATCACTTATATAATAAACTCTATTAGAGTCACTAATGTATGCAATATATGTACAGAATATCCAAAGTATTAAGATGAAGTCGTTTAAATCACAATCTAAAATATCAATAATTCATAAACACTAATTCAGCATGCTAATTTTTAGAGTACATAATAAGTATATATATATTTTAGATATAGGGTAAATAGGGTAAATATATTTGTAAACTATTGTATTATAAAAGAAATAAAATTATAATAATTTAGAAAATATTTATAATACATTTACAAGTGGTTATAAATTCTTCATAAAAACTAAAATTAATAGTTTTATATAATTCATAATACATTCATGATAATTTTTAGATAATAATTAATAAAATATATTATAATATATAACTTATTATGAATTCTTATATATGAAAATTATTTGAATATTTGATAATTAATTTTTGTTATTGTTTAATTGCTGAATACTGACATCGGCCCCCAATAAGTCACATGTTAAAACGAGAGTTAAATTATACATTTCGCTGTTGGCGTTATATTTCTCATTACATTATTCACAGAGTAGTGAATTCGTGTTTTATATATACATACATATCATAATCCCGTATGTTTATATATTAATATGATATTATATAAGCCCTATACGCATTGTTTACTTGAACTTTCGGTTAGTCACGTGACATATTGGAGGCCGATGTAAGTCTAAATCGTTTAATTATAATTATTATTATTGTTATTATAAATTAAATTAATTCTATATAAAAGCCATATATCAGAATAAAATATTTTTTAAAATATGATTACATTGTATATTTATTAAATCATATCAAATTTAATTTAATTAAATACCATATTTAACTATATTTTGATATATAAATATATAATAAATTCAAATGTAGCTTAAATACATACTATATGTAAATATGTTTATAATATGAAATATTTATATGAAGAAATAAATATAGCAAAAAATGTGTATACAATTATGAAACTTTAAAAAGGTTAAAATGTAAACTTGTATTATATAATGTAACTTGATAACTTGATAATAAATTTGAATAAATGATAAAATTAAAATATATCATGCCAATAGTATCATTATATATGTATTATATATTATCATATATAATATATTTATATCCATAAAGAGTGTATAATATACACTGTATATTCCAACATATATTAATGTATAAAGAGTGTATATTATCAATTACTAGCATATAAAGTGTATTGATTAACAAATATTAAGAGTTGTGTGTATCAGGCTATTGAGAAAGTAGGGCAGTGGTACTAACCAGGAGGTCTAGGAACAGTCATATTCTGGGGGCACCACCAGCCAAGGTCGCAGTAACCGTTGGGAAGGTCGCGCCCGTACCCACTGCAGTATTTGCCAGCCGTACAAGGTAGACAATCCGTTACGTTCTGATTGGCTAGTGAATCGCTGAAAGTACCCGGATCACAACTTATGGGGCCGGCGGATCTCGCAGGACAGTAATGTCCTTTAAGACAGATGGCGCCGGTAGTCTCGTTTAGTGGACTCGGCAGGATTGTGGATCCCGAGCAGTAGAAGCCTGTGTAACATGTGTGGCCCCATGTAGTATAGTCAGGTAATGCAGGTAGTACAGGTAGTAGTACAGGTAGTAGTACAGGTAGTAGTACAGGTAATAGTAGTATGAGCCTATACTGTACAGTAGACCGGTTCGTACTTTTTTTTTTTTCATAATTTTATAAACCTTCACATCTATGACAATTATGTATGCTATGATGAATAAGTGTTTAAAATTGTAGACCTATATCTTAAATAGTTTTAGGTCACGATACCTTTATATTTTAACATTGAATACATATACAATTTAACATGGGCGAGATATAGAAATTAGTTTCATTAAATTTTTATCAAATTGAATAAATATTTTGAAGCCAACTATGAATATATCCTAGGAAAATATATAACAAGTGGTATTAACAATAAAAAATATTTATCAAAACAATCTAGATGCCCGAATTTTTTAAAACAATTTTAGTAAAAAAAAATATCTAAAAATCGTATAATTTGATATAAATAAATTATTACTATTTAATTTAAAAAATTAAAATATATAATTTATATATAATAATTATACAATTGAAATTAATTATTAAAAAATTAAAAATTATTTTTAGAAAATAAATAAACATCATTTGTAATTTTTTTTGGATTTTTATTTGATATATGAAATACAAAATATTTGTGCATATTTCTTATTTTTATTAATTTAATTTTAATAAAGGATATTAATATCTAACTTATATCCAAAATTCAATAAAATATGATCACTCAAATTTATGTAAAGTATTATTATATATATTAATTTTAAAAAATTAATTATTTTGAAATAAATACATTGTAAAATGGTGTATTTTCTCGAGTTTTAGGAGACATTAATATTGGTAATTTGTAGATATAAAAATGAAATATTGATATTATATTTATAATAAATATAAATAATGGTATATATTATATTAATTCATTAAATATAATACAAATACATAATTAATTTTAAATATTCATTTAAATATTTTTATTTTAAATGTAAACATCAAAGATAATAATAATGGTGAATACATGTAATATTTTAAATTAAATTTTAAAATAATAATTTATATTTCAAACTTTAAATGCTTCGTGACATATTATACTAAAATATAGATATGTATTATATTATATAGTAAGTATTAACAATTGATTCGAATGAACCGGTCTACTGTATAGCCTCTTCTCTATAACATCATCAATAACATTCATAACTAACTCACATATGCGTAATAGTGAATAAAGTAAAATAATGTATAATTGTATAATTAATTATAACATTAATAGTAAACAATTATCTTTATAACTTAGTAACTCTTGCAATCTATAAATAACCCCCCTTATCTATAAATAGTCGCTGTAGTTGCTGTAGTCTATATTTAGCCCCATTGTCTATAAATAGCTGCCCCATTGTCTATAAATAGCTGCACTGGTGACCTGCGGAACATTCTCCTGTGACAGCGGCGAGTTCGTTGACGGCGCAATAGAAACCAGGAGGACAGGACATAGGCTGCGAGGAACCCTGAGGACAATAGGTTCCGGCATCGCAACGTCCACCCATTGTCTGCGCAGGACATTGGCAGTCCACGCTGCTCATGTTACTCTGTGGGAGAGATCACGGAGAGGTCATGGAGAGGTCACGCAACGATGTTATGTGTGATGTGTCGTTATGTTTGTGAACTAGGTTGTTCTGTAAGAATAGCTCATATAATAAAAGTGACTTATAATTAGTGATTTATTGAATTATAATTAAATTACGATATTATTATTTATGAAATTACTGTTACTATATATACTATATATACTTATATTACATTGCTGCGTTAACTCTCAACAAATACAAAATACTTAACATATCTATACACACACACATATCTATACACACACACATATTTACACACACACATATCTACACACACACATATCTACACACAGCGATACTAGTATTCACTAGTAACTCTAGTATTATCTAGCATTATAATATTGATTAGTAATTTTGCTTAATAAAACTAGATATGGTTTATTCCGAATATTTATATTTCTCAACCTTGTTGAGTAACATAGAATATAACTAAAGGGCTTTCATATCATTATTATAGCTATTCCACTAATTTGATGTACTATATATAAATAAACTTCATAGCTTACATTTTCAATATGTTTAGAAATAATTACTAAAATTCAATTTCTATTGAGATATTTAAAAAAACCATATGTATATAAATTTACATTTTGACCAATTATATATGAAATACACTATATATTACTTCTTGATGTTGCATCAAAACATATCCTTTGTATATTAAAAAAATGAAAACCATTCATTGAATAGTTTTTTCAGGTTTGAATGGGCCTATATAATTATTATCTATTTACATGTATGATGTTATGAAATGCATTGTGCACTTATCTCCCCTAGATAGAAACCAATTTTAATATATATATATATATATAATTCTTATAATCTCAGATTATAAAAATGTAGATTTTCACAAATGTTTTATGTTGTTTATACTTTATTTATATTAAAATATCATATTATACTACAGTATTATTCTATATTATTATTATATTATTATAATTCTATATTATTTATTATATTATTATAATTCTATATAATAATTGTGTAGTATTAAGCAGTGTATATAGAGAGAGAATGACCCACTGAGATGATAAGTAGGCCAACGTGCAATATACCACTGACCAGAGTGACAGGCCTATTGCTCCAGGACCCGATACGACAGTACCAGCCCGGATCACAGAGCCCCATCGGTACCGTCATAGCTTTATAAGGGCAGTAGGAGCCGGGAGAACATTGTTGACAGGAAGTGGCGCTCGTAGAGGTCGTGACATTGTTGAAGGTTCCGTTGTCGCAGGGGAACTGCTGCGCAAATCTCGTGGCAAGGGGGCAGTAATGGCCTATGGGGGTACGGGGGGTGGGGGGTGGGGTTATAGTTATGGCAATGTATTGCTGTGATTATTATAACTGTTGGATGGTTTAAATTTGTAATAGAAATTAAAATATATTTTAAAATTATTAAAAAAGCCATATTTGTTTATATTATAACTAAACAAACTAATAGTAACATTTAAATAATAATGTTTTGTACTGTAGTCAATGTGAGCTAGACATTTCAATTGCACCGTTTATAAGCCACGCCTCTCTATACAGAGAACTATCAGCCTGGCTGACATTCTCAGAGTGGCTGAGATTTAACATGGGATGGAGGAGTGTCTTACAGCACTAGTACACAACCACATCAATAGCTATGCACACTGCACACACATACATCTCTCTCCATTGCCAATAGTCAGTGATGGCTAACTATTACACTCGCACTAGAACTCTATAAATAGCACTAGAACTCTATAAATAGCACACGCACTTTGTATAACATTTCATGTGCACATATGTAACCGCATTTATTCCAGAATGTACACTTTGAGCCCAAATAGCACTAGCCTTCGCACAGTACACACATCTCTCTCACCTACTGCCCCTACTGCCCCTACTACTCCTACTGCCCCTACTGTCCCTACTGCTCCTACAGCCTCTACTGCCCCTACTCCCCCTACTCCCCCCCACCACTAGTATATTACCTGTAGGACATGCAGTGATGTTACTAGCTCCTGTTTCGCAGTAATAGCCAGCTGGACATTGGGTACAGTTCGTAGTGGTCTCAGCTATTGCATAACTTCCAGCTGCACACGGGCTGGGGGAACTCGACCCTGTATCGGGGAAGGGGTAGGGTGGTTATATGGGTGTGTGTGTGCTGTACTCATGGTATTATAGTGATCACATGACATACATTTGTGTTTATGTATCTGTATCTGTATCTGTATGTATATGTATTATTATTATTATCATTATTATTTAATAAAGAATGGTCTCGGGTTATTATCGCTATTATTATTGTTACTAAATTAGATCTAATTTTTTAAATTAACAAACACAATGCACTATAGTCAATGCACTAATAACATTACTTATCATACACGGTGTCATAGTTATAACCTTGGGAGCATTCGCTGCCCGCAGGACATCTGCCCCCGGTAGAGGTCGTGACCTCTGGCTGTGAACTATTCGAGCCCAGCGCGCAGTAGTATCCTGCGGCACAAACACCTTCGGGCTCAGACAGACCAGACAGAGAACAGTATTGACCTTCCAAGCAAGGAATACAGTCGGACAAAGCCTAGCAATCAGCAGTAGTTATTAGTGGTAATGTAGAATAAAGTTCTTATTGGTAATAAATAATGTAGACTAAAGTTCTTATTGGTAATACATAATGTAGACTATATGTATATGGGCAAGATTGAAATTTTATTTATCTGGTAATAGTTTTTATAATGAAATATTTATGTTAAATACATTATTCCACAATAATCTATACATGATAGTATTACAATATTTATTATATCATGCATAATGTGCTGGTCCTGGACCTAGCTCTAAATAGATGACCACCCGTTGCAAGGTAACACTCTCCCCTTTCATTGTTAACAACAGGCAGGATGCAGATAGTATTAACTAGGTAGGTAGGGCTACACACACACACACTACACAGGTAATGGTGGCAGGTGTAAACTTACAGTGGATTGAGTGGCGTTGTTAAAGGTGCCAGGAGGACAGGACATAGGTTCTCCAGTTTGTGTGGGGCAGTAATAACCGCTCGGACAAACACCAGCCTCGCCACCTGGTGGTTAATATCAATATTAGAGGAGGAGGAGAAGGAGTAGGGGAAGGGGGGAGAGTGGAGAGGGGTGAGGGGAGAGGGGGGAGAAGAATAATTAGAAGATGAAGAAGTATAAGAATAAGAATATAAAGGAGTGCATTATAAAGATGAAATAGAAGTTCTATGAGAAGGACAATAAGGGGGATAAAGAGAAGGAAGATCAGGATGACAAGGGGGAGAAGGAGAGGGGGAGAAGGTTAACTAACCAATCAAAGCTACAGAAGCTGAAGCGGGTCTTGCAACATCAGATCCAAACCTACAATAGTAACCGGCGTCACATGATGAAGTAGGAGCCGTCTGATTGGTCGATGAACAATAGTAGCCCGCGGTACAGCGTAAGCATTGAGTGATGTTCGCTAGACCTGCAGGAGGAGGAGGAGAGTGTTAGGAGAGAGAGAAGGATAATGTTTATGTATCAGTGTATTAACCCAAGTTATTGCTGAACGAGCCGATAGGACAAGATTTCCACACTAATCCAGTCGATAAAGGACAATAGAATCCGATAGGACATAGCTCTGGATTCATTCCTATATTTACGAGAAATAATAACTTAAATGTGTCTCACTTTCATTATATTATATATACATAGATAACAAACATCGATATAAACTAATGATAACGAGACTAGGACCTGCTATACAATAATATCCAGATGTGCAGGGAGAACAGGTGTCAGATTGATTGACGGGCGTAAACGAGCCGTGATCGCAGGTCAGGGGTACACCGGTACCGCTAGGGCAGTAATGGTTCACGGGGCATCTGAGTGTTGTGGGGAGTGGTGGGGTGAACAGTGGGGGGGGGGGAAAGGGGTACAAAGACAGACGGACTAACACATCACCGGTAACTCCATCAACTGGTGTTGAAGTGGTCGCGTTCGAAGCGCAGTGGTAGCGCGAGGAACAGTTTCCGGTGGGCACTAGGTTACCTTGACCTTGACAATATTGACCCGCCAGACAACCGGTGCAGTCAGCTTCGCGTATCAGTCCTAAGGTCGTCGGGGGGGCGGGGGGGGGTTAGAGGTCACGTTACTACTGGTGGCGCCACCTACCTTCGTTAAGTCCGTAGGTGCCCGGAGGACAGGGCGTAGCGGCCGTAGTACCGGTCAAGCAGTAGTGACCACGAGGACATACACTGGACGCAGGGGTCTGAGAGGTCTGAGACATACCGCACACGTAACCAGCCGCACACTCGCCTTCAGGGGTGGACAGACCAGTGCTCTGGCAGTAATGACCTTCAGTGCAGGCGAGGCATTCGGACGAAGAGGTCAACTAGGTAAGGGGGGGTGGGGTGGTGAAGTAGTGAGAGAGTTACTGGTGCAAGTGCTGGGTTACTGGAACACACATATGTTATATGTGTTTATTGGCACTAAACAATGTCAGTTATATTTTAGTCAATATTGTTATTGTTATTTGGAAATATAATATAATTGATTATCAATTATAATATAATTGATAATCAAGAGTCCTTTCATCCCATCAAGGAATTTAGATTAAGTTTTTACTTATAATGATATGGCTCTGCTGTCCCTTCAAAATGGCTCTCACGTTAAGGCTTCATTTGTTTTAACGAGAACCGATCATTATGTATACGCAATAATATATATTTACTTCTAAATATTCATTAAGACCTATTTAATGGATCCGTCCTTACCTCATGTCCTACTGCCTAGACACATGAGCTGAATCAGTTGTAATGTACATTAAATTACAACTATTAATATAGGTTTTTAACATTCTGTTTACTAGCGAGTGATGCTAGTGGTGATAGTAATGGTAGTAATGGTAATGGTGAAGGTGTCTCAATCAATGGCATTACTACCTTAGTGGCATTATTGAACGTTCCATTAGGACACTTGTGCTCCGTAGAGAAGCGGGTCATCGCAGGGCAGTAGTGACCGGTGATACAGGGTACCGGGTTCTGTACCTATAGGGTGGGGTGGAGTAGAGGTCACATAGAGGTCATGGGGAGACTAACGCCGTGTGAACAGTAGGTATCGTTCTGTAGCGTGGAGTGGGGGTGGGGGTGGAGTAGAGGTAGGGGGGAGACTAACGCCGTGAGAACAGTAGGTATCGTTCCGTAGCGTGGAGTGGGGTGGGGTAGGGGTAGAGGTAGGGGGGAGACTAACACCGTGAGAACAGTAGGTATCGTTCTGTAGCGTGGAGTCGCAGTAGTAACCGGCGGGGCACACTTTACATGTGGATGCTGTGAATTCATCCTGGTGGTGGTGGTGAGTCATAATGCGAGGGAGGGAGGGAGGGAGGGAGGGTGGAAGGGAGGGAGGGATGAGAAAGTAATAAAGTAAAATCAGTGTTAAAACGGTTTAAACAATCATGGCAAAATAGCTTTTTGCCATAGTTTTTGCTACGGCAAAAACTAATATTTATTAAATAAATGCATAATAGATAATCTATATTCAATGAATAAATTCTTATTAATATCTTAAAAATAAATATTTATCTGACAAAGCTATAAGATTAAATTAATTATATTTATAAAATTAAAAATATAACTTATAATATTACTTATTTATTATATTATATTATATACAATATATAAATAATACTGAATTATTTTAAATAATAAAAATTATATAAATTATATAAATTCAATTTCTTTGATCTCATAAATATTATTCTGAATAATGTTTATTCAATAAGAATTATTTATATCTATATTATATTAATATTTATAAATACAATTGCTTTTATCTCTGATTATTTTTATATCTCTGAATATTTATTATTATTATTAATAAAGAATTATTAAAAATAATATTCCAGAATAATCAATATATTCACAGTATTTTATTTTTTTGAATTTCCATAGAAATTAATTTTATTTTGAAGTCTATAAATAATCTGGTTTTAAAATCTGAATTAATTATGAATTTATAATATAAATATATACATTTTATATATTTACAATAAATATATTATTAGTTAATAATATATAAATAATACATTATGTATTTATAAATTCATTCTAATTTGTTACATGTATTCTTCATATATACTGTTTCTATTATTATTCTAATAAATATATTCTTCATATATAATATTAATAGTTTTATTCTTCTATTATAATTTTAATATATGAATTAATAAATAAATGAATTAAAATTATTTTTATCGATGATGTATTTGCCATTTTATTGAGGTTTTTGCCAGTTTTAACCGGTTTTTACCATAAAATTACATGGAATATATGTTTTTGCAACATATTTCAGAACACAAGTAAAATAGATGAAGTTAATTAACTTTTAAAAGAAAGAGATAAGGAATAAATAGCTAAATAGAGATGAGTAGAGATGCACACCTGGTAATGTCCTTGAGGACATACAACTTGATCAGCTGATCCGTTCACACAATAATGACCGGGGGTACATCTATAGTCAACAGGGGCGGAGTTATTCTGACCACTGGGGCAATAGTAGCCGTCAGAGCAGAGACCAGTTGTAGCGGTCAAACCATTGGATTCGCAGTAGAAGCCTTGTAGATGAGAGACAGTTGTTACAGTTGTAAGGTATTGTTAAAATTATATTATAATTATTTAAAATTATAATATAATTATTTAAAATTATAATATAATTATTTAAAATTATAATATAATTATTTAAAATTATAATATAATTATTTAAAATTATAATATAATTATTTAAAATTATAATATAATTATTTAAAATTATAATATAATTATTTAAAATTATAATATAAATATTTAAAATTATAATATAATTATTTAAAATTATAATATAAATATTTAAAATATAAAATTATTAAAAATGATAATATAATTATTAAAAATTATAATATAATTATTTGAAATTATATTATAATTATTTAAAATTATAATATAATTATTTAAAATATAAAATTATTAAAAATGATAATATAATTATTAAAAATTATAATATAATTATTTGAAATTAAAATATAATTATTTAAAATTATAATATAATTATTTAAAATTAAAATATAATTATTTAAAATTATAATTAAATTATTTAAAATTATAATATAATTATTTAAAATAAAAATAAAATTATTTAAAATTATTATATAATTATTTAAAATTAAATATAATTATTTAAAATTATAATATAATTAGATAAAATTATAATATAATTATTAAAAATTATAATATAATTATTTAAAATTATTATATAATTATTTAAAATTATTATATAATTATTTAAAATTATAATATAATTATTTAAAATTATAATATAATTATTTAAAATTATAATATAATTATTTAAAATTATAATATAATTATTTAAAATTATAATATAATTATTTAAAATTATAATATAATTATTTAAAATTATAATATAAATATTTAAAATTATAATATAATTATTTAAAATTATAATATAAATATTTAAAATATAAAATTATTAAAAATGATAATATAATTATTAAAAATTATAATATAATTATTTGAAATTATATTATAATTATTTAAAATTATAATATAATTATTTAAAATATAAAATTATTAAAAATGATAATATAATTATTAAAAATTATAATATAATTATTTGAAATTAAAATATAATTATTTAAAATTATAATATAATTATTTAAAATTAAAATATAATTATTTAAAATTATAATTAAATTATTTAAAATTATAATATAATTATTTAAAATAAAAATAAAATTATTTAAAATTATTATATAATTATTTAAAATTAAATATAATTATTTAAAATTATAATATAATTAGATAAAATTATAATATAATTATTAAAAATTATAATATAATTATTTAAAATAAAAATAAAATTATTTAAAATTATTATATAATTATATTATAATTTTAAATTATTATATAATTATTTAAAATTAAATATAATTATTTAAAATTATAATATAATTAGATAAAATTATAATATAATTATTTAAAATTATTATATAATTATTTAAAATTATAATATAATTATTTAAAATTATAATATAATTATTTAAAATTATAATATAATTATTTAAAATTATAATATAATTATTTAAAATTATAATATAAATATTTAAAATTATAATATAATTATTTAAAATTATAATATAAATATTTAAAATATAAAATTATTAAAAATGATAATATAATTATTAAAAATTATAATATAATTATTTGAAATTAAAATATAATTATTTAAAATTATAATATAATTATTTAAAATTATTATATAATTATTTAAAATTATGATATAATTAGATAAAATTATAATATAATTATTAAAAATTATAATATAATTATTTAAAATTATTATATAATTATTTAAAATTATTATATAATTATTTAAAATTATAATATAATTATTTAAAATTAAAATATAATTATTTAAAATTATTATAAAATTATTAAAAATTATAATATAATTATTTAAAATTATTATATAATTATTTAAAATTATTATATAATTATTTAAAATTATAATATAATTATTTAAAATTATTATATAATTATTTAATATTATTATATAATTTTTATAAATTATTATAAATTATAATATTTATGAATTATTAATATTTTAATTATTTTATAATTTTTGAAGATTATTATATAATCATAATAAAGTATAATACATGGTTGAAGCAAAGATCTTCCAAGTACTTTGGAAAATTGTTGATTAAAGTAACGATGTTAATGAGAATTTCTCATTGAGAAACAATAGATATTATTATTATTACCTGCTGTACAAGGTTCGCAGTCAGAAAGCTGATGATTTCCCGTTCCGTTGGAGAAACTGCCTGAAGGACAGGCCATAGGTTCTGAACTAGCAGCCGGGCAATAGCTGCCCATAGGACATATGTCCCCGGTGATATTCTGTGTACAGGTTGAGAATAATGATATAGAGATTGTAGATCTGACACACAGAATTGCAAGTATTACTTATTTTAGATTATGAAGTTTTCTCTTATTCAAAATTTACTGATTATTGTTTATTCAAATATATTTATATTTCAAATTATTTTCAGTAATTTATATTTATATATTAATATATATTTATACAATATATTCAATTCAATATTATATTTAAACCATATTCCACTTATTATATAATGAAGGTTGTGTTTAATTGTGAAGGTACAAGTGACAAAGGAACATCCAAGATTTTTGATAAATGATTTGGTAGGATTGAAATTACTATAATTATATATCCATAAATATATGCATATATTCTATAAACCCAAGCTATATTTACAATGAAATGGTATTATTATATAGAATAATGTAAATTTATAATGTAGCCTATTACTAATAGGCCTGTATTCTATAAAAGCAAGCTATATTTACTTATATTTTTATATATATACATATATATATTATATATTATATATTATATATATATTATAGTTATAATCTCAAACATAAAATATGATTATAGTGATAATGTACAATATTAAAGCCAATTAACTAAATTTACAGAGAAATTCATTTCATAAATATATTTTATTGCTATTCATAAAAACTATTTATTGTAAAGTAACATATTACATTTTTTATGTTCTATATTTCTTAGAATATGGTAATATACATAATTTTATGCATGATATCTGATATTACATATATATATAAATATATATATAAATATGGTTTTTACTTTGTCCATCTATAACTTATAATTTCAAGTGCACTATTATGTAGATATAATTAATGATCATTATTAACTAAGTTATACTATAAATTAAATAAATATTCTTTAGTATTAATGATGATATTTATTATAATATATATTTGGTAATTCGGCTTAATTAAGTTTTAATATCCCATGTTCTATATAAATATATTATTATTATATAACAAATATAGTTATCAAATATAAGGGAATATAACACTAATAATTAAATTAGTACATAATAAAATATGCATAAATATAATATTGGTGAAATATTTATAATGAACAAATATATATATATCAGTGTTCGATAGGTTATTACAGCCTATTGTAATAACCGGTAATAACCGGTAATAACCTGTCCAGTAAAAACAGGTTTTACCATGGTAAAAACCTAGATATGTCTATATAATTAAATATAATATTATCTATATTACATTAAACCTACTAGTGTCTATATAATTTATAATTATATATTATTTATTGAATTTATATGTAGTAGATAATATACAATTATAAAGTTAAATAATACTACATTAAAATCATAATTATAAGATTTTTTATATTTTTTAAAAAACAACCTTTATTAATTTTGACTTTATATTAAGAACAATTTTTTTTAATAAATAATATGATATTGAAATTTAAATAAATGAGTAAATATTTCAATAATATATATATATATACATGTATATATAATGTATATATAAATACATATAAAATATTGAATAGAATAATATATTTATTTTTGTATTAGTAAAATGTAATATATAAACAAAATATATATATATATATATTAAACAATAGAACTAATAATATTTTCATTGAGAAATTATTTGAATGTATTCATTATTTGATTTTATAACATGATATTTAATTAAATATATTAAATATATCTATAGATATTGTTAATTATATATATATAATAATATAAATACAGAATAGAATATTTATTTTTATATATATGAAATTAAATATAGTTAAAAATCATTTTACAATACTGTATAACTATTTAGTAATATTTTCATTGTGTAATTTTATGAATATATAACACAGTATAATTTTATTTCATTTATTAAATATATCCAATTACATCAATTTGTTAATTTTACAATATGAATAAGTGTGGCAGAACTCAAAATCATGTATGTATTTTTAAAAATAAATTTACTATAAATGGCATAATTAAAGTGATAAAATGTTTGGTCAAATTTTCAAATAAAACTGCTAGATTAATTAGCCATAACATTATATATAAATGAATCAATATTACTTTAAATTTCAATATTATATTTGTTTAAAGCTATTATATTTTATGAGTATTAGGTTTGTCCCAGTTTTTACCGGTTATTACCAGTTTTTACCGTAAATTAACATGGTAGATATAGGTTTCTGACATTTTTTCCATTTTTGCCCGGTAAAAACAGGTTTTTACCAAAAATAATGGAACCCCGATATATATATATATTTGAAAATAACTTGATAACAAATATTATTATTGCATAATATTTATATAATAATGACTTTACTGTTCTAATGTTTTATTATCAAGGTAGGGGTAGATTTATAGTATCTCTTAGTAGTTTCTTTAAAATTACAGATTCCAATATATAGTATTCATCTAGACAAATGAGCCAAACTTTTAATAAATTAAATAAGTAAAGTTACCTAATTAGATAGGCAATACAACGAAGTCTGGTGACAATGCAAGGTAGAGAGCTGTGAGCTAGATGCTGTGATGATGGTGCTAACCCCATCTGTAGGGTTGGCAACAATGGCCGCCAGACGACAATAGTACCCGGCTTGACACGGTCCACTGACCACGTGTAACTCTGATGTCTGACAGAAGTAACCCGGAGTACAGGGTATCTGTTGACTCGAACCCTCGGGGCAGTAGTAGCCGGGTTCACATCTTCCTCCTGAAGGTCATGCGGTGTAGAGGTCAAACATTATGGGGGGGGGGGTTAATGTGTCTTGTTTATTGTAATACATTCGTAAATAGATATCAATATATCATGCAATAAATAAGATAGGGGTTCAGATAATTAGTATAATAGATGATAATAATAATATATTTATTGAATTTACAAGTTAATATCACTCAATAGATTTCACCAACAAATAATTGTTGACCACGATATCTCATACCTGTGAAGATGAGAGAGATGACAAACCGGTACTGTTGGAGGCTGAACAGAAGCAGGTCGCTGAGCTAGTGTTGGTGACAGCGGAGGTGAGGTTACCAAGGTCAGCGGGTTTAGAGCTCCAGGCTGCCCTCAGACAATACCAGCCCGCGGAACAGGCTGCTTCGGGGATGGAAAGGGAGCTGGTACCGCAGTACAGACCTGGTTCACAGGGCATGCAGTCCACCAGGGAATGTTTGCCTGGGAGGGGGGGTAGGGGGGTGTAGGGTGTGATGGTATAGAATATCTCTACTTCAGATACCATATTTAAGTTATAGATGAGATAAGATAATATAAAATTAGTGATATAAAAAAGAATTAGAAAGATAAAATAGGTATCTTCTATATAGGTTTTTTATTATGATTATAAATTGATTGTTAAATCAAAGTCAAGGAGTAAACATGATGATATTCATACTTACACTCTTGTACGTACTATCCGATGATAATACTAGATTACACATGATAACATCACTTAATACTTATACTTACGTAATACTTTACATTAATGTAACTCTAAAACGTTTTAATTTCTTTAATTTTTTAATTTCGTATTATTCTTAGTTTATTTCTATAACGTATGTTATCGTTAGCAAATAATTATATTTTATACTTTCGATTATATTTTTGGCTATGTATTTGCTTAAATAAATTATCAATCAATACTGGTGGGTTGTGTAAGTGATGTTAATGCATATATCACATTGAATAAATCATATTTTAATTAGTATATATTTTAATATGATATCAAATATAACATAATACCATACTCTCTATAGATTACATGCACTAGTGGTCTAGTGGACTAGTGGTCTAGTGGTCTAGAGGACTAGTGGGTTACCTGTAAAGTTATTGTAGGTTCCTGCTGGACAGGGGTATTGCGTGGAGTATTGTGTGGCCACAGGGCAGTAGTGACCGGTGGGACAGACGGACAACAGGTAATCGCTGCTGTTAGCAATGCAATAGTAGCCGGCAGGACAGGGTGTACATTGCGATGCTCCAGTGTTTGATGAGTAGGTTCCTGTTAAGGTTGAGTTCGATGCGGTTATAGAGGTCAATGCGGTTATAGAGGTGAAGTGTAGACATGGTGGTGAAGGTGGTCGTAGGGGTCAAGTGTGGTTGTAGAGGTCACAGATGTGGTTATAGAGGTCAAAGAGGTGGTTATAGAGGTTCAAGTGTGGTTGTAGAGGTTATGTGTAGATGTGTAAGATGATTGTAGTGGTCAAGATGATAGCAGTGGTCAAGGTGATTGTAGTGGTCAAGATGATTGTAGAGGTCAAGGTGAGGTGATAATAACCAGCTGAACAAGGTAACGGGTACGAAGTGGAGTTATCACATTCATGTCCTATAGGACATGGACCTCCAGTAGCGTCCAGTGCGGGATTATTCGGAGAGCTAGGCGAATCAGAATGAAGAGAATTAGGTCAACACTGGTATCCAACACACACAGGGGGGGGTAACCACAGAGGGAAGGTACCCAACACCCAGGGGGGGGGTAACCACAGAAGGGGGGTACCCAACACGCAGGGGGGGGGGGTAACCACAGAGGGGGTAACCACAGAGGGAAGGTACCCAACACCCAGGGGGGGGTAACCACAGAAGGGGGGTAACCACAGAAGGGGGGTACCCAACACGCAGGGGGGGGGGGTAACCACAGAGGGGGTAATCACAGAGGGAAGGTACCAAACACACAGGGGGGGTAACCAGGCAGGGGGGGTACCCAATACCCAGGTGGGGGGTACCTAACGCATGCTTACCTAGCTGAACGTAGGCAGAAGAAACCCGCCCAACAGTCGCCAGCAGGAGCCACCAGTCCCGTTGCGTCGCAGTATTTACCATACAGACAGGGTGTGCACTGAGAGTCATTGGTTAGTAGCGTAGCGTTGCTGAAAGTGCCTGTAATAGGGGGCAACCAAACATTACGAAGTTATCAATGAACCATTATGGAGGTGACTTAATTTCCTCGTATTATTACTAATAGTTCACTAAGTATTACATAATAATAAGGACAGGACATGACGACTGATTATCAATGAATGTTGATTTACGGTTTAATGAATTTATAGTATTGCATTATCGGGCGGTAAATTTTTAATTTAAAATAATAAATATAATTTTGTAATAAATCATTTAAAAACAAATATAATACCGAAGAGTATATCTCTAAGAAGTGAAAGCCCAGAATGCACCAGGAGTGCGTGTCTAGCCTCGATACTAACCTATAGGACATGGCCTTGGGGCCGAGGTTTGCACCGGACAGTAATGACCTTCAGGACAGGGGCCGGCATTCATACTACTAGTGCTGTTCAGTAGAGGTTGGGCACTATCAGCTCCGGAGAGGCAGAAGTAACCGGCATCGCAGGGCGCAGTTATCTAATCGGGGGGGTTTAGGGGATTTAGGGGGGTAATACTAACGGATATAGGGTGTAATGGGGGTGTAGGGGGGGGGGGGTAACACTAAAGGATATTAGTACTAACTCATGGGGGTTTGAATCTAAGTTATACAATTAGACTAACAGAATTGGGTTATACGGTATATACAAGCTATACAAAGTATACAATGTGAACAGGCTGTATAATGTATACAAGTTCTATGAGGGGTACAAGGTACACAATACGAGGGTACAATATGGGGTACAAGATACACAATACGAGGGTACAATGAGGGGTACAAGATACACAATACGAGGGTACAATGAGGGGTACTAGGTACACAATACGAGGGTACAATACGAGGGTACAAGGTACACAATACGAGGGTACAATACGAGGGTACAAGGTACACAATACGAGGGTACAATACGAGGGTACAAGGTAGACAATACGAGGGTACAATACGAGGGTACAAGGTAGACACAAGTACTAACGGAGGTAGCGTTGAGTTGTGAACAGTAGAATCCTCCTGTACAAGCTGTACACTGGCCACTGTCCGCAAGCCCACTGGTCAGAGAATAGCTTCCCATAGGACATGACCTCCACACTATACCCGTACCAGATGGACAGAAGTAACCTAGAGAGGAGAGAGAGAAGGGCATATATGTGTGTGGTCAGTGTAGTGGTCAGTGTAGTGGTCAGTGTAGTAGTGGTCAGTGTAGTAGTGGTCAGTGTAGTGGTGGTCAGTGTAGTGGTGGTCAGTGTAGTGGGCAGTGTAGTGGTCAGTGTAGTGGGCAGTGTAGTGGTCAGTGTATTGGTCAGTGTAGTGGGCAGTGTAGTGGGCAGTGTAGTGGGCAGTGTAGTGGGCAGTGTAGTGGTCAGTGTAGTGGTCAGTGTAGTGGGCAGTGTAGTGGGCAGTGTAGTGGGCAGTGTAGTGGGCAGTGTAGTGGTCAGTGTAGTGGGCAGTGTAGTGGTCAGTGTAGTGGTCAGTGTAGTGGGCAGTGTAGTGGGCAGTGTAGTGGTCAGTGTAGTGGGCAGTGTAGTGGGCAGTAGCCTAACCAGGAGGACAGGTCTGAGGTGTATTCCCAGTAACGCAATAGTAGCCTGAAGTACAATTCCAGCATTGCGAGGCCTGGACATTGGTCATGTATTCACCATCAGGACAAGGTACAGGGGTATGTGTACCGGTGGGGCAATAGTGGGTCACGGTACAGGGGGCACCTGGGGGTGGTGGGGCCAGGTCAGCTAGAGGTTAACTAGGGGTCATAGGTTACAGCTAGGAAACACTATTATGTCACTGCACCTATTTCAACTGATAATTATCAACAATTATAATTGTCTGGAATTTTAGCATATGATAATATCATATATACATAAGTGGATTGAGACTATGCAGCCATACATAAATATAATCTATACAATTATGATAAGGTAATATGATAATTTAACAATGATATTAAATTATATTATATCATTGATATATAATAATAATAAATTAATAAATATTTAAAATTAGTAAAAATATTAATAGATTAATTACAATCGATGCACTTTTGTGATTGGTTAACGCTGCGTGGTGTAAAGGTCAAAGGTTACCAAAGGTTATCAACATACCTGTGACACCGTTATCATTAGGGGTGGCCACTGATGCGTTAGTAGTACAGTAATAGCCCTGGTCACATTCAGCAGTGGGTTGGGTCAGACCGACACTGGCGCAGTAGTACCTGGGGGGTGGGGGTAAGGGGGGTGGGGGTAAGGGGGGTGGGGTTAGTGGTGTATTGGGGTTAGTGGTGTATGGGTCAGACCAACACTGGCGCAGTAATACCTACAGATGGAGGGGGGTTTAGTGATGTTGATAGAGAGGGATTTAGTACTGATTTAGTTGTTGTAGAGAGAGAACATGATGTAGTCACTGTTGTCCAGTAGTGCTGGGTAATATCCATCTCATACACATGGAACTATCATCAAGTACACACATCAAGAATCTACTGAATGTCCACTTATCAATTCAATAGCAAACATAAACTATCTAAGAATGGCCTATTGTTTCATTAGTACAGTACAAAGTGTTAAACAAGTAATGCTCATTGTGGTAATGCACACTGTCGGTTAGTTGTTCTGATCAATAAATTGACTTAGGATTATCCTAGAATGTTCCATAATGGTTCCTAGGATACATTACTGTAGCAGACCTACTGGCCCTAGTTACCCCTTAGTTACCCCTAGTTACCCCTAGTTACCCCTAGTTACCCCTAGTTACCCCACTACACTTACCCGGGAGAGCAAGCGAGACACTCCGACTGAGACCTCAGTCCGGTGGTATTAGACCAGGTGCCCACCCCGCAAGCTAGAGGGGTAGTAGAACCAGTTACCCCTAGTTACCCCTAGATACCCCTAGTTACCCCCAGTTACCCCACTACACTAACCCTGGAGAGCAAGCGAGACACTCCGACTGAGACCTCAGTCCAGTGGTATTAGACCAGGTACCCACCCCGCAAGCTAGAGGGGTAGTAGCACCAGCTGGACAGTAGCGTCCTTGAGGACATAGCTGACCAGTGACTCCTGCATCGTTAGGCTGGGCAGTGGCTGCTCCCTGCTGACACCAGTAACCAGGGTCGCAGTCACCTAGTGGTCAGGGTGACAGAGTGGTAGTAGTAGTGGTAGTGGGAGTAGTAGTGGGAGTGGGAGTGGGAGATTTATGTACAATATGTTATTGTCAATAACCATTTTTTTATAATATATTTATTTATAAAATTTATAACTAAATATTTATTTTTAATTTTATATATTCGTGTTTTTTTAATGATCTGAAACTCTCTGAATGTCTCCAGTAGTAGACTGTATGATGATGAGGTAGTCAATAGTGAACCTGTAGTAGTAGTCTTAGCGGAACCCTGACAATATCTACCGGCGGGGCATGGTGAACATTCACTGGAGTTTGTCAGTCTGGTGGCGTTGGAGTAACTGCCGTCTGGACATATGTACTGTGTTGACCTAAGTAGGGGGAGGTGTGGGTAGTGTAGGGGTGGTGGGGGTTAGTGTAGGGGTGGTGGGGGTTAGTGTAGGGGACATATGTACTGGGTGGACCTAAGTAGGGAGTGGTGGGGGTTAGTGTAGGGGGGGTAATGGGGGCAGGGGGGTTAGTGTAGGGGACATATGTACTGGGTTGACCTAAGTAGGGGTAGGGGGGTTAGTGTAGGGGACAGATGTACTGGGTTGACCTGAGTAGGGGGGTTAGTGTAGGGGACATATGTACTGGGTTGACCTAAGTAGGGGGCGGTTGGGGTAGTGTAGGGGGCGAGGTGTAGTACTGGGTAGACCTGATTAGAGGGGATATTGGGAGTAGTGGGGGTTATTGTAGGGTACAGGGGGGGCTAAGATGAGGGCTAAGAAGGGTACTGACCACTGTGTTCCGTTAGGACAATAGTGACCGGCGACGCAATGATACGAAGAGTAGTCGATCAGGGGACGATCGTTGTAGTCGCAGTAGTAGCCTGTAGAGGGCGATAGTGTACGTGTTATAGAGGTCGGCGGGGGTGACCTTGAGGATGGGGCAACGCTCGGAAGTGTACAAAGTCTCACGGGAGGGGAAACATTTAAATGTATAACAATAATACAATATTATATAATAAATATAATATATATATTATACCTTATTAATGATAAACTAACTTTACTTGTTCCACTTGGCAATAATGAAAACTTTATATAGATATATAGATCTCATATCATAAGTATTTAATATTTATATATATATATATATATATATATTAAATACTAATGAGATGAGATATAAAGATTTCATTATTACCAAGTGGAACAAGTAAAGTTAGTTTATCATTAATAAGGTATAATACAATATAATTATATTTAATTATAATTATAATTAATGTACTACCTATGTTATATATTAACTACATTATATAATTCATTATTTTATATGTACACACACATATATATATATATATATATACATGGGTGACAGGAAAAAAATAACAGAAAAAAATAACAGGAAAAAAATAATGGAAAAAAATAACAAGAAAAAAATTAACGGAAAAAACTAACAATATAAATAAAACATATTATTAATCAATGATAAAAAATTATTAGGTTTACTGAAATAACCAACTCTGATATTTGTTTATTCTAATTTTTCACATTGTATATAAATATTGAAAATGTATAATAGAGTATGCGATATATGACTTTCTTACCTTCATCTCATCCCTAAATGAGATGTAATCTCATCCTTAAAATAAATGCAATACAATTAATCAAATATATAAATATGGGATATTTTTTTCCTGTTATTTTTTTCTGTATTTTTTTTATATTTATTACATGATTGCATAACTCTAAATTAAAACTATATGAATAATTAAATTACATAATTAGATATAGCAACATGAATATTGCAAAAATGATATATTGATAGCATTATATAGCAGAGTGATATAGAAGTTAATAAGTGATTATTTCTAGACATATTTCATCAAGAATACCTCATTAGCAACCAGACCTCCACATCATACATCATACATCATACATCATACATCATAACTCTACTACTACCACTGATAATAAGCCTGCAAACCTGATACGCAATGTTTACACAAGGTGGCAGCAGCATCATTCTGATAGGTCCCCGAGGCGCACAAGGTCATATTAGCACTTCCCAGAGGGCAGTAGTGACCTTGTTGACACGCGTAAGGGTGGCCGGAATTCTGACCCGTTGGACAATAGTAGCCTGTGTGTAGGGAGATCAGTTGTCATTAACTCAATGTATATAATAGTATTAAAACATAAATAAGTTTTACACGTTATTGAATTCATAATTTTATGATATTCAATAATTTATTCATTAATAAATGATTAAATATTTCGCAGAAAAAATGCTTATTTTAAATTATATTTATTGTGTATATTAATAATTATTAAGCTGGCTCGTGTAAATTGATATCTAATAAATTTCTTCTATTACTTTCTTCTAAGATAATGTTAACTAGATATCATAAATATTATATTAACAAATTTTTAAAATAATTTTGAGAAAAATTGAGGATCCAGAAGAACTATTCAAAAGTGACATGGAAATGTTGAAAACTTAACATGGAGTAGATATACAAATAATTAATACACATTTTTATTTATGTAAAATTATATTTGAATAAATTGTAAGTGTCTTACATATTATGTAAGAGAATAAATTATAAAACTAAAAATTTAATAATAATTCTTATATAAATTAAATAATAATAATTATTATTTTTACGTTTTTAATATAAATTATTACTATTACTATTTCACTTTATTTATGACACAATAGAACATTTAAAAAAAAATGTTGATGAATACTTATATATTATTATATTTATATTTTGTAATAGAATAACTATATTACTTACTAAATAGCATCACGTTACAGTATAATGTACAAATATTCAAAGTATAAAAATTATTAAAAAATTAAATAATAATAATTATTATTTTTACGTTTTTAATATAAATTATTACTATTACTATTTCACTTTATTTATGACACAATAGAACATTTAAAAAAAAATGTTGATGAATACTTATATATTATTTTATTTATATTTTGTAATAGAATAACTATATTTCTTACTAAATAGCATCACGTTACAGTATAATGTACAAATATTCAAAGTATAAAAATCATATTTTGTTTTAATATAATTATATATTTCTATATGAAAATCACTATTAAAATTATTTCTAATTTTAAAATTAGTATACTAATTTTAATTATAATTATAATTACAATTATTTCTAATTTTAAAAATTTTATATAGAAATATATAATTATATTAACAATTATTGAATACATTTTGTGTCAATTCATTATAATATTTATAATTGAAAGTCAAATTAAATATTTGAATAATTAAATATTTGAACAATACAGTATTGTTATTTATAAATAAACTAATTTCTAGTAATAATTTTATAGGACAAATAGTTTAGATAAAACAGATTTTTAAAACAGCACTACTGCGCAGTCAACGTTAAGGTCATCATCAAGGTCATAGTATGATGTATGACCTTCAGCGCAGGGTCCAGTGGGCGAGGTTAGTCCTTGAGTTTCGCAGTAGAAGCCTTCAGTACATTGGGTGCACTCGGATGAAAGACTTAGTCCGGTGGAGTTACTGAAAGTCCCTGTAGGACATCTAGATTGTTGCGATGTTGTACCTTGGCCTACATATGGGGGGGGGGGGGGCGGAGTTATGCGTGAAGGAGGCGGAGTTATATGTGAAGGGGGCGGAGTTATGCATAAAGTGGGAAGAGGTACACATTAACTATAGTGGGAGTTAAGTGAATGTGGGGGTACTTGATATCATTAATGGGAAGGGTAAGTGAGGCTATAAGTGGGGTTATAAGCGAGGTTATAAGCGGGGTTAAGGGCATAAGTTGATGAGGCTATAAGCACAGGCATTATTATACAGTTTAGATACTTTTTATAAATATGATATAAGTTGTAGTATTCATAAAATATGAATATCTATTAAATATTTAGAATTCAACAAGTAATGCCTATTTATATATATAAGTAGTATATAGTTAAAAGTTAAAAGAGGAAAATATCTATATATTAAATTATAATTAAATCATAAATAATAAATAATAAATAATTTAATAATTATAAATAATATAACTGAATTGCCTAATTAATTATTACATTTTAATTTATATAAAAAATAATTAATATAAAATATAAAAATATAATATTATATAAATATTTTAAAATTGTCATTTCACAATAGAATCTAAATTAAGAACATATCTAATAATAGACACAATAAAGGCCAAAGACATAGGATATGTTCAAGTTATATAATGAATATATTACATTTGTTCTATTATAAAGATGAAATTCATCTTCCTTAAAAGATTGACAACTATTTAGGCTAAAAAGTCTACTTGCATACTTAAATTAATACTTAGATTAATTATAATAACATATATTACAAAAAATAAAATATATATAATATAAAGGATATAAATATCTTATTATTCAATTAGTCTATCAATTATATATTCATAAATAATATATAACAGTATTTTGATCAAATACATTTATCAAATAAAAATCTAAATATATTTTCATAAAAAATCAAATAGAAATATAAATATTTATGTAATGTTTTATTCAAATACAAATACAAAATAAAAATACATTTTTATATACTATTTATTACATAATACATTTTATAAATTTATATAAAATTATTATTATCATTATTATTAAAATTTCAATGATAAATGTTAAAAAAACTGTTGATTTTTTACATTCATAAATATACTAAATTTATTTTTTTTATTCTTTATAAAATGTTTGTTCTATTTAATTAATAATTAATTATTAATAATAATTTATTATAATTATTAAATATATTTTGTATATAATAGTGTATTTGATAAAATATAAATAAATATTACATTTATGATTATCATTAACATATAAATAGCCAATAGATAAATAGTATTTATTAAATACATGTATATATTTTATATAAAATTTGTATATTAAATAAAAATATATAAAATCAGTAAATTTAAATACAAATAAATATTTCATTCCATCACTAATATATAATACAATTATAATATACTATTATTAATTAATTAATAATTTAAATATAGTAAAATAAAATAACATTAACTGATATCTATTTATAATTATTTCAGTCAATTTATATTATATAAATTTAACATAGTTGCTACTACAATTCAGTATTACCTCAGTTAAGTTATAATGCTATGGTAGTGGTGGTTGTTCTGTACAACAGTCAGTGGGGGGAGGGGGGGGTACAAACCGCAGTAATGTCCTTGAGGACATACATCTCCAGTGATGGCATCAGATGGATCTGGGCGTGTGGCTCTACTTAAACAGAAGTAACCGTTCTGACATAGCGCTGTGTAGTTAGCGAGCCCTAGGGGTGGGGGTGGTGGTGAGGAGGTGGAGGGGGTGGGGTGGTGAGGAGGAGGAGGAGGAGGAGGAGGAGGGGGGCGTGTGGCTCTACTTAAACAGAAGTAGCCGTTCTGACATAGTGCGGTGTAGTTAGCGAGCCCTAGTGGTGGGGGTGGAGTTGAGGAGGGCGTTTAATCGTAATAGGGAACACAGGATAATACAGTGAATATATCATTAAGGGGTGTACACTAGGGTAGCACGTTTTTTAAAGTTTTGCTATCTCGCTCATAGTAGATCATAAATGTCATAATAAACATATTTATGAAGTTTCATCAAAAAATATTTAATATCTGTAAAACGAATGCACTTTAATGAAGAAATATTTGCATTTATTTTACAATGTAAATTTCTATAAATAGACATTTTTTCTTATGTATTTTATGTATTTGTGCAAGTGCGCGTTGTCATAAAAATAAAATATTTGGCAAATACGCGTATAAATATATTATAATATTAATAAAGTAAAAAATTATTTACAAATTTCAAATTAATTTAAATTTTGTTTATTTTTAATTAATTTAATTTATTCGACTATTTTTTTGATAAATTAATTTAATTAAGGATCAAACTTTGTTGTGACACTATAATTGATATCTACAAGGTATAATTATAAAAAAAAATATTTATTTTTCTAACAAAAAATTGTTTACAACTAGTTTACCCCAAAATTTATTTTTTGTTAAAATGCTCAATAAAAGTAATTTTTTGAATAAATATATGTTATTTTTATATCAATACATATAATGATGAAAGATTTTTTTTTTTTATTATTCCATTGATAATTTTTTATTTCGATTTAGAAAAAAAAATTAAATTAAAAATTGTGTGGATAGATTTAATTATTTAAAAGTAAATTTTTAATATTTTTTAAGGAGGTTGTATGTTAATTACATATGCTAAAAGGCAATTTTTACTTTTAAAAAATGTTTTATTTCATGTATCTGTAATTTAAATTTTTTCATAAATTTTCAATGTAAATTCCTATATATTTTTGAATATGGTTTCGCATTCTGAATTTTTGTCAGTTTTCAATTATTATTTTTTATTATATCTGGAATGATTAAAAGGAGTTATTCCGAGCGAG
Source organism: Osedax fenrisi (assembly GCA_964019155.1). Lineage (NCBI taxonomy): Eukaryota > Metazoa > Annelida > Polychaeta > Sabellida > Siboglinidae > Osedax > Osedax fenrisi. Next base: position 127,907,202 of record OZ025239.1, on the reverse strand, counting down.
ATGGCACTTTTATATGAAGGGAACTAAAACAAATACCAAAACGAGCTACCTTACTGCGAGCACAATCAAGCAACAGGTCGGGCAACAAGCATGGCACCCAGGTGCTAGGTATAATACATGACAAGCTCTATTTGCGAGCATCTGGATCTCGTACTGTAGTTCATAATCTGAACAAGTAATAATCGAGCAACAAGCGCAGCAACAAGTCGCTAAGTATAGCCAACCGGTCTCCACCAGATTCAACACGTTCAATTGTGTAGTACTAGTTGCTGGAAATGTAAACAACATTTCGCATTTTTATTGTCAACCAATAGGATGTTTAGAAACGTAAACACGTTAAACGGTTTAATTTAAATTTATTAATGAATATATCATTATTTAAAAGACAATCTTATAATAGTAAAGCTTAAGTACATATTAACGTATTAAACTTGTGCAATTCTAACTTAATTATTATCCATGTTTAAATAAAGAGAAAATATAAATTCAATAATTTTAAATAATTCATTTTAGTTTTAACACATCATTAATCAAGTGACAACTACCCTGTAGGTGTTTACAATCTGAACACATACATCATGTTTACCCAGCAACAAGTTGCCGTGTCTGTTGCTCGCGATATGTACACCCCTTTAGAGACGCCCCCAAAGATAAACGATATCATCATTAGCTAGGACATGTAAGGACATGCAAGAGATATACTATATCGTGGAGTTTATCATTAGGTATGAGACCACATGTAAGGACATCACTAGAGTTCAAGGACACACACACGTGCTGCTAACCCACTATAGCGCAGTAGGCTCCCTCTATACAAGGCAACGGTTCCTGAGATCCTATAGGGCAGTAGTAGCCGGGCTGACATTGGCCTCCAGTTGTGTTGAAGGGACACAGACAATCAGTAGCACCCACAGTGTAGTTAGTGTATTCGCGGGGGTCGCTTCTGTAGGCGCCCTGTACGCAGTAGTGACCTGGGTAGGGTGAGGAGGGGTGTATGGGGGTTGTATAGGGGGTCGCTTTTGTAGGCGCCCTGTACGCAGTAGTGACCTGGGTGGGGTGAGGAAGAGGTTATGGGGTGTATAGGGGTAGTGTAGGGGTAGGGGGTCGCTTCTGTAGGCACCCTGTACGCAGTAGTGACCTGGGTAGGGTGAGGAGGAGTTTAGGGGTCGTACAAGGGTCTATAGGATTAGAGGTCACTCCTGTAGGCACTCTATACACAGTAGTGATTTAGGCAAGATGTAGAGAAGGTTAAGGGTCGTATAGGTAGAAGGGTTCGGTATGCTCCTTACACTCAGTAGTGACCTAGGCAGTGTTAGGTGGACAAGTTCAAGTGTCGTATAAGGGGCTGGGGTCACTTCTGTAAGCAATAGTGAACTAAGAGGGTAGAGGGGGTAGGGGTAGAGGGGTAACCTGCGTCGCATAGTCCGCTAGGTGTAGTCAGACCCGTAGCCCCGCAGTAGAACCGCGCTGGACATATCTGTAGTAGTGGTGGTCAGGTGGTCAAGTAATCAGGTGATCAAGTGGTCAAGTGGTAAAGTGGTCAAATGGTAATATGTACAATGCTTTATGAATATTCAATAATATTTATAAGTTTTATTTTAGTTTATATAATTTTATATTGTGAGAGTATTTTTAAAAACGGTATAAATAAATTATTTTAAAGAAGTTTTTTTTTTACATCATATTTCTACTTTATAATATGTTAACCAATTACCCATTAATATAGAAATGGTATATTATTAGAAAGCATTTTTTTGAATTAAAGGTACAATATATACACAATCAATTGGAATTATATTTATATTATATAACGGTTATATATATATATACATGTTATATAAATTTAGTAAGAATAAATAAATATATTAATAATATAATTAAAAATATTTATTTGGTTGTTTAAAATTTACAAATTTACAAATATATATATATAATTTAATATATAAGTTAAGTATATAGTAGATATATATATATATATATATATTTCTAATTTTTAAGCAATATTGATATTCAAAAAAAAGTTTATTTACTAAACAATTATCAATATAAAAACGTAAGCATTATATATCTACTATATATATATTATTAATATAGTTAATATTGTTATTTATTGTTACTAAATTTATATAACATGTATATATATATAACCGTTATATATATATATATATATATATATATATATATATATATAGTATAATAATGAATATTATAATTTAATAGTATAAATAAACATAGTAATTTAATATTTTTTAGAAAAGCCAGTTTTTTGAGTGTATTATGATAAAATAAATGTATTTGTGTTTCGCTGGCCTTTAAGAATAGATAACATTTCATTATGATTACATAACATAATATAAAAAAGCCACCTTCATCAGATTAACACCCCTGTGATCACTACAAAACCCCTGAGGTCACCACAAAACCCCTGTGGTCACTACAAAACCCCTGTGATCACTACAAAACCCCTGTGATCACTACAAAACCCCTGTGATCACTACAAAACCCCTGTGATCACTACAAAACCCCTGAGGTCACCACAAAACCCCTGTGATCACTACAAAACCCCTGTGATCACTACAAAACCCCTATGGTCACTACAAAACCCCTGTGGTCACTACAAAACCCCTGAGGTCACCACAAAACCCCTGTGGTCACTACAAAACCCCTATGGTCACTATAAAACCCCTGTTATCACTACAAAACCCCTGTAATCACTACAAAACCCCTATGGTCACTACAAAACCCCTGTGATCACTACAAAACCCCTGTGATCACTACAAAACCCCTATGGTCACTACAAAACCCCTGTGGTCACTACAAAACCCCTGAGGTCACCACAAAACCCCTGTGGTCACTACAAAACCCCTATGGTCACTATAAAACCCCTGTTATCACTACAAAACCCCTGTAATCACTACAAAACCCCTATGGTCACTACAAAACCCCTGAGGTCACCACAAAACCCCTGTGGTCACTACAAAACCCCTGTGGTCACTACAAAACCCCTGTGGTCACTACAAAACCCCTGAGGTCACCACAAAACCCCTGTGATCACTACAAAACCCCTGTGGTCACTACAAAACCCCTGAGGTCACCACAAAACCCCTGTGATCACTACAAAACCCCTGTTATCACTACAAAACCCCTGTAATCACTACAAAACTCCTATGGTCACTACAAAACCACTGAGGTCACCACAAAACCCCTGTGGTCACTACAAAACCCCTGTGGTCACTACAAAACCCCTGAGGTCACCACAAAACCCCTGTGGTCACTACAAAACCCCTGTGATCACTACAAAACCCCTGAGGTCACCACAAAACCCCTGTTATCACTACAAAACCCCTGTTATCACTACAAAACCCCTGTGATCACTACAAAACCCCTGTGATCACTACAAAACCCCTGAGGTCAGTACAAACCGTACACTCTGTGATATGGCGGCCAGATGAGATATTCCGGTATGTTCCTAAAGGACATGGATACTCGAGCGAGTGCTTCGTTCCATTAGGACAATAGTAACCAGGGTTACAGGGGTAGATGTCAAATGTAATCGTACCTGATCATTAGTAGTTGTAGTTGTTAAGTATCGGTAGTATTAGTCATTAAATGTGTATGTGTGTTCATATATTATAGGATACTTGTAGATATGTAAATACATTTATTATTCAATAGATATATTTGTTGTAAATAATTAAAATATTGATTTCAATAAGTGCATTTCTTTATTTCTAAATATAGAAATATAATAACAAATATTTAATACAATTACCTACTTCTTATTTTAATATAATTATAAACACTACAATATACATATATATATATAAATGAACACATCTAAATAACAGGTATGTGACTCAATAGAGAGATACTATTTAGCGTCGTGTGAAACCTTCTGGACAAAAGAACCCCTCAGGACAATCTGTACAGTTATATTGACCGGTCAGATTATTATAGCTTCCGGAAGGACACAGCAAAGGGTAGGAGGTTCCAGACTGGCAGTAGTGGCCGATGGGGCAAGGTCCGCCAACATTCGTTACCACCACTATAGGGTAGGGGGAGTGGGGTTAGAGAGTAGAGGTCGTCGTGACCTTGAGGAAATGTTGCCTTTTTTTAAATTTGAAAGTGGGGGAAAATTATTTTTGTATTTAATTATATATGAAAAACATTTTAATAAAATACATCTTCTGTTTATATTAAATAAATATGATTATGATATAATATAATCTGATTTTTTATGTTGACAAAAAACAATAGTGGTAGCAATTGGCCATAAAGCACCCGTTAAAAGGGTGTTACCCTGACCTTGAGGGTTAGGAACAGTGCTTCCACGAAGGCAATAGAAGCCAGGATCACAAGGTCCACTGGAATCATTCAGACTCAGAGAACCGCAGTAAGCCCCTAGCTTGCAGGCGAAACAGTCGCTTGTGGAGTTGGCAAACTCTACGTCTCGATAGGTTCCTGTTAGGGGGAGGGAAGGTCAGTGTTGTGTAATAGAGGGGTGGGGGGTAGTGGAGGAGGGGAGGGAGGGGTGGAGGAGGAGAGTTGGCTTGTAGGGGAGGAGGAGAAGGAGGTAAGGACAAACCGATAGGACATGGAATGGGGTCTTCAGTTTGTACCAAGCAGTAATGTCCTCTAGGACATGGCCCTCCAATACCCGTGGTGACGCCCACTAATGGTCTACTTATATTCACTCCAGACTTGCAGTAGAAACCAGCTTCACAAATACCTGCGTGATCATTAGTTACCTCATCATTACAGTGTTGGACTACTACAACTACTACTACTACTACTACTACTACTACTACTACTACTTATTTATGTGGCAGCATTGCAATAGTACATTGAATAGCATAGATTAATGTATCAATAATACATAACAACTCTAAATAATTAACTAAAGTAATATTATTAATTATATTTATAAATATGAATTGCAAAAAAATATATTATAACAAATAATAATAATTTACATAATAAATAAATAACATAAATTGTTAAAGTCAGAAGATATACCTATTAATAGTGTTATAACATGACTTTAGGAAACATAATCATAGTACGTGTTTTCGTATGTTATTCTAATAGTGTTGCAAATATCACCAAATACTTTTTCAACTATTTGTGAAGAAATAATGATTCTAATAGATCTATAGTACATGATGTCTTCTATCTGACTACTACATTACTACAACACATTGACTATTACTACATCACACTGACTACTACTACTACATCACTACTACTACTACATCACACTGTGTCACATGTGAACCTGTTCCGGTATCGTTCAAACTGAAGTCAAAGTTAACAGCTCCCATCTTATGACAGTAATGGCCTCCTATGCAAGGGGTGCACTCTGATATCACTGACATGCCTGCATTGTGGGTAACGGGGTTATTAGGTAAGGTAAGGGGGTTATTAGGTAAGGTAAGGGGGTAATTAGGTAAGGTAAGGGGGTTATTAGGTAAGGTAAGGGGTTATTAGGTAAGGTAAGGGGGTTATTAGGTAAGGTAGGGGGTTATTAGGTAAGGTAAGGGGTTATTAGGTAAGGTAAGGGGGTTATTAGGTAAGGTAAGGGGGTTATTAGGTAAGGTAAGGGGTTATTAGGTAAGGTAAGGGGGTTATTAGGTAAGGTAGGGGGTTATTAGGTAAGGTAAGGGGGTTATTAGGTAAGGTAAGGGGGTTATTAGGTAAGGTAAGGGGGTTATTAGGTAAGGTAGGGGGTTATTAGGTAAGGTAAGGGGGTTATTAGGTAAGGTAGGGGGTTATTAGGTAAGGTAAGGGGGTTATTAGGTAAGGTAAGGGGGTTATTAGGTAAGGTAAGGGGGTTATTAAGTAAGGTAGGGGGTTATTAGGTAAGGTAAGGGGGTTATTAGGTAAGGTAGGGGGTTATTAGGTAAGCATTCGTATAGAGGTCGTCTAGAGGTTAGAGGTCATCTAGGTGTTATTGGGTCAGAGGTCATCCGAGGTTCATCGTGGTGTCTAACTCACCCAAATGTTGATTGTAGGAACCGACGGGACATTTCGGTTGGTCGATAGTTGTGTTACCGGGACAGTAACGCCCCCTGGTGCATTGCAGAGGTATTTCTCCATCGGTACAATAGAAACCTGAGAGGTGATGCGGGTAGCGGATAGTTAATGGTTAATATTAAGATACATTTATATTAAGATCAATCAATTAACAATTATTGTTATGATATAAAAGATTTATTTTATAAGAAATATAATAATAAATTAAATGTTATAAGGAATTAAATGTAATGCATGTATTAATAATAAAGATAAGACATTATTAAATATCTCATTATCAGTCAGGTATTATTATTGATAATAGTAATATTAATAATTTAAATAATTTAATAAAGAACAAATAAAATAAATGAATTATATTGATCACTGAAATAAATGATAAGATTTGAGTTAAAATATGGCTGTTCATACAACCAATGTCGACTATTTGGTTAAATCTGTAATTATTACGATAATAGAACTAAAGTTGTAATGTTCTTATCAAACAATGCATTTCTTCTTTTTTCAATTTTCGATTATTTTACAGAAAAGTACAATCTTTATTTTGTTAATTTCATATTATTCTTTGTTTATTTCAAAAATGTATATTATAGAGAATATTTCTATATCAAATTTATGACTATAAATTTGCATCAAAAATTAATTAATAAACAAAACATTTATTAAACATTGAAATTGATAAAAAACATGTTACATCATATGTTACATCACATGTTACATCACATGTTACATCACATGTTACATAATATGTTACATCACATGTTACATCATATGTTGACCGATTAGTGGACTGCGATATAAACCTGCTGGACATTCCATACAAGTGGAAGTCGCTGTTGCATTCTGGAACATTCCGGGGGGACATTGCAACGGTTCTCCTGTACCCAGAGGACAGTAATGTCCTTTAGTACAAGGATCACCAGTGGCTCCACCATCCATTGGCATGCTGTTAGTGGCGCCACCTCTACAGAAGTAACTACAATCGCAATGAAATAGATTAGACGTGTATGTAATAGAGGAGACGAGTATAATATAGTAATGGTAAATAAGTAAATACTTTGAGATTCAATATATTATAAAGTGGCTTATAAAGTGGCATATAATAACATCAGTGTGAGTTTTTAATATTTTGTCATAACATTTATCATAATACAAATTTATTGAATGATTCATTAAAATAATCCTTTTTTAATTAAAATTTTATAATATAAAATTTAAAAATCCAATGCGCATATAGTTTAGCATTAGGTTTACTCTATAAGGTTTGGTGTTAGTAGTAATACATAAGTAAGTATCACAGGTGTATGCTATGGAGCCACTACTACTACTACTACTACTACTACTGGTGCGCCTACTGACCCAGGTGAACAATCTCCATTAGGACTGGTCAGAGCGGTACCAGCGCAAACCCTACCCGGGTTACATTGGGTACAGTCAGTAGAAGACTGCATTCCCGTAGAGTTGGAGAAGGTTCCGTTCAAACAGGGAGATGTAAGGTAGTCAGCTGTTCCTTGTGGGCAGAAATATCTGTGGGTGGTTTTAGGGGTTAAGTTAGATAGTTACAAGTATTTTTGAAACAATTACATACAATTATGTGATGACTATATGATGACTTATATGATGACTTATATAATGACTTATATGATATAATGCAGTGTATACAAGTATTTAATAGTCAGTAAAAGTATACAGGATTAGATATAAGTCGAAAATGTATAAATGTATTTACGAAAAATTGTAAGTGAATAAAATTAATATAAATTATTTATAATTAGAATGTTTGCGGAAAGTGTTCACCTTCCCCTTCTGAGGTACATTAAAATATGAATACAACTGACTCTTGAGGGGTACATTAGAATGTGAATACAACTGACCCTTGAGGGGTACATTAGAATGCCAATACAACTAACCCTTGAGGGCAGATATCTCCGAAGGGCAGGCCGATGGGGTTGGTGGTATTCGAGCCCGAAGTACAGTAGTAGCCAGCAGAACATTTAGTGACCGCCAGCACGAGTCCGACAGTTTCACAGGCGTAACCTGCAGTGCATGGGTTACAGTGCGATTCCTGATACTTGCCCACCTGTTATAGGGGGGTGGGGGGGTTAGTAAGGGGTGGAGGGGGTTAGTAACGGGGTGGGGGGGTTACAGTGCGATTCTTGATACTTGCCCACCTGTTATAGGGGGCGGGGGGGTTAGTAAGGGGTGGGGGGGTGGTGGTGATGATGGTGGTGATGGTGATGATGGTGGTGGTGGTGGTGGTGGTGTGGTGTGGTGGTGGCGGCGGTGGTGGTGGTGGTGGTGGTGGTGGTGGTGGTGGTGGTGGTAGTGGTGTGGTGGTGGTGTGGTGGTGTGGTGTGGTGGTGGTGGTGGTGGTAGTGGTGGTGGTGGTGGTGGTGGTGGTGGTGGTGGTGGTGGTGGTGGTGGTGGTGGTGATGGTGATGATGGTGGTGATGGTGATGATGGTGGTGGTGGTGATGGTGATGATGGTGGTGGTGGTGATGGTGATGATGGTGGTGGTGGTGGTGGTGGTAGTGGTGGTGGTGGTGGTGGTGGTGGTGGTGGTGATGGTGATGATGGTGGTGATGGTGATGATGGTGGTGGTGGTGATGGTGATGGTGGTGGTGGTGGTGGTGGTGGTGGTGGTGGTGGTGATGATGGTGGTGATGGTGATGATGGTGGTGGTGGTGGTGGTGGTGGTGGTAGTGGTGGTGGTAGTGGTGGCGGTGGTGGTGGCGGTGGTGGTGGTGGTTATAGCTCTCTTGACACTGTGTCATATATATCACTGTGTAAACACCTTTGTGCATAGCATGTATACTAGTGATGTAATACACCACCTAATTACACATGTAACACCACCTCCACCTTCACCACCACTACTACTACCACTACTACCGTCCCTACTAACCTGATTAAGATAATTACCCCTAGGACAGGGTACAGGGAAGTCAGACCGCGTGGGGCAGTAATGACCAGTGGGACAGATCACAGGAGTTATTGTTCCCGTTCCATTACAATAGTAGCCCTATTATGTAATGGTTATTATCAAGCCTACATCACACAATCGTGGTGTGCAACTATCATAGCATGAGAATATCATGTAGTAAAATCTATTCAATATATATACCAAATCAATATTAATCGTAATATATATATATATATATATTTTAATATATATTCAAATTTATAAATAAAAGATTTTTATTAATTATATAAGTACATAATAAAATCAAATGTAATATACTATCAGTGGACAGTAGTTATTTAGTAGTTATTGCCTCTTCACCAGATGACCTATCTCTGGGTTATCTAGGCCGATGTATCAACACCGCGTAGTAACCTGGGGACATTCAATACAGGAACTAGACCTCACTGCGTTCTGATAGGTACCCTTAGCGCAGGGTTCCTCCTTAAACGCCCCTTCTGCCGAGTAGTGCCCCATGGTTACGTCGTACTGGTTAGGTACTGCACTTCCTCCCGTACAGTAGAATCCAGCGGAACATCTGCGTGGGGTGGGGGTGGGGGTGGTAGTGGGGGTAGGGGTAGTAATAGTAGTAGTAGTAGTAGTAGTAGTAGCAGTAGTAGTAGTAGTAGTAATAGTAGTGGTAGTAGTAGTAGTAGTAGTAGTAGTAGTAGTAGTAGTAGTAGTAGTAGTAGTAGTAGTAGTAGTAGTAGTAGTAGTAGTAGTAGTAATAGTAGTGGTAGTAGTAATACTGCTACCACTACCACAAGTGTGTATCAGAACAATATTAGATAGATAAGGAGTACGAAGATAGTAGAAAAGCTAGCTAGATATACGAACTTTAGCCTAGATTCAGAACTACTGGCTCCAGGACAATAGTTGCCAGGGTCACAAGCCACACAGTCATACTTAGTTTTGGCACCAGGGGAAGCACTGTACATTCCGGCGTCGCAGGATAGGGGGTATGCGGTACCGGGGGGGCAATATCCACCCTAGGGAAGGCGAGGGTGTTAGTTATTAACCTAAGGGAGATGGGGTGGGGGGTTTAGTTATTAACCTAGGGGAGATGTGGGGGTTAGTTATTAACCTAGGGGAGATGGGGGGGGTTTAGTTATTAACCTAGGGGAGATGGGGGTTAGTTATTAACCTAGGGGAGATGGGGGGAGGTTTAGTTATTAACCTAGGGGAGATAGGGGGGTTAGTTATTAACCTAGGGGAGATGGGGGTTAGTTATTAACCTAGGGGGAATGGGAGGGAAATATATTCACATGAAACATTAGATCATGCAGACCTTATAAGATTTTTACATGACACATATTTTCTAAGCAAACATATGGCATATTATCCATAATCTTTGGTATATATATCCATATATGTGTCTATTATTTTCTGTGTGAATGCGACTTAAAGTTACCTGATACAGTCTGATGTCATATTGTGTGCGTTCACATGGAATCAAACTGACACAGTCTAATTAGCAACTTAGTGACACAGAATACGTAGATTGTTTAAGGGCATGTAGAAATCAGCGAAAATCAAAGAAATAATTTAAAATTTTTTATTCAATAGCATTAATTTATTATATGTTATTATGTTAGTATCTGTCAAAATATTATCATTGAAAACGGCCTAAAAATACCATAAAAAACATCTTTTATAACACACCTTTAAAAATAAATAATGTTGGCTTATAATTTATTTTGATATCTATATGAATATTTTATGATAATGCCTACATTTTATTTTATAACATTTTATACTTATATATTGTCGATTTAAAAAACAGAATTGTTTATCTTTATTTATAGAATAAATAAATTCTATATTATTATCATTGTAAACATATATTATACGATATTATAAACCAATAGAAAAGCTAATAAACAGACACTATAATTTCTTATTTCCTTTATGTCATTTCAATTTACAATTTACGTTTTTACATCATTAAACATTTATTTGAACTTATATTTATATTATTTACATTTATTAGTTACATAATGTAACTTACATTTATAGTTAGTTTCATTTATATATTAGTTTTATAAAATAGTTATTTGTATATCATTATTAGCCTTTTTAATAGATTTATAATTGAGTTTATTTTATTTATAATTTGTTTGCAAATTATATTTTTACATATATTTACATTTATTTATATTACTTTATATTATTTACATTTATTTAAATTATACAACACAATATTACTACTTTATTTTATCATATATATAAACTATACATAATAACATTTTTATTTTTATATAATACTACGATAATACGACATATACTTAGTTTATAATTGTGATTTTTAATTGAAATTAGTAAAACTTTAGCTGCGTTTCACTCAGAATAATTATTTTGTACTACCTAGGTGAATGCATGTTTAGCTATCCAACAAATTGTTATGCTATATGTAAATGGTATATGAATAAATAACATTTTTATATTATTTTTGTAAATATTATTGAAGAGACAATATCGGTGTAATTTAAAAAAATATCGGTGGAAATAAATTAGACTTAATAAATAATATATTTATACGTGAAATTATATTTTAAAAATTATAAATACAAAATTGTAGCAGTATATATGTTGTAGTTTTACCTAAAAATTAATTGCAATGGACCTTTGTATTTCCTATCTATTGACATGTAAATGCGTGAAATGGCACTGACGTAGATTGTTTAAGATATTCATGAGAATATGCGTCATGTGAAAACACCGCCCTTAGTTATCAGGGGAGGGGGTGTTTAATTATTACCCTATAAGTATATGAGGTGTGATGTTGTTATACTGGATGAGGGCATGAGGGTATTGTGGGCAGGGGGGTAGGGTTACCTTGGGGCAAACTCCCCCCGTAAGCCCGTCGGGTGGTGCTGAGGTATAGGCCTTCTCTCTGCAGTAGAACCCTGCATCGCATACATCGGAGGGGGCCGTCCGACCTATTTAACGGACATAGGGGCCATTAAGTAGGTTGTATTAAGTAGGTCAGTATGTAGGTCATTAAGTAGGTCGTATTAAGTAGGTCAGTATGTAGGTCATTAAGTAGGTCGTATTAAGTAGGTCAGTATGTAGGTCATTAAGTAGGTCGTATTAAGTAGGTCATTAAGTAGGTCATTAAGTAGGTCGTATTAAGTAGGTCAGTATGTAGGCTACTTACCAATGCCATCGCAGTAATAACCCCCGGGACACGGGGTGCAGTCGGTACTTCTTCGTAGTTGTGTGGAGTTACCATAGGTTCCTGTAGGGGGGGGGCAGTGACAGTGATATTAATATGCACTTCTTTATTTATGATATCCTTTTTAATTATACTTAAGTTTCTATGCTGTATTTGTATTTGTAAGTGCACTGGCCAGGGTTGGTCGGTTTATTTGAATCGGGTTTTTTTTATAGTTTTTTTGATAAAAAAAAACCATGGTTTTTTTATATAAAATTATATATTAATTTCAATACATTTTGGAAATAATTTACTGAAATAACTAATATATCTTTGTATAAATTATACTATAATACTTTTTAATAATCATAAAAGTATTTATTACAAATAACATTAAATATAACAATTTATTAATTATTTATTAATTATAAAAATTATTTAATATATAAAAAAGCAATAAAAGCAAATAAATCGCAATAAAAATAAATAAACCGTTTTTTTGTTTTAAAAAAAAAACCAACAATTCTGGTGCAACATACATGAAAAAGAGTAATATTAGCATAGATTAAAGACTTAGGACATGGAGTTAACCTTGAGGACAAGGTTGAGGGAACGTTGACCCGGAGACACAGAAGTAGCCAGCGGGGCAATCAATGGGGATATCAAGCCCCTCCACATTACAGTAGTACCCACTTACACATTCAGTGCAGTCTTGGAAAGACTCACGAGCTGACCCGTTTCGGTAGAATCCGATTGGACAAGGGAATGTCGTCGATACTCCGGTACCTGGTCAAATGGGGGCGGTTTCAGTATTATTAAGGTATAATACGGTTAATACCTACATCAGAATTCAGAAGTTAACAATGATAATATCAAGCTGATAATAATAATTAAATATTTACATTAAGGGGACGTGCGATTTTCACATATATGTAGTGAAGGTAGGGAAAAGGGCTATTTTTTAAAAGCTCTTTTTAATAAACTCTTTTATTTATGATTATTTTTTTATAATTTAATAACTCTTATTACATTATATTTACTATAGATTATTTTGTAGTGTATAGCCTTTAAAAATAGCCATTTTCTTATCTTTTACTATCTTTTATCATGTAAAAATTGTACATATAAGCTAGCGAGTGTCATGTGATGCCTAACAACTACATTAGGGAATACTGTAGGCATAAGGTAGGAGTGTTCCTATTGAATAGTGTACACATGTACACAATAAGCTATTGGCTAGTTGAGAAGATGCTAAATTAAACACTAAAGATAGGGATTAAGGGGTTAATGATGGGCCTAATGGGGTGGGGTCTAACCGAGGGGGCAGTAATATCCTCCAGGACAGGGTCCAGCGGGGTTTACGAGTCCATCAGGGGTACAATATTCTCCAGGGGTGCATTGTTGACATTCGGAGAGCTGCGTATGTTCAGAGATTGTGATAACAGAGATAACAGAGATAAGAAATCATATTACAGTATACAAATAACATCCAAAGATTATCAAAATTAAGAGAAGCGATTTACAAATTAAATAAATATATTTCCATACTTTAGCCTATATACAAAAACTCGACCAAACAAAATATTCATTTTAACAAAAATAAAGTATTTTACGAGATCTAAAGAAATAAAATATATCAAATTTTAAAGTATTTTATATATTAGACAAATATAACTAATCAATTATGTATTGATAACAAATATTTATAATATTTATTTATTTATATATATATATTGTTCATTGACAATAGATTCATATTATAATATAAATATTAATATCATGTGATCTAAATAATGAATTATCTCTGGTTAATAAATAATTAAAAAGTAAACAAATTTCAAAATAATTATATTTTTATTATTTATTACAAAACTTTAAAATGTATAATTTTATATCTCAGTTTCTTGCTTTTATTGTTGAGTTGTTTATTAGCTTTTTTCAGTCTTTTTTAATTAACTTTAAATGTTAACAGTTATTAAATAACATATGGTATCTTATATAGATAGTAACCTATGGATAAACACAATTCTCTAATTTGCAGAGTATTATTTTTGTCTTCAAAAAAACATGAAATGTTAGATAAGATTTTAATAAAATATCATGGGATCTTTGTAATGTCATTAGTATTTGTATGATCTATTATTATAGATATATCTAATATTATAAAATAAAATATATTAGAATATCTCATTTAATAAAAATAGTAGTAGATATTTTATTAGACGTAAATTAACATTAAAGAAATAGGTACTATTTGACTCGTAATTCCCCCTTAGTCCACTATAGAATGGTGTGATAGATTGTAGTAGAGTGTAGTACACTATAGTAGACACTGCTAGTATGTTACCTGTTTAATCTGATAGTGTTCGTTGTAAGTTCCATTAGGACATGGCAGAGGACATGGACTGACATCCCCCTTGGGACAATAGTGACCTTGACGACATTTGTCTGACACTGCGTCCGGCATTTTGGCCATCCCCACTGGACACTCGAGTCCTGCCGGGCAAACCTTCACCGTCCACATCACCTGAAGGGGACATTGGGCTTTGTTATTATTGTTGTTAGTGTTATTGTTATTGTTATTATTTCAGTTATTATTATAGCTGTCATACTTGAATATTATGTTAGCTATATCTCACTAAACACATTAGTGAACATAAAGTTAATACACAGTGTTAATGGCAATACTATGAGAACTGAAGCAATAATAACAAGGGCATGCTGAAAGGGGGGGGTACTAGTATTATGTGGGGGGAGGTGGGGTGTTACATATATTATGTGGGGGGGGGTGAAGCTAGTGAAGCTACATGTAGAATAATGAATAGAGTGTGTGTAATCAGTAAACAGCAAAAAAACTCATCTCTCTTAAGATGTCATAATCAGGGAGAACACTAACTTAGAAAAAAGAACAAGAATATTAAACATTTCTAATTAATTTGATAAATTCAAATCAATTAAATATATATTTCATGCATATTATTTCATGAAATAACATAATAGATATTAGATCTATTAGATACGTAGTCGTATTCTGGAGAGCGATCATGCAGTAGATAAAGCAATAAGAGTGTTTGCATGTGTACGTGTGTATGTGTATGTGTGTGGTATGTATGAGTGCATGTGTGCATGTGTGTGTGGTATGTATGAGTGCATGTGTGTGTGTGTGGTATGTATGAGTGAACTCACATGTGCATGTAAAACACAAGTGTGTGAGTGTATAGCTGTCCCTACCGTATAACTGGTGGCGTTGTAGTCGCAGTAACGTCCCTCGAGACAAGAGCTACAGTTGGTGGCACCACTGTTAGAGTACCGCCCCTTCCCGCAGACCAGCGGCACCATTACAGACGTTGTGGGGCAGTAGAATCCGGCCGTGCAAGCCAAGCAACTGGTCAACGCCTCTCCCTTGGTCAGCGCATTGTAAGTACCTCTGTTAACAGAAGGTTAGCGGGTTGTAACCCATACCTCACGAGGGTTAAGCTTATTGAGAGGGTAAACGTTATTGAGAGGGTAAACGTGGGTAGGGGGGTAGAAAGGGTAGAATATTAACGGTGATTCGCGTGAAAGTCCGAGTGATTTATAATTATTTAATTAAATGAAATTCATATTTTATAGTCTACGAAATAGTAATGATACCTGTATTATATATATGACTACAATCATTGTAATACAATGATTATAGAATATGCATTATATTCCAATACATAATGTTGTATAATGTTGTATTGTTTCATTAATTTCAATATAAATGATAGTAATGGAATATAAGTATGATGATATCAGTATAGGGTGAAGGGCATTAAGGGGTGGGGGTACAAACTGAGGGCAAGCGGTGGGAAGAACGGAAGCGACGGGGCAATAGTTGCCTCCCGTACATGGCAGACATTGTTCCCAAGCCGTGTTAGCGAACGCGTTGCTATAGCTACCGGCGTGACACGGGTATTGATCCCCACTTCCTGTGCCTGTTTAGTGAGGGAGCCATTAAGGGGGGGTAGTGGGGTAGGGGTATTGGTCACCCCTTCCTGTGCCTGCTTAGTGGGGGAGCCATTATAGGGGGGGGGGTAGTGGGGCAGGGGTATTGATCACCACTACCTGTGCTTGTTTAGTGGAGGAGCCATTATAGGGGGGGGTAGTGTGGTAAGGGTATTGGTCACCACTTCCTGTGCCTGTTTAGTGGGGCAGCCATTATAGGGGGGGGTAGTGGGGTAGGGGTATTGGTCACCACTTCCTGTGCCTGTTTAGCAGGGGTAAACATCATAGGAGCTCCTATGACCCTAGGTATACCCTAGGGTGTAGTGTCAATAGTAATGTTCTTAGGGGGGGGCAGTAGTAGTAAAGATATGTGTTGTGGGGTTAAACCTTCGGGACACCAGTGTCCTTTGTAACAATCCGCAGTAGGCGAAGATGATCCTTGTAAACAGAATGAACCACGAGGACATCTGGTGAGTAAAAGTAGCGATACAACGTAATGTAGTTAGTGATGAAGTTAACTATATTATATAATTTATCAGGTGCGGATCAAGGAGGGCATATGGGAATGTGCCCTCTTCCCATCAAGATATATATAAATATAAGATCATATGTAGCATATTGAAATTTATTACTCTGAAATTTCCCCCTTGACAAATTCCTTGTTTATATATATATACTATTTTCAATAGAATAAATGTATACATATAGAATAAATATACACATATAATACATATATATATTAATAACATATTATAATACCAAGTAATATGAACTAATTCCTTGGATGTATACTACTTATATATTGCGCAAATATATAGATTATAATCTATATAAAATAATTAATTCAATTTCCAAATATATAGAAAAGATAATTTTTTTTATATATTAAATTCTTTAATAAATAATATATTTGCGCAATATATAAGTAGTATACATCCAAGGAATTAGTTCATATTACTTGGTATTATAATATGTTATTAATATATATATGTATTCTATTTGTATAATTATAAATGGGATCGTGAGGGAACTTAAATTTAACATTTTAAAATCCTTAAAATATGTGGTGGTTGTATAGTAGTCGAGGGGGGGTCATTAAATGCAACAGGCCACATATGGTTGAACCCTTTTAAATATAAGTTTACCTAACAATCAATATAATCTATAATATACAGTGTATATATGTAATATTATATAGAATATTATATTTAATATATAATATAATATTATATAGTATATTATAGTTACTATAATTTATAGTATATTTTAATTATTATAATAATTATATAGTATATACAGTGATGGGCACCGATCCTTTTTTGCGATCCCAATCCTCTATTTATTCTCTTATGCGATTCTTAATTATCAATATTGATATAGAATATCATATCAATGTAATAATATGATACTAAAATGTTGTTAATAATATTATAAATAAATATAATAATATTAGAGTATCGCCGATCCTCTCTTTCTAACCCGATCCCGATCGGATCGCTATCATGCCCATCACTGAGTATATATATACATATATATATATATATATATATATATATATATATATATATATATATATATATATATAGGCGATCGGTTATACACGATACTCTATTGGTTTTGGTTGAGTTTATTTATCGGCATCTAGCTTATATATAATCATAGAATAATTTAAATGTATCCAGAATTGAATACTACTTGTAATACTGTATTACATTGTTACAATGCGTGTATGTTTACCATAATCATTATGGTCAATTATGGCCATTATCATAATGGACATTCGGTATTTTTAGTCTAAACACATTAAAATATGACATCATAGATCATTTATCAGATACAATAATATTAATTATTTATAAATATATAATATATTTAATATACTATTATTACAATATAATATTGTAATAATAGTATATTGTATTAATTAATTAAATAACCCATATCAAAAGTATTTAGTTATTTGTAAATTTAAACTTTTTAAATTGTATATTTATTTTACTTTATCTGATTGGACCATATATCGATATTGGGAAGAAAGGAGTATACTTACTCGATGTATAATTATTATATATTTAAAGATAAATAAAAATGATGTATATCAATGATAAATATATATTATCTACTTAATATAGAAACTAATTATTATTAATATTATTAATGATAATTAATAATTAAATTATTAATATATATAGAATATATTATTATAATATATTATGTATAATAATTATACAACTAATTAATTATGCTAATATATTAATATTATTATAATATAATAATTATATTAAATATAAAATAACATACATTATTTATTGTCATTATTTGTCATATTTATTAAATATGACACATATTTAATATGTTTAATATGATATTATATTTAATTATTACAAGAAATTGTATAATATATCAATGAATTTCCTTTAGGAAAATCCTTGCATATATATATATATATATATATATATATATATATATAGAGGTACACATTATTTAATAATATCTATATACATATCTATACATTAATGCATTAATAATTATATAATTATGTATTATGTATATACATATATATATATATATACATATATATATATATATACATATATATATATGGCTCGTTGGTCTAGGGGTATGATTTTCGCTTTGGGTGCGAGAGGTCCCGGGTTCAAATCCCGGACGAGCCCATTTTTTAAATATATTCTTATCAGTCTCGAAAATTTAATTTATCAATATATGAAATATATGATACTAATATATTACCAATGAAGTTATAAACTTCCTGATATTTAATATGTAGTCAACAATATGTGACCTCCTTATTAATAAGTAATTACAATAGAAATCTAAAGTGCGAAGCCCTATAAATATATAATGTTTTTGGTAATTACTTATAACAAATTCTATATGAAAGTTATATTACATATTTAAAATGTTTAGTTATATATGTTATTTATATTTAAATTTTGGTCACAATTAAATGCTCTTCTTAAACTAATTTTCTTTTATTATTTCAGTGTAAACCCCAGAGATATTGTAAATATATATATATATATGTATATCCTATCAGGAAAATATAATATGTTATATAATATATATTATATACAATAATAATATCTGAAATGATATCATCGTTATATCAAGTTTAATAAATAGAAATTATGTATTAATACAATAATAGTCATACTTTAATAGGAAATCCCGCTATCTCAGAATCCAAGGGGTTGAATAAAGTTACTGAGATATAAAATGTATGATATATATTTAATATAATATATTATAATGATATCTATAAATTGATATTAACAAGAAAAATACATTTAATTTTTTTTATATTTACTGATTTAATATATATATAGGATATATGATGTATATAATTACTTTACAATATTGCTAATATAAGTATATATAACTAATATTGTTTTAATATGGATATAAAGATATTATATATTGTGATAATTTTGAAGTATATTTATTATATATGTATTTCGATAATAATAAACAAATAATTTAAAGTTTATTATTGAAGTTTTAATTCGAAAATATAATACAAAAATACAAATTCGGCATATATTTAATATTTTAACCTAGTTTTATTTTTAAATTCGCCATATATTTAATATATTAACATAGATTCATTTTTAAATATAAATTCTGTATTACTCGAAACATACTCGAAATTACGCGCAATTACTCGAAACCGAATCGGAATCGTAATTTGGAAATTTTAATTAATCGAAACCGCTCGAAAATTACATTACTCGAAACCGCTCGAAAACTACTCGGCTCGTTCCCATCACTAACTGTGACACACCCACATCAACACAACATACCTGTAGCATTGGGTATCAGTGTATTCACCCTATAGCTCCACTACACCCTAGCTCTATACATCGTGATACACCCACACATCAACATACCTGTAGCATTGGGTTTCAGTGTATACACCCTATATCTCCACTACACCCTAGCTCCACTACACCATGATACACCCACACACACTAGCTCTACATACCTGTAGCATTGGGTTTCAGTGTATACACCCTATATCTCCACTACACCCTAGCTCCACTACACCCTGACACCCTAGCTCTACATACCTGTAGCATTGTGTTTCAGTGTAGAGGTTGGTGAGGTTAGTCCAAGAGCCAGCCGGACAGGGGTATTGCGTAGGGGTGGACGTACCAACTGGACAGTAGTGACCAGTTGAACAGGCCACAGGGGGCTTCTGTTGACCACCTGTACCGATGAGACAGGCCACCTAGTGGGAGGGGCGAAGTTAGCTAATGGAATGTTCCGGAACTATAATCATCAACAATAAAGCATTATAAAGCAGGTACATGTTTAGATCATTAGAGAGTGTCGTACTGCTACAGGGTTGTATTGCTTACTGTTGTCATTACTTATACATCACTTCTGTTAAGCATACATCTACTGATACGGTTAGCTTCATCAACAGTGTACACCTAGTACCCAGTACCCCTACTGAGATATCTGTACCTAGTATCATCACATGGTCTATAGATCACATGTTATATGAATCATCTTCCATGTCACATGGTCTATAGATCATCAGCCATGTCACATGGTCTATAGATCATCAGCCATGTCACATGGTCTAGAGATCATCAGACATATGTACAGATATATACTACAAATAAATGATCACATTACAATAAGTTAAATAGACAATAGACAATAGACATGCTAGGCTGATGAAACATAACAATGGTAACACATATACAAGTTAATTACTGTAAAGATTGTCATTGTCTTCAATATACAATATCAATAAATAAACATTCTCTTGTGTAATAAAGTTATTACATAGTTCTATGTTTATATATAACACTGGGTGACAAATAGACAATATTTTATCTTAATTCGATGTACTTTAACAAGGAAAAAGATACTGAATAATAATTGTTATTTCATATATATGTTAACTCTCGTGAAAATAAGTTATCCAAAGAGAATGATAGTTCTCGTCAGGTTGTATTTATTCATAGGAATAATACAGATAGGTTTAGTATACATATATAAGGTTTATGTAATTTATTAATTAGGAAATTAACATAGTAAAATGTAATGCATCAAGGGTGACCTGATGGCTTTTATACAGAGAAATGAATGCATACTAAAACAAGAATATTTGGAATTTGTTTTAGAATGAGATCGATTTATGGTTAATGGTTAAATTAATGGCATATAAATAAATTAATGTGTATACCAATTTCTATAGAGATATTTGACAATAACAAATTTATGGAATAAACCAGAGTTTTAGAAATATAATAATATATATATATATATATATATACATAATATGTATTACATATATTTATATGCAGAGTATACAATAATTCGTGGTATCGTATTTAATAATACGAATATATATATATTTTAGTTAATTCAGTTATAAACCACGCCTACTCTTTATAATTACAAAAATATTAGATGAAATATTCCACATCACATTTATAATACATACATATGTACTACATACGTATGTAGTATATACATATACATACATATACATTTATATATATATAAACTATAGTTAATATACCATTATAAATAAACAAATTCTAATATATTATTATTATTACATACATATATTACAACATAAACATATTTTCGACATAAGGTAATGAATCTGCTAAACAAAGATAATAAGAAAGCTGCCTGCTATAGGTGGAGCTACTAACAGTGACTTCGCAGGCCGTACATTGCTCTATTGCCGTGAGGTTCTGAAAGTTTGTGAAGGTTCCAGCGGGGCAGGCGTATTCAGTCTGATTAGACCAGTAGTTACCTGAGTAGTGAGGTCAGTAGGTCAGTAGGTAGGTCAGTAAGTAGGTTAGTAAGTCATAAGTAAGTAAGTAAGTATATAATATAGTATGAGATAAGTTAGCTAAGTTAGCGATAAGACAAGATAAGACAAGATGTAATATACTCTCTGTAGGCTATCATTAAAATAGAATATTTAAATGTGTGAAAGTGGAACAAGTAGGTCAATGAGGGGTGAGGGTGGGGGGAACTACGCTAACCTATTGGGTGGTAGTATCATGGGGAGAGCAGGGTTAATAGGGTTGAGGTAGGGGGGTAACCTCCGGGGCAGTAGTATCATGGGGAGAATAGGGGTGAGGTAGGAAGGTAATAGGGGTAAGGTAGGGGGGTAACCTCCGGGGCAGTAGTATCATGGGGAGAATAGGGTTAATAAGGATGAGGTAGGGGGGTAATAGGGGTGAGGGAGGGGGGTAACCTCCTGGGCAGTAGTATCATGGGGAGAGCAGGGTTAATAGGGGTGAGGTAGGGGGGTAACCTCCGGGGCAGTAGTATCACGGGGAGAGCAGGGTTAATAAGGATGAGGTAGGAGGGTAATAGGGGTAAGAGGGGTAATCTCAGGGGCAGTAGTATCACGGGGAGAGCAGGGTAGGGTTGAGGTAGGGGTTAATAAGGATGAGGTAGGGGGTAATAGGGTTGAGGTAGGGGGTAATAGGGTTGAGGTAGGGGGTAATAGGGGTGAGGTAGGGGGTTAATAGGGGTGAGGAGGGGGTAACCTCCGGGGCAGTAGTATCCAGGAGAACAGGAGTAGTCGGGCAGTGTGAGACCGGTCCTAGTGCAGGCCATTCCGGCTGTACAGGGCTGGCAGGCGGTCAGTAGGGATTGTTCCACGAGGGATTGCATTGTTCCTACTGGACAGGCCACAGGGGTGTCACATCCTGCTGCACAATAGAATCTACGGGAGGGCGATAACAGTATAATAACATTGTCTAATGGTGTTGTCTATAATAATATAGTCTAATAATGTAGTGAATAAAGTCATTAATTAGAAAATATTCATATTATTTTGAAGCCCTTTAGAAGAAAATATTATATAAATATCATTGTCATTTTTTTTAACTATTTGAGTCCCAGGCGTCCGGGACCGTCTTAACAGACAAAAATTAAAATTCTTCAAATAAATATTATTATTGTTATATATATGACTTCAGTACAGTAATCTTTCTTTATAACTAATATGATAAAAGATCACCATTAAGTATACCAAAGTACAAACCCAGCCGGTATGTATGCCAAAGTACAAACCCAGTGGGTATGTATGCCAAAGTACAAACCCATTGGGTATGTATGCCAAAGTACAAACCCAGCCGATATGTATGCCAAAGTACAAACCCAGCTGGACATCCTCTGCAGAACTCTAGCCCCGTGGCTCCATCTTCAGCGGTGTATTTACCGGCGGGGCAAGCAGTGGGGGTGGTGACACCCCGAGGGCAGTAATGTCCTCGAGGACATGAACACGTCGCGCAGTTAGGGTCGGCGTTACCCGCTGCACAGAATCTTCCGGCAGGGCAATCCTGTGGGGGGGAGGGGGTGAGATAGGGGTGGGGCAATCCTATAGGGGGGGAGGGGTGTAAGGGGAGGGATAATCATATAGGGGGGTGTTGGGGGTGAGATAGGGGCGGGGCAATCCTGTGTGGGAGGGGGTTATGGGGGTGAGATAGGGGTGGGGCAATCCTATGGGGGGGAGGGGGGATTATGGGGGTGATATAGGGGTGGGGCAATCCTATGGGGGGAGTATTGTGAGTACAGGTTGGGTTATGCAGGTACGACGTAGCATTATTAATATAGTAAAACATAATGAGTTTATCAAAGATCATATATTAGTAACTATTTATATACACAATAAATATTATCATGATTTCATTAAATAAATATTATTATACTTATTTATTGATTTTTTATTTAAATAAATAGTCGAATGTATAAATATTTGATAACGATAACATTCGTTATTGAAATAAACAAAGAACATTATGATGACCTCATCAGCAGCGCAGTGCGACCCCTATTCTCTCGCTAACCTGACCCCTATTCTCTCGCTAACCTAACCCCTATTCTCTCGCTAACCTAACCCCTATTGCTAACCTAACCCCTATTGCTAACCTGACCCCTATTCTCTCGCTAACATAACCCCTATTGCTAACCTAACCCCTATTGCTAACCTGACCCCTATTCTCTCGCTAACCTAACCCCTATTGCTAACCTAACCCCTATTGCTAACCTGACCCCTATTCTCTTTCTAACCTAACCCCTATTGCTAACCTGACCCCTATTATCTCGCTAACCTAACCCCTATTCTCTCGCTAACCTAACCCCTATTGCTAACCTAACCCCTATTCTCTCGCTAACCTAACCCCTATTGCTAACCTAACCCCTATTCTCTCGCTAACCTGGCATTCAGCCACAGCCACAGCTCCGAGTGTTGTGGTGTATTTACCGGCGGGACAAGGGGAAGCTTTGTAATCGGCGGTAGAGGTCGGGCAGTAATGACCTCTGGGACATATCAGGTCCTGAGAGGGGAGACCCGGGGTTCCAGAGGGGCAGTAGTAACTGTACACGTGGGGGGGAGATGATAAGATCAATGTGTAGTGTATGACTATGTATATAAAGTGTATTCGCATTGTGCGGGAAGGTTAATGTAGTTCATTATTATTAAATATAGGGGATATTTGTATTTGTTATAATTTAGTTATTATTTTTACTTTGTAAATTTAAAAAGTTAACTATAATACAAATGTTGGATTTGTTTAATAATCATAGTAACATATGTTAGTAAATAATAAGTTATATATGATATATTATTTAATTATAATATAAAATGTTAATAATCTATAGATTCTATTAATCAATTAATTCCTTTAATAAAATATATATATAATGTTAAGTTAATAAAAAAAAATGTTTTAAACAGTTTTAAACAAAGAATAAAATACGAAAAAAACAGAAAAAAAACAAGACATACATTTATATATTATGTGCTCAAATTTTAATTGAAAAATGAATGATTATATAAATGTATAAAAATATAATATTATTATTACGCGCAGTTCACATTAGCAATCTATTCCAGCAACTTCGCAATGGAATTCTTAATAATTCTCAAAATGTAAAAGTCTATGTTTTTTCTGCGATTATTGCTAAATGTTCTAATCTAAATATATTCTAGTTTTTGTAAAAATGTATGTAATTGGTAAATAAATGCACGCACAAGTATACTGATGAGTATTAATGCATACGCATTTACCTTTATATGGGTCAATTTATTTATAATAGTTTACGATTGTATGTGATTAAGATTAAGTTATTTACGATCGTTTAATTAATAATTAATCAATAATTAATAATAATTTATTAATAATTATAATTATAATATATAATTCTTTATATAATTATTAATTATTAATATATGTATATTACTACTTTATGATTATATATTGAACTTAAGTTCATAAACTGTATGTATTTTTAAGTATTCTACTGCGAAAATAGATTGCTCATGTGAAAACAATAAAATTGATACCGCTAAGGGATTTAGAAACTGGAATTCTTATGAATCACATTGTGAAATGGCTGGAATAGATTGCTCATGTGAAAAGCGCTTTATAATAATTAAGTAAAATTAGATTTCATTTATGTTTTGATACAATAAATTGTATAATAAATTATTATTATTAATAGAAAAATGAATGATAATTTAATAAATGTATATAAATATAATATTATTATTATAATAAAGTAAAATTAGATTTAGTTTATTGAAACAATAAATAATATATATTATGTTTAATATTATATAAAAAAAATATGAACTTTCAAATTTCTTTTATAATAATATAAACGAAAAAAACGCATTTTTTAACAACACTGTATATATATATACATTTAGGTAGATGTAATTTATTAAGGAAGTTAATCACACTCCCTCATTATCGGTTATTGTATGACTCATCATCATCTAGCGTGAGTCACTCGTAAGATAACTAAGGACATACCCTTGAGGACAATCCGCATGTGTATAACTAAGGACATACCCTTGAGGACAGGCCACACATCCATCAGTCTCCGAGACGGCAGCTATCTTGCTTCCGTACTTGCCGGCAGGACAGGGAGTCTCCACGTTACCGTCGAGGCAGTAGTAACCTTGACGACAAGACGACGACGCGGGGTTAGAGGTCGTAGAGCCTTCAGCACACGAGTAACCCGCCGCACAGGCAGCGCATATTATCTGTGTGGGGTGGGGAAGGGGTGGAGTTATAGAGAGAGAGGAAGGGGTATATAAATTGTGATAAAGAATGATAGAGAAATATAAAGAGATAACGAAACATAAATAGAGTATATATAAAGAATAATACAGAGATTAATACACGGATAAAGAGAGAGATATAGAGTAATAAGAGAGAATAGATGACACAAAGAAATACTGATGCAGATGTAACAGCGGGGAAACCTGCGAAACTGCGGAAGTGAAGGTTCCAACGGGGCAGATAACGGGGGCCAGGGTTTTAGTGGCACAGAAGTAACCAATGGGACACACAGTGCAGGCTGTCTGCGAACCTAAACTGAAGTCTCCTGTGATAACAATAGTCAAGGTCAACGTTATATCTGACCATTGGTCGTAGTGACCTCTACGTAATTATTTGGGTCATGTTTGTTATATGATTTGATTGACCTCTCTGTTTTAGCGACCTTAATATTATTTGATTGACCTCTAATTAGTAATTTTAATTAATTGTATTTGATTTATTTGATTAATCATTTATAAATAATATGAATAACAAACCTCTAAATAATGGTGTTACTATGACCTCTACATAATGTCTATGACCTCTAACCTGCACTACAGTCGACGCCCACTGCACTGGTAGTGGCGCAAGACTTTCCTACTTCACAGGCAGTACAGGTAACAGAGTCCACAACGGAATAGGAGCCAGTGGAACATCTGTAGCGGGAGGTAACAGTTATAGTAACACGTACGTTAGGATGGACTAAGGTAGTGGTGAACACAGCACCTTAAGGCTATGTGGCAATCAGTGATGTAATGGTGGAAAATATCAATAATATCGATAAATGTCGACTATATTCATATATGTTATCATTATAATGTTTTCTTTTACAATTTATTATTATTATTCGTGTATTTATTTATTTTTTTTTATTATATCAACTTGACGTCTATTGTTTTCATTGAGTCAATAAATATTTATATTATTATTTATTATTATTATAAAGGTTGTCACCCTTAACACCCCATATGTAATGTATCATGTGATATTACACATGTACCTAAACACCTGTCGCCATTAAGCTGGTGTTAACCACAGAGTGTATTGCCTCGAAACCATCCAGGCGTGACGATATACCACTATATAAATACTACTGCTTCCGAGCTCTTTTGTTCATTATATCACTTATGTATACTTGTAATAGAAGTTCGTTAATAGAACGTAACATACATAATATGTTTATTTTGTTTTATAAAACTTCCAATAAACTCTACCTGCTACCTACCCTCTACCTAAACTCTCCCTACCTACCCTGTACTACCTCCTACCTCAACTCTACCCTGATGATAACCTGATCTTATAGCTGCTATAGACGTCCGGGCAAGCGTAACCGGCCAGACAGGAAGTACAGGCCGCTTGACCTCCCGCACTGTAGGTACCAGGTGCACAGGTGGTTTGAGTAGCGGCTGTAATGCTAGGACAGGCCATACCCACTGGACAGTAGGTACACTCGGGTTGTGAGCCAACAGAATAGCTCCCGGCTGGACAGGCAAACTGATCGGGGTGGGTGGGGGTGAGGGTGAGGGGTGTTAATGTGTACTGACCACTTGTTCAGGTTAACAGACTGGTAGTATTAGTAGCCATGAGGCAAGGGGATACGAGGACAGGGGGTAATGAGGTATGTAGTGACCATTAGCATTGACTAATAGTAGTGGTGTTAGTGGAGGGGGGAGGGGGTAAGGCTGTATTCACACTGAGATGCATCTGTTGTAACACAATATGACCGCTAACTTAGTCAGCTAACCAATAGCAACCCTGATAGAGAGATATGTTTCACACTAATACAGAAATACAATATTTACAGTCATAGATACACCCCGTGTGAACACAGTCTTAATGGAACCACTAGGATTGGTATTGCAATACTGACCACTTGGTAACTAGTAGTGGTTAGAGAGGGGAGGGGTATGGTAATACTGACCACTTGGTCATTAGTAGTGGTTAGAGAGGGGAGGGGTATGGTAATACTGACCACTTGGTCATTAGTAGTGGTCAGAGTGGGGAGGGGTATGGTAATACTGACCACTTGGTCATTAGTAGTGGTATTAGTGGTTAGAGAGGGGAGGGGTATGGTAATACTGACCACTTGGTCATTAGTAGTGGTCAGAGTGGGGAGGGGTATGGTAATACTGACCACTTGGTTGGAATCGGTGTAAGGACATGCACTACCAGAAGGACAGTCAGTGCAGGTCGTCGTGTTCCCTAAAGAATAGGTTCCGTACACGCACTGAAAGTAGAAGTCAGCAATTAGATAGATTACACTGGTAGGTTGTTACTTTAAATTTAAATGGGGCGGATATGTTAAATATTAGAGTTGTTGTCATTTAGGAAGGTAAAACAGGCTTCTATCAAACATAACAAAAGAATTCCGATAGCTGAAGATAGAGATGTCCCGTCCTTACTACTACACCGCCCCACTAGAGTAGTGTTGTGTGGTCTACAATCTTTGTTATTACCATGACAACCGTACCTGTACATTAGAGACACCACTAGCAGAGGGACATTTGTAGCCTGAAGGACATACAACGCAGGCGGCCATAGATCCGAAACTGTAGGAACCGGCAGCACAATCAATCTCATTGGCTGCCTGGGTGGAAGGACAGTACTTAGCAGCAGGACATGGGGTACAGATCTGTTGCCCGGCGATAGCGTAAGTGCCTGCGGTAGAGAGATCAGTTAGAGGTCAGTTAGAGGTCGGGTAGAGGTCAGATAAGTGACAGATAGAGGTTGAATAGAGGTCAGATAGAGGTTGAAGATAGTACCGAGAATAAGGACATGAGTGAGGACATACCTGGTTGACAATGCACGATGGAGGCGGATGTAGAAGTTGAAGGACACGCGTAGCCGACAGGACATGGAGTGCAGGCTTGCTGGCCACCTGGTGAGTGAACGAGGCGAGTTGTGGGTAACTAGTAGGGTGTGTAGCAGTAGAGATGGTCACACTACGTATGGTAACAACTGACCACTGTCCTGGTGTTCAAAGTTCTGTTTATAAACACCACACTAGGCCATTCACATCAACTTAGTTTATTTTACCTCCGTTTTTAGCTCAGTTTTTACCTCCGTTTTTTAGCTCTATAAATTTTATAGTCTGTATTTTTTGGTCAGTGTTCACATTGATTCAGAAAAATTAGTTCAGACAAAAGTAGCTGCCAATCAAAATAAAAGCACTAATAATGTTTATATTCAAAAGATCTGTCAATCATATAATTTGCATGGTTACGGATGATTCATACTATTAAAAGCATACTATTTAACTATGATGATGACAATAACTTGTATATTCATATGATGTATACGTCAACTTATGGCATACGTATACAATATATTAGTGTTGTAATCGAACTTCGAACAGATACTCAAGCATTTCGAACTGATTTTGATAATCAATAATTATAAAATTTCGAACTCGGACTCGAACTGATACTCGACTATTTCGAATTGATACTATACTCAAATTTGTGACTATTATTTGTTTAATAGTATATTTTTGATCATCACATTTGTGGAGTTATATATTCATGATTGTAAAATATACACACATGAAGTAACTAATCCTCGAGAAAATATATCCTAATAAATAATTCATATATCTATATTTATATACAATATTTACATTTATACTAACATTTTATATCATATTTATATACATTTTTAAAATAATAACATGTCTTCAGAAATAAGTAATACCGATGTTAGTATTATATTTTAAATACTTGTTATTATTATGATAATCATATTAATAATTTTTGAAATCAGAGTTATAGCCGCAGATATTTAAAATAAAACCAGGCAAGCGCTCTAAATAACGTAAGTGACATAAGTTCTATATAGATTGCGAAATTGAGTATACATTTTATATCTTCATAATTATTATTCATTATAATAATATTTTATTCATATATATAATTATAATCTGTATAATTTAATTATGGAATAAACTCCCCAAGACCATTACTAATGAGAAACTATCAACTACATTTAAAACAAAACTATACAGACACTTACTTGAACTTAACTAACTTTATTTACTAAATTTACATACTGACTAACTTTATTACATACTTACTATCCACCCAAACCTTACTTTACCGCATTTAATATAATTTATTTAATTTATGGATGTCGCCATAACATTAATATATATATCACATCCGAACATTTTTTTGAAAAATTGGATTTTTGTGAATAAATCAATGTACTACCACTACTACTACTGCTGTTGTTCTAACCAATGGAATAGCTGCCGGGAGTACAAGATTGTAATGTGGCCGGATTCGGACATTCGTATCCAGCTAGACATTGAGAACACGACGTCGATTTCGCAGTGGAATATTGACCGTTGGCGCAATTCTGAGGCGCTATGCTGTTTGGTCATTGTGTCAGGTGGTAATGTCAGCTAGTAATGTCAGCCAGTAATGTCAGGTAGTAATGTCAGGTAGTAATGTCAGCTAGTAATGTCTGATGAGCTACTATTGAGTGAAGCTACTGGTAATACTGACAGAGGGAGACGGGCTAATGTACAATACGTATATGTAGACTTGACATGTTGATTACTGCTACCTCTATCATTACTAACACCACTACTACTACTATTATAGCTACCACCACTGTTACCACAACCACTACCACATATAAGTTACCCCTATCTCTACTACAAATACAACCATTACCATCGTTGCTACTACCACTAACATCACCCTCTGCCACCCCATACCACTATCACAACCCCCTACCTCACCACTATCAGAACCCCCTTGCCTGCCCCTACCACCCCTATCCCAACCCCTACCACAACCTCATGAACCCCCCGCCGTCAGCATCATAACCTCCTATCTCCCCCACCCCCACCCCCACTATTAGAACCCCCACCCCCCCACCACCCCTACTAACGTGGTACTAGAGCAGTATTGTCCAGCGGTACAATCCGTGCACACCAGTTGACCAATCAGAGCGTTCGTGTGCTGCCCTCTACCGCAGGCAATCGGCGATAGAATCGTCAGAGGACATGCGTAACCCAGAGGACATGACTATTGAGGGTCACGATACAAAGTAAACATACGGCATTGATAAATGTGTTCTAAACTAAATGATATCTTTAAGTATTATCTTTAAAGTAACATTTGTTATAATAAAGAACTGGGCAGTGTTGGGCAATTATTAACTCTCTAATACTCAAACTCGGAAAAGTTCCCTACGTATTATATAGTACTTGTACTTCATATAACTTTTAATTGTATATACATATTTCCAGATTCAATTATGTCAACACACAGGCATATTACAGGCGGCACTCGCAACACAACACAGTGAGGTCATACTGCACCACGCTAATACGAACTACTACTATAGTATGCTACGGGGATACAACTGGAATACACACAGCTTTCTCTCTCTCTCTCTTTCTCTCTCTATCTCTCTTTCTCTCTCTCTCTCTCTCTTTCTCTCTCTCTTTCTCTCTCTCTTTCTCTCTCTCTCTTTCTCTCTCTCTCTCTCTTTCTCCCTCTCTCTCTCTCTCTCTCTCTCTCTCTCTCTCTCTTTCTCCCTCTCTCCTCCCTCTCTCTCTCCCTCTCTATCTCTCTTTCTCTCTCTCTCTTTCTCTCTCTCTCTCTCTCTCTCTCTCTTACTCTCTCTCTCTATCTCTCTCTTTCTCCCTCTCTCCTCTCTCTCTCTCATGATTGACCACTAACCGTACAGGTGGAGCTAGCATACAGACTATATTGACCACTCGTGCACACGCTAGTAGTCTCGTTCGTACAGCTGTAACCAGCAGGACAGGCCAAACAATCAGAACTACCCTGCGTAATAGAGTATAGTGATAAAGTTGTATACAGGTGTCAGGTATAGAGTACTAATAAGTTATGAAAAATATAATAAAAGTGGAATACCAAAATTATATTACCATTTGAACATAGATTTAGGTTATATAATTCTTTCATTAAATTTCTAGTGTTCCCTATTCTCTATTTACTTTATCACAGTTAATAATACGATACTTAAACACATAAGTATTCAAGGGCATAGTGGTTATTGAAGTTATACTTAATTAATATAGAAAATCAATTATTGTCACCAATTAATGATTATTGATCACTTACTGATAATGTTTGCTATACTACATCAATAGTTATTACAGTGATTTCATTCTATTTTATAATATAAATATTAAAATAAAGTTTTCACTTGTTACAAAGCCCATATATTTCATGTCGCTGGTAAAACATGCACATTGCTTAACTCATATCAGGGGTACATACATGTAATCTATAACATAGGTATGTTTACCTATAGGTGTGTATTTCAAATAAATAACATTTTTATTTAAATAATTGAAGTTATTTAATATAGTTTATATAAAATATTGTTAAATTATAAAAATAAATATTCCTAAAGAACGAAATTGAAAGCTGTGTAGAGGGGATATCTCACGACCAGTATTTCCGGAAATGTTTGCTAGAAAGTGATTTTCTAGCAAGTTAACTACAATTTTAGTGTGATACACTCTTACTTACCGGATATATATTAACTTTAAAGGGGGTATCCCATTATAACTATCTAGAAAATCACTTTCTAGCAAACATTTCCGGACATTATTTCCAGAAATACTATTAGTGGGATACAAATTAATTAACAAAGAATACACTATTACAATGATGTCACATGACCTAACATTAAGTAAACATAACATCACATGACCACATCACATGACACTAACGACTGCACTATAGTATCCGCTGAGACAAGTGACAGGTGACGCGGCGGGGTTACTACAGCTTTGACCTCCGGGACAGGGGTCACAGGTCGTAGAGGTCGTACTGCTGTAGGTACCACTGGAACAGATCACCGGAGCAGTGGACTTCACTAGGCATTGATGTCCGGCAGGGCAGGGGGTACACGCGATAATCTGGTGTCAGAGTGTCAGAGTGTCGGAGTGTCAGAGTGAGGGGAGTACATGGTGTGTGTGCGTTAGAACAGTGTTGTATGGTAAGAATATTAGTACCAGATGAGTATATGTCAGTGTCAGAGTGTCAGTGTGTCAGTGTGTGCATAGTTAATGTGTTGAGTGTGTCGGAATGTCAGTGTCAGATGAATGTGTAAAAGATCTATTTATTAATTGTAATGATTACAGGTTAGTTTCGGTCGTGTGTGTCAGAGTGTCAGTGTATTAGGTGTACTAATGTTAGTGTGTCAGAATGTCAGTGTATTAGGTGTCCGAGTGTCAGTGTGTCAGACTACTAACCACTCCTGTCAAGCTATAGTAGCCTGTAGAACAATCCACAGGTGTGAGGGCAGAGTTCAGACAACTTTTACCCCCGGGGCATGGGGTACATAGTCCAGCTGCGGTACCACTATAGGTTCCTGTAGGAGAGAAGGAGAGAATGGGATTTATATGTGTTATTAGTGTGAGAAATGCCTAGCTTTATAGTGGTATACTAACAAGCATTCATTACGTAATACTGACTCGGAAATATGATTATTTCAAATAGAAGTACATGAATGCAAATCAAATAATTATTATTGAACCTTTTTTACATTTACATCTATATGCTAACTATTTTACCTGTTTCAACTATATTCAACACTATATTTAATTGATCATAATCATTAATATTTAAAAGTGTTTTTAAACAATAAGTTAAGTAATACTAAGCGACGTATCAGCTATGTGGATCACAACAATGTAGGTACCAGTTAGATCTACATACTACATACTATGTACTTCATAGTATGTAGTATGTAGTTTAGACTACATACCTTCAATGGATGACAACACTAGAACATATTCAATGTAAGTAGAATCCCTCCAGGAGGAACAACACACGTATGCGTAATATAAACATCAATAGAAAACACGAAGTCTTCTAGTACACGATGTACGGTGTCACTGACCAGAGTCGCAGTTCAAGCAGACGCTGTCACCCAATCGACTGTAGGAGCCACCGGAACAATCCGTAGGGGTCAGGTAACTTGAGCCGTCGAAGCACTTCTGACCGCTAGGACACGAGGAACATGTTCCGGAACCTACTCCGCTGTAATGACCTTCGGGACATCTCTGGAGGTCAGCGGGGGAGATTATTCATCTTACGATGTAAACATCACAATATATGCTATTATCTTAGTATATATATATATATATAAAATAGTAGATGATAAAAAGTATAGAAATGAAAATATTACAATGGTATATAAACAATAATAGAGACTGCTTTCTATCAATATTATACTACAGCAGACACAAGAGTTATCAACCTGCCAGAGCATTGTGAAATGAATGTTAGCAAAGTTAGTCATTGATCAGTAATAACATGTTCAGTAGTATGTGTTCACTGTAATCACCAGACTCTAACATGGCGCAAGTGCTAATGTATGCACTACAATCATCTTGCCATTCTACAAATGGCTTCCTTTTGTTATATATAGTCCCCATATTATTATATATATATTATACTGTATCCATATGAATTGCATGTGTATTAATTATTTATTTATAGTAAAATAATTTGTATTCATTCATGTGTATTACAATCTATAGCCATGCAGTAGGTGTATTACTACAGTGTTCTACAGGGCAACAACAACAACAACACCACTAACACTACACAACATGTCGCCAGCCAATGAGAAGTATCCCTGCCCACAATCCACTCCAGTCGTAGTCTGTGAACGAGGCATTCAGTTAGTTAACATCATTACTGATCACATTAATCATGACATATATTTACTGTATTATATAACATTAAAGTATATAGTATAATATCATAGTATTGTTACACTATTTTATTATATATTAGTAATACAATTCTGATAAAAAAATAAACTACTAAAAATAAAACTATGTAGATAACTTTTACCCCCAGGGCAAGGGGTACAGAGATATTTTTTAATATATTTAAGATTTTTTTTTCAATACAGAAAATATTTGTATTGTTCTATCATAAATATTAATATCTACTTCCCTATCTCTCTCTTCTCTAATCAATCTCTCTCTCTCCACTCTCCTCCTCTCCTCCTCTTTCCTCCTCACCTTCTCCCTTCACTCTTCCTCTCTCTATCATATCTCTCTCACATACCTCTATCCCCTCACCTCCCTTCTCTCTCCCTCCCACTCCACTCTGTATACACTGACCTTGACACTGCAGTCTTTGCCCGAAGGACATTGTGTACATGTCATCTGACCGGTCAAAGCTTGATATTGACCATCGGGGCACACAATGGGGGCGGCAGTAGGCAGGGCGCATGAATAACCCACAGGGCAGGCTAAACACGCCGTACCATTCGAATATTGACCAGACTGAAGAATAGCAATGAAATGTACGTGATCTTTACATTCTTGTGTTGTAATATACGTAGTGATGTTGTAATATACGTAGTGATGAATAGTGTAAGTGTCTAGTGAAATATAGTGGGTGTGACTAATTAATAGTGGGTGTGACTAATGATATAGTGGGTGTGGCTAATGATAAAGTGGGTGTGACTAATGATATAGTGGGTGTGACTAATGATATAGTGGTAGGAGTGGCTATAGAGATGGCTATAGTGATACAAGAGGTGAAGATACAAACCGTACAAGTTGTAGGAGATCCTCCAGCTCCACAGATCATACCTGCAGGACACGACGAACATATCGTAGCACCGGCATCCGAGAACTGTGTAAGCATGTGGGGGGTAGTGGTGGGGTAGTGGGGGTGGTAGTAAGGGTAGTGGGGGTAGTGGTGGGGTAGTAAAGTGGGGGTACTAGTGGTTGTACTAGTAGCACCGTCATCAGAGAAATGTGTACATTAATGTGGGGGTAGTTAGTGGTTACGGTGAGGGTATAAGTGGTAGTAGTACTAGTAGTACTGTACAACTAGTGGATAATAACCTGGTCGCTATTGCATGCTACGGGTGTAACAGCAGAATCAGGACATTTACTGTTGCTGGGGCAGATAGTGCAGGCAGAGTTACTCGCTCCCACTGAATAGTAACCAGAGGCACACTGAAACAAGAGTACCGCAGTGATTATATGTGGGCGTGACAGACGATGGAGTGACAGGTGGGGGTGTGGTATACATTCTAGTGAAGGCTGTGTGCGTTCACACCAGCACTTTACATAAGCTAGGGTTATAGTTATTGGGCATCATCATAGCCAGTTAATAGCAGCTTCAATGATTTGTTGTAGGTCAGTTACTAAGTAGCTGGCAAGTGAATTATAATAATGTGAAGCAGCCGATAGCTGACTATACAAAGTGAACCCTCGGGATGTACTTGTTTGTATGAACTAGTGATGTAAATGATGCCGAGCTTTTGATGCCGAGCCGATACTTTCATTTTCGGAAAAAAAACGATCCCGAGCCGAGCCGAGACTCTAATAAAACGAGCCTGAGCCGAGTTGAGACTTTAAGTAACTGAGACTGAGACTGTATCATGCTTAGATTTGAGCATCATTTACTCACTACAACTGCATGGTAACCATGTGATACCAAATGATTATCAGGGGGTGTGGTAGGGGGCGTGGCAGGGGGTGTGGCAGGGGGCGTGGTTTACTAACACTTTTACACGTTTCCATGGCAACAACGTTCTGGAAGGTTCCGGCGCCACATCCAACAGGTGATGAAGTCTTAGAGGCACATTTGTAACCTGTTAGTAGTACAGCATATCAACATCATCGATAACTAATGGGTCCACTACTAATGGGTTCCACTACTAATGGGTCCACTACTATAGGGCACCACTTGTAGTGTGTCAATGATAATATTGTGAGGTTATATAATGAACTATCTGTAGAGAATATCGTACTAATTCATGATATAAATCTGACAGGGAATCAAATAGATGAAACGAATAATCTCTCTTAAATGAATACTCATATATTGCCTAGTAAGAAAGTAATTTCTACAACTCAAGCGAGAGGTATAATAACATAACATCAGCAAAAGAGAATTACAACAAATATTAATTTAATGAATAATTATTTCATTTAACATTTTTTTAGAAATATCAATTTCCTAGAAAATTAATTTACTTATAAATATTTTCTTTACATAAATTTAAATTCATTGCTTGACAAATAAAAATCTATATTAACATTAAACATTACGATTTAGAATATATACGTGTAATAGAATATCAAAATTTCATATATTCAAAAATCTATTTCATAATATCTATAGAATGTTATTTATAATATCACAATTATGTGTAATCATAGGTTTAACGCCGCACATTCTGAGTTAGCCGATATCTCTTTACAGCTAGTAAGTTACTAGTAGCAACACATAGATTCTGAGTTAGCTGACATAGAACACCGTACCTATCTGACACTGTAGACACAATGTTTGACTGCCTGAGGTCTGGTACCAGCCAGAAGGACATGTTTCAAACGTAGACATCCCATTGGTCGCACACTTACTTCCTGTTTGGTATTATCAGCATTATGTATTATGTAATATGTAATATTATATATGAATCATATAATATGATATATCATTTATATATTAGTTATTGCAATATTTATTAACAGTGAATATACTATTCATGAAAATAACAAAATACAAATTTCATATTTATCGACTTATATATTACTATTATAAAGTATATTACAATGAGCAACACAGCTACTGGGGGATAGAAGATGACGAGGACAGGACATGAGATGAAGGATAAACCTATAGGACACGCGACGCAAAGAACAGCTCTAGCCGCTGCATAAGTTCCAGATGTACATTGCGATGGTGCTGCGGTATTTATAGCACACTGACTTCCAGCTGGACACTCAGTGCATGATGTCGTGCTGCCAGTTGAATAGAAGCCAGTCGAGCATATGGTGGCTGGAATGGTGGTCAGTAGTGGTCAATGTAGTAGTGGTCAGTGTAGTGGTTAGTGTAGTGGTAGTAGTGGTCAGTGTAGTGGTAGTGGTCAGTAGTAGTAGTGGTGGTCAGTGTAGTGGTCAGTAGTGGTAGTAGTGGTTAGTGGTGGTAGTAGTGGTTAGTAGTAGTAGTAGTAGTGGTAGTAGTGGTCAGTAGTGGTCAGTGTAGTAGTAGTCAGTAGTGGTCAGTAGTGGTCAGTAGTGGTCAGTAGTAGTATAAGGCTATGGTTCTACAAAAGTAGAATAAGTTTGAGAGCTTATCTTTTACATTCTTTACAAAGCGTTATTGTGCAATGTTCATGTACTGTTCATGTAAAAGATACACGCCTCTCAAACTGATTCAACCTCTGTAGAAGCTCAGCCCAAGAGATGTGAAGCAGCCAACTAACCGAGGGTAGTGGTACAGGAATATCCGGCGGGGCAGTTCACACAGAGAGAATTGCCTGCGGATGTTTTATAAGTTCCGGGTTTACACGTGCTGCATGCCATTTCACCAGCTCCACTGATCGTGTATTGAAGGGCAGCGTTAGTCAATAGATCAATAACAACAACAGTACACTATATCTGGTTAGATATGTATATTATACTATACATTAAAATTATATATGATATGAATATATATAATATATAATAATAAAAGTATCCCAATTATGTAAATATTGAATTTTTTTTTTACAATCTATGATTTTTTTTATGATTTGTTAAATTGAATTTATTTAATACTTATACGACTATAATTATATTGCAAATCTTATAGACATACATTCTTAGTTACCAGCCACTTGTAGTACATTAACCACAGACATGTTAAGGACATAACCTCGTTTGACCGGCCGGACAGATAACAGCTGTAACGGTCTTAGTGGCGCAGGAGTATCCAGCAGGACAGGTGGTACAGCTACTGGACTGTACGGTGTTGGCGTATTGACCATCAAGGCACGGGGTACAGATGATTGACAGGCCAGCGGAATATTCTCCGGGCTGACAGTCTATAGGACCACTGGTCAACGAAGGACATTTCCTACCTGGAGGGGGGGGCGCAGGGGTGTTATTCTATAGATGGGGTGTTACTTAGTAGGGGTTGATATTTAGTAGGGACATGTATACCCTACATTGTAGGGGTGTTACTTAGTAGGGGTTGATATTTAGTAGGGACATTTATACCCTACATTGTAGGGGTATTACTTAATAGAGGACGTTACTTAGTAGGGGGCATTACTTAGTAGGGGGCATTACTTAGTAGGGTATTACTTAGTAGAGGACGTTACTTAGTAGAGGACGTTACTTAGTAGGGGGCATTACTTAGTAGGGGGCATTACTTAGTAGGGGTATTACTTAGTAGAGGACGTTACTTAGTAGGGGGCATTACTTAGTAGGGGGCATTACTTAGTAGGGGTATTACTTAGTAGAGGACGTTACTTAGTAGAGGACGTTACTTAGTAGAGGACGTTACTTAGTAGGGGGCATTACTTAGTAGGGGTATTACTTAGTAGAGAACGTTACTTAGTAGGGGGCATTACTTAGTAGGGGGCATTACTTAGTAGGGGTATTACTTAGTAGAGGACGTTACTTAGTAGAGGACGTTACTTAGTAGGGGGCATTACTTAGTAGGGGGCATTACTTAGTAGAGGACGTTACTTAGTAGGGGGCATTACTTAGTAGGTGACGTTACTTAGTAGGGGACGTTACTTAGTAGGGGACTTAGTATATGGGAGTGATGGGGTTACTTTATAAGAGATATGATAGGGTTAATTAATAAGGGAAATTGTAAGGGTGATCAATATAGGGATATTATGGAGTTATTATGGGGTTATTGATTGACGCAGTTGATTGGATGTCACAATAATAATATTGATTCATCTGAAATGTAAAAAATAACAGATGGCCTCATTAAATATTGAATCAATGATATTGCCCACATAATACATACATATTCAGTAATAGCGTATATTACATAAACATGCACTATCAGCATATCTTACACTTACCATATATGGACGTGTAAATCACACCTAATTAGCTTATAACTGGTTGGTGTTTACTAAACAAACTCTATTGTTATTGGTATACAATGAAGGCATTGTTTTAATATATCGACTGCATTATATATTGCTATTATAGCAATATGTATTAATATATACATAATATATATATATATATAAATATATATAATAATGGTTTTTATTTCAAATATATCAGATATGTATTATTAGGCTAATCAATAATAAATATAGCTATTAATAAGAACAATATTCCCTTGCTATACATTCTTCTTATATTGTCCACTATAGTGTATAAATATTCCTTACAGTGTCCACTAAACATTCCCTATATTGTCCTCTATATATTCCCTACATTGTCCTCTATATATTACATATATTTCCTCCTACATTTTCAGTGAATTTTCATCTCAATATCACCCCAGAATCACCCCACATTACCCCCCCCCCCCCTCCCCCCCCTTGATACGGTACAAAGACAATAGAAACCTGCGAGGCAGTCCGTACAGGAAGTAGAACCCGTAGAAAGGGCGTAACTGCCGGCGGTGCA
Source organism: Osedax fenrisi (assembly GCA_964019155.1). Classification (NCBI taxonomy): domain Eukaryota; kingdom Metazoa; phylum Annelida; class Polychaeta; order Sabellida; family Siboglinidae; genus Osedax; species Osedax fenrisi. The sequence goes on along the minus strand of OZ025239.1, from coordinate 127,866,574 downwards.
AGGAGTAGGGGTCGTGGTCGTGGTAGAAGGGCATTTGTTACCGACTGGACACTGTTGGCATTGAGATTGACCAGTGGAAGACTGATACTCTCCGGCCTCGCATGATGTGGCAGCAATCTCCGTTGTGGTGTTGCACTTTGTACCTATAGGTGGTGATAACGTAGGTGTGACAGTGACAGGGTTTCTAGGGTTGTATACTCGGCTTGTATTCTAATAGAAATAGAACTGTAAACGTATTTATATTATTATAATTATTAATATTACTATTTATATTATTATAATTATTAATATTACTATTTATATTATTACTAGAAACATAAATGTGTATGTTATGATTCAAAGTTATGATTCAAAATGTAAACAAATGTTAAATTGATGTTTTTAAAATCCTATCTAAATAAATGTATCTGAAATACGATATATAATATCTTATTTATTTCATAAGTAAAATTAAACATTTAAAATGAATATTATGCTGAACCAATACAAAAGTGTAATGAACAATTACTTTTGTTAAAGAAAAAATAGAATTATATCTAATTTAAATTATAAAATATTACGCATAAGATACAAAATCCAATGTATTTTTAGTTCCGAAAATACAAATAACTCAATGTAGGTGGCGTATCGAGTGACACACACACACGCCCCACCTTAACCCCACCTACCTGTGGGACAATCAATGCAGACGGTAGCAGTAGCCCCGCTGTACTTGCCAAGACCACATGCGGTCATTGTAGTGGACGAACAGTAGTAGCCCGAAGTACACCCGCTACAGGTGGTCAAGCCACCGCTGGAGGCGTAACTTCCTGTAGGTCAGAGGTCAATGGGGGGGTAGTTAGCAGAGGGGTAGATAGCAGCGGGGGTAGTTAGCAGCGAGGGTAGTTAGCAGCGGGGGTAGTTAGCGGAGGGGGTAGTTAGCAGGGGTGGGTAGTTAGCAGAGGAGGGTAGTTAGCGGAGGGGGTAGTTAGCAGAGGGGGTAGTTAGCAGAGGGGGTAGTTAGCAGGGGTGGGTAGTTAGCAGAGGGGGTAGTTAGCAGAGGGGGTAGTTAGCAGAGGGGGTAGTTAGCAGAGGGGGTAGTTAGCAGAGGGGGTAGTTAGCAGCAAGGGTAGTTAGCATCGAGGGTAGTTAGCAGAGGGGGTAGTTAACAGCGGGGGTAGTTAGCAGCGAGGGTAGTTAGCAGAGGGGGTAGTTAACAGCAGGGGTAGTTAGCAGCGAGGGTAGTTAGCAGCGGGGGTAGTTAGCAGCGGGGGTAGTTAGAAGAGGGGGTAGTTAGAGCGTAGGCTATCTGAGGCTAAATATACGCTAAATACTGTTAAATCATAAATCATAAATATATAATAATAATAATAATATTTATTAGAAGAGTTATAATTTTTTTGTCAGTTAAATTATAATGATATTTATATAATATTTTCTTCTAAAGGGCTTCAAAATAATATGAATATTTTCTGTTGTTGTTGCCCATCAAATATATGATATATTGATGATATATAACATGTATGTATTGTATGATATTAACCACTAGGACAATTAGTACAACTGGTGGAGCCAGCAGCAGACACACTTCCTGCTGGGCACTGGACGGGCGATAGTGTAGCGTCCGAACATTGGTGACCTTGCGGGCATTGCGTGCAAGCCAGATTAGAGGTCGTATTGCTGTATTCACCACTGGGACAGGCAGTGGCGGTGGTCATTCCGGTTGATGGACATTTATGTCCTGTGTGATATAAGTGTAATTTAATATGTGTAATGATTGTATCTATTTATACACAATAATAACAATTACATTATATTTATTTATACTTTTATAATTTGTTAAGAACATTATTTCAAAAATTGGTTTGAATTTTCTGATATAAAAAATCTATCATTACAAATTATTAAAATGTAACCCAGCTAACAATATAATTTAATAAATATATTAACAACAATTATATTAGAATTTGTATGATAAGCATAATGTGTAATATAAAATTTATATTAAATTTATAATAAATTACTTAATTTATTAAATTATCACAACTGATAATATTTATATATATATCTATAGCAATATAAATGCTATAGCAATCCAATTTCAAGATCACTTTATAGTGAAATATTTGCTCAATAATAGTAATGTTTTATATTAAATGTAGGTAAGTTAAATATAAAATATCAATAACATATTATCTTGTTTATTATTATCATTATAGGATACAATAAAATAAAAAAATTCCCGCGAGACGGAGTCGAACCGCCGACCTAGGGATCACAATTGTGATTACATCTACAGTCCCCCGCTCTACCAACTGAGCTATCACGGGTTTATAAAAAGGGGTTTATAAAATCTATTTATAGAGATTTAGTCTGTTATATATAATAAGTTTTATATTGTTGATATTGAAGGGGCATAGATAATATCTATTAGATATGTCTGCAGCTATATTTTAAAATATTAAAATAGTAGGATGGGCGATGCCCAGTGGGCGTAGTGGAAAGAGTAGCGAGGCAAACGGTGATCGATTGATCAACAGGTACTGGTGATCTAATAAATGTGTAATTTGTGAGACTAGCTAATTTGAATACCAGTAAATTCGGACCAGGTAAACTCGGACCAGGTAAGCTCGGACCAATTTTGAAATAAAATTCGGATCACTTTTGAAGAAGATTCGGACCAGTTTAAAATAACTATATATAGTATACTTCTATAATATGGGTTAAAGCATAAAAGTGGTCCGAGTTTTCTTCAAAAGTGGTCCGAGTTTATTTCAAGAGTGGTCCGAATTTACCTGGTCCGAGTTTACTGGTACCCGCTAATTTAATTAAAAGTAATTATAATTACCAATTAATATTATAATTATTATAATTAATTATAATATAATTAATTATTAAATAATTATATAATTATTATAAAATTATTATATATTATAATAATAATTATTATATAATATATAATATATTATTATAATATAATAATTATTATATTAGCGATGAAAACGTTGATCAACAGGTAGGTAGTACCTACCGTAGGTAAAACCTACTGGTAATTTAATAAATGTGTAATTGGGTGAGAGTAGATTATATACTAGATAGGATTATCTTAAGGATAATTACAATTAACATTTATATTATAATTATCAAAGCACATGATTTTCTTTGATATTATGTAACTAAGAATATATATGTAGGTATTTCCTATTCCATACAGTGTATGTCAATTACCTTAGTAAATATGTATCATTAGTGTATATGTATAGCATCATGTTACATGTATATATATATATATATATATATATATATATATATATATATATATATATATATTGTATATGTTTTCATGATAACCATATATTATAAATCAGCATATATTATATAATTAATATAATAATATACTTATGTACTACTAAAACTTATAATTAATCATACAAAAATTATAAATGTATGCCATTAGCCTAGTAAACCAAAAATTTAAATTTGTTCGAAAATGTTTGTAATTTATTTATGAATATTAAAATTATTGTATATAATATATAATACATAAAATAATATATAATACATATAATACCCAAAATATATAATACATATAATAAATGATTTTTAACTGCCTATGCATAAAATAATATATAATACATATAATACACAAAATATATAATACATATAATAAATGTTTTTGAACTGCCTATGCACCTCATTCAAGGATTTAGGTATAACATTTAATGATAATATGAGTTTTATTAATTATATTAATTACTAATAGATTATTTAAATGTTTTATCACCAATGATTATATATATATATACTTGCTTAAAGCCTATTTATCATACGTTCGCCCTATCGTGGAATCGGATTAATCTGTTTGGAATCCAGACAATTTCATATGCAATTCTAACAATATAGAAAATATTCAAATCTATTTCACTAAAATACTTTTTTATAGATGTAACCTTACTAAATGGTCTTATGAAGATAGAATTAATTTTCTCAATATTAAAACTTTATTTCATCACAGGTTATTAGCCTTTTACCTTGACTTATAAAATATTGAACGGACTTGTCGATGTGGATGCAACTGATATCTTTGATCTATATAGCAACAATTGCATAGGGCCTAAAGTTAAGATACGAAAGAAAAAGTGTCGAACAAACACCCATCTGAATTATTTTGGAAATAGAGTTTGTAAATTCAAAAATAATACCCTAATATAATCTTAAATTAAGATATGTATAACAATTTGATATATATCGAAAAGTAAGTGTTCCGCAAAAATATTATTTGGAGATATCAAAAATATAATCATAAACATTTTACCGAATTTGTATAGGTGAAAAGTAGATCGATTTAGTCATTGTTATTTAGATGTAAACTTTCAATACCGTGAAAATATCATAATTTTAAAATATATTTAAAAAAATATAATTCACATATATATTATAATATTAAAAGTATATTAGTCTAATAATTAGCTTAATTACCTTATGAATTAATAATATTAAATAAAAATAAAAATAATACATATGTCTCCATCTAGTGGTTGGTGAAAAAACTATATTAAAATAATTACATAGTTTAGATAGGGAGTGAACCATCTTTGCGTCGCAAAATCTTTGTATATAGGTATACAATTATTATTATTATAATATAATATTAATATATTATAATTTCAATACAATAATTATTATAAATACATCATATAGTTTCTAGCTAAAGGAGGCCATGGTACATTACTTCAAGGACATGGTATTACTTCAAGGAAATTACCTATATATATTAATATAAATTATATCATATTATTGATATGCTATATATCAAGCTTGAATAATAATATTAATGACATTATTACTAATAAGTAATTATTAATAACCTATATAAACAAATATTATATAATTAATATTTAAATCTAATATATGGATATTTAATATAATATAAATTATATATCAATATTAATTATAATTTATTAATATTAATTATATATTCATTTTATTTATACATATATTTAAATATTAATAATATTTTTTTATATTATTCAAAATATAATTATAATATTTCACCAACAAATTAGATTTTGTCTCTGCATATTTAATACATATTAGTTATAATATTTCTATGCTTATAATACGTAAAAATAATATATCATACAACGTATATATATATATATATATATATATATATATATATATATATATATACTATATATAATATACAGTAAAACCTCTCTATAAGAAACTATTTTTTTTCTTATAGAGAGGTTTTCTTATAAAGAGGTTTTTACTTTTCCAATGATTTTAAGAATTAATTTATAATTGAAAATGCATTATATAACCTATAGGTTATATATATATATAGTATATTTATTTTGTATACTGTTATAAATGTATAATGTATTGTTTTCGCTTAGACATGTTAATACATAATGAAATTTTAGTAGATTTACATTAGAAATTATAAATTATGAATCATCATTGATGAATATAATATAATGAATATTATAATAATCTATTATTTAACAATTAATTGCATAATATAATAAATTGTATCATCAATACTATTAAGGATATAATAACATTTATTAATTAATTGTAATAAATTTATGGATATACAATAACATTTATTAATTAATATTAATAAATTCAAGGATAAAAATAACATTTATTAATTAATTTTAATAAATTTATGGATATACAATAACAATTATTAATTAATTTTAATTCATTTCGAGCTATAATATAATATTTAAAACAATATCTTATATAATAATTAATTTCTATAATTTTTATCAATATACAATACTTCTATTTATATATAATTATTTTTTATACAATTAGTTTCTTATAAAGAGGTTTTTCTTATATTTTTCTTATAAGATTTTCTTATAAAGAGGTTTTTTTAATGTGGAAAAGGTTGAATTCCAACCAAATGTATGAAAAATGTTCTTATAAAGAGGTTTTTCTTATAAAGAGGTTTCTTATAGAGAGGATTTACTGTATATATATATATTAGGTATAATAAAGGATTATCAATTAGTGTAATATTTATTTAATATTAAATTATACATATTTTCATTTAGATTAGAACATATATAATAATGATAACTTGCAATAACGAAATAAGTAATAAAATATAAAAATTCCCGCGAGACGGAGTCGAACCGCCGACCTAGGGATCACAATTGCGATTACATCTACAGTCCCCCGCTCTACCAACTGCAGTAGCTCATGAGCTATCACGGGTTTATTTTAAATGACATAATAAATGCTATTTATAGAAATGTAGTCCATTATATATAAGTTTTATATTCAATATAATATTGTTGATATTGAAGGGGAATATATATCACTGCAGCTATATTAAAAAAATTAAAATAGTAGGCTGGGTGTTGAGAGTGATTTTAAACATGATTTTATGATGGATTCGGCTGCTTCATTTGATTCATCAACATTTTAGTATTTAGAATATCAAAACATTTTTTTTTTGATTTAGGTCGATATTTGCTGTGCGAGGGCATGTTCACTTTATAAAATATATTTTTCACATTTATAATTAAGATACAATCATGAAATTTTCAGAATATGTGTAATGTGTATAGCCTCCTATGAATGATATCAAATTTATAAAAAAAATAATTTTATTTCTAATTATAGGATTTTCCAGAATTTTTGTTGACCTCACATACTTTTGTACAGAATCGTTATATTTGATAAATTTATTTTATATATAATAAAAAAACAATTAATTAATTACTATATTACAATTTGGCCTACAAAATAATAACTACCCTGGTATTTCTTTAATTTTGTTAAAAATCATCAATAAATGACCATTTTTTCTGTGACCTTTACAAATTTTAAGATTTTTTTTTTTTCTACCTCATCTTAAGATGTTATATTTTAACGTACATGTATTATAAATTTTTTAAAATAACCCTTTATAATTTTAATAAATAGTCGAAGTGGCCTAATTTAAAAAAAATGTGTATATATATAAAATTTATTTTATTGTTTAAATTAATTATCTAATAACTAATATTGTAATTAGGGATACTATAGATAATATTTATTACATATTAATGTTATCTATTAGAAGAATATAGTATTTAAGAAAATTACTCATTATTATATATATATACCCATTACAATAAAATACAAATAAAATGTACAGAATTAAAATAAATGTCCATAAAGACATTTATTTATAAACATATACAACCATATACAATAAAACGATATACAATACAATTACATAGGAATAACTAAATTTCGATATATTTTTTTTAATAATATTTTTCCGTCGCATCACCAATAATGAACCAAAATGTATATGGTTTAATAAAATAGTATCATGAGCATCATATCTATATAATCTAGTATGAAGCAGTATGACCTGTAAAATAAAATCACTCTTACTGGGCGTAGTGGAAAGAGTAGCAAAGCAAACAGTGATATGTGAGAACATAATTACTTTTAATTAAAATTAATTATAATTACCAATTAATATTATAATAATTATATAATTATTATAATATTATTATATATTTAATATAATATTATAATAATAATTATTATATAATATATAATATATGATTATAATATTATTATAATATAATTATTATATTAAATATAATAATTATTATTATAATATTATCAAAGCCGATGATTTGTTTTGATAGTATCAAGGATTATCTCCCTGATATTATGTTACAGGAGTACAGTAATGATGTATACTATATAATATAGGTAGGTATTTCTGGCATAAACGGAACTTTACGATCAGCGGACAAATGTGACATACAGACATCCACCGTAATTACGTTCACTTGCTTGTGTTGCATATATGTCCTATATATGTCCTATATATGTCCTATATATGTCCTATGTATGTTTGTTGATCGTAACGTTAATCTTATGCCAAAATACAAACAAGTGAACTTTACGAATTGTTGATCATAAAGTTCAGTTGATCATATTCCAGTTTGTATTCTTTTATGTATGTGTATCAATTGACTTAGTAGATATGTTTGCATTGTGTTTGTGTCACATTATTTTCATGATAAGCATACCTTAATGTATATTAACATATATTATTATACCATGACAATTAATATTATTAGGGTAATTACTAATTACTAATTAGTATCTGATGTAAGATCATCATGATAGTGAATTAATATTAATTTGTTATATAATAATTATAATTATTATACATAATATTATATATATATATATATATATATATAATATATATTATATTATAATAATATATAATATACAAAATTCATAGACATTCAATATTAAATATGAGTATTAAATAATGACATCTCCTTGATATCATTATATCATAATCATATTTAATATAAGTTACATAAGTTATAACGGAGGAAGTTATAGGTTAAAATATATAATTGAAAAAATAATAAATTTAATTGTGTTTTTATATATATCAAGCTAATATCATTATTTAATACTAAAATTTGATATTGAATGTCTATTTGATAGATAATAGCAAGGACATGCCCATGGTCATATCCTTGATAATAGTTTATTGAATAGATTCAAGGGTATATTATGGGTAATATAATATATCATAATTTAAACCTACTCATTATATTGCTTCATTAATAACAATACATATTGCTTACAAATATATCAAAGATTTTGCGAAGCAAAGATATAACACTCCCTATGCATGCAACGTAATTTAGTAATATCCCTAACCGCTGCTAGCAGTAGTATCGAAATCACTGAAATATATTTAGGTTCGGCTCTGTTTGCATACAACAATGTTTTCATTGCTCTATTAAATTACATGCAATATAAATTAACTTTTACTTACTAAATATATACTTATAGCATTTAAAACATACATATCATATTTGTTTGTTATATATTAGTAATGAACACTTAGTTTTCATCATATAAATATTAATTTAAAGCATATTATTTAACATTTTAAAAGTGTATAGTTAAATACGAATTTACATTATAAACAACACATAGTTCCTAAAAGTAACCAGCTATAGGTGGCACCAGGGTATTTTGTATACAAATTCGAATTACACGATTTCGCGTAAGTGTTATATCTTTCCTTCGGAAAATCTTTGAATATATACTCTAATAAGTAACTTATGCATTATCTATATAGTAATTGATATCATACAACAATTACTTTTTTTTAGTTTGTAAGTTTGTATTGTTATATTATATTATATAATAATTTTAAATTAAATTAATAATTCATTTTAATTAGAAATATCAAATTTATGTTAAAATGCCTTAAATGGATTAAATATTAATGTTAATACATTCATTATATAATTATAAGTATAATAATTATTAAAAATAAAAAAGTAATATCTATATTCTATTTATAAATAAATGCTGACATAATTATGTAACTTATTAATAAATGTGAAATACATTTTTTCTATTTTTTACATCATTCAATATAAATTAACAATCAATATTTTATATGCCATAATATTTAATTCATTTATTTACCAGAATGTATATGTCCATATATGGTATCTTTGATGTCCTTGCTTGTATCCTACATATGTAATGAATGACAACTGTGCAATCAACATACATGTCTACAAGGGCATGACTGTCCTTGATGTCTCTAAGTAGTGTAACAGCAGGAGAAACAATCATTAAATTTTACATTTTATCACAAATTACTTTACAGATAATTATGTGTACAAATACCAAGGACATATCCTTGGCAAGGACTCCTTGCAAATATTTTATATTTAATTATATTACATCTTGAAAAAATATGTAATTAATTTAAAAAAATAAAATTGTTGTCTTACTTTTTGATATTATATAATATATAAGATGTTATATAAGCTGGTGGGCGGGAGGGGGGAGGAACCTATAGGACATGATTGACAGCTACTCTGGGCAGAGGTACGGTAGGTTCCGGTAGAACACGCCACACAGGTCAGCTTGTTCAGTGCAGGTACGTATCCATCAGAACATGCCTACAGGTGTGTGTTTGGGGGTCACAGGGGTCACAGGGATTCAACTGAACTTAGTCTATATAGTATATTAGATAATAACCTATATTTATAGTCATATAGATTAAAATCAAATTTAATGTTTAATGATGAAAGATAACTATACATAAGATGTATGTATAATATATAATATAATATAATATAATATAATATCTATTTATTGAATCACACATATAATAATATCGGATACAAATGGACCCCTCAAGAAGTCATAGACTTGTACATGTTATAAATAACTGTGAGGGGCCCCGGACAATACAAAACAAATAGTAACATTTTTTTTCTTGTGTTTTGATTGATCATAAATTGATCAATTTGATTAAATTCTTGATAAACACAAGACAAAAACAAGAACTGCCTGGAGTCGAACTCGGGACCTCTGCAGAGGTTTGGCCATGGCTTACTAGCTTTTGGTTGTCCCACTGAGCCATCGACCCCAGACAGTATATGCAAAGATTTACCGAAGGAAAGATATAACACTTACGCGAAATCGTGTAATTCGAATTTGTATACAAAATACCCTGGTGCCACCTATAGCGGGTTACTTTTAGGAACTATGCGTTGTTTATAATGTAAATTCGTATTTAACTATATACTTTTAAAATGTTAAATAATATGCTTTAAATTAATATTTATATGATGAAAACTAAGTGTTCATTACTAATATATAATAAACAAATATGATATTTATGTTTTAAATTCTATAAGAATATATTTAGTAAGTAAAAGCAAATTTATATTGCATGTAATTTAATAGAGCAATGAAAACATTGTTGTATGCAAACAGAGCCGAACCTAAATCTATTTCAGTGATTTCGATACTACTGCTAGCAGCGGCAGGGGATATTACTAAATTATGTTGCATGCATAGGGAGTGTTATATCTTTGCTTCGCAAAATCTTTGGTATATGTATGTATGTATGTATGACCCACATACATACATACATTATATGTACATCATTATATATTTATATATATTTAACAAATAAAATAACTTAAGTCAAAAGCACACACACACATACACGCACACACACACATACACGCACGAGCACACATACACACCAGCACACACACACACACTGCATGACACGCACCAGCACACACACACTGTATGCCACACATCAGCACACACACACACACACACACACACACACACACACACACACACACACACTGTATGCCACACATCAGCACACACACACACACACACACACACACACACACACACACACACACACACACACACACTGTATGCCACACATCAGCACACACACACACACACACACACACACACACACACACTGTATGCCACACATCAGCACACACACACACACACACACACACACACACACACACTGCATGACACGCACCAGCACACACACACTGTATGCCACACATCAGCACACACACACACACACACACACACACACACACACACACACACACACACACACACACACACACACACACACACACACACACACACACACACACACACACACACACACACTGTATGCCACACATCATGCACACTTTTGAGATATGTTTTTATATATTTAAGTGTTTAAATAAACCATTACAATTACAATTACATCAGCACACACACACACTCTTTGTTTACATAGCAACCAATATATAGACGTGTTTTTAACAGCTTAGCTTTTAAATATCTTTTAATTGTATTATTATTATAAAGATAAGTACGTATTCATTTATTTTTTATATTATCTATTATATTAATATTATTTACATATTAATATACAACTTGTTTGAAATATATAATAGTTGTCTTTAAATTATAATCATTTCTTATTCAGATATAATTATATTTAGGATTTGTTTTCATTTTTAACAACAAAACAAAATTTAATAAAAAATAAAAAATAATTACAAAGATCATAAAATTATATATTTTTTAATTTGATATAATTCAGATATATATCATATACTGTTTATGTATATTTATAATTAGATCTATTATTTATTCGTATCAAATTGATAAATTATTGTTATCATAATATCTAAATTTGATATACTCCCGTGGATCTCCCGTGGGAATTTACTTTTGGTAGTTGGATCTGCCAAACTTCATTTGAGGTTAGCTACCATTTATCACTTACATAGTATCATACTATGTAACATAGTCTGCTGTTTTGCCTATATTACTACAGATCATAAAAGCATCGATAACGACCTGAGAAACGAGTAACCTGATAAGAACATGGATTCAAAATGCATTCACTGCAACACATCGACTACAGCTGAAGCATCACATGCCGAGGGACACGTCGTATGCAGATGTACAGCTACAATCCACTATAGATGTCTTTATCCGGCGAAAGAAATATCGATGCAATGGGGTAATAAAAACTCACCTTCAAAACTATTAATAGCATTTATGCAATCAATAGCCTTTAAATATACATGCCCTACCTGCCGTACTACTAATAATACACCCATACCAACTACTAATACTATACCCACACTAACTATTAATACTACACCCATACCAACTACTAATACTACACCCATGACAACTAATAATACTACACTCATACCTACTACTAACCATAATATAACGACTACATCTACTGCGTCTAATAACATAACCATTGAAAATAAACTAAATGATATACTGAAAATACTAGACATACATACTACTCAGATTAACAATATCAAAAAACGGAATACTACAACACCAACAAAACTAACGAATAAGACACTCACTACCTCATATGCACAAGCTGCCAATACACCTACTACTAACCATACTAATACCGACATAAGATTAATTACCGATACTGATATCAACTATACTGCTACTATTGAAAATATAGCTAAAGATAATCGTAATCTAAACTATATAAAGAAATTTATTTCTAATTTTAATATAAACCCCTCTTCGATATCTAAAGTTATATTTAAAAATAGTTATTGTTTTATATCATTTACTACTCTCTATGCTAAAGATTCTTTTATCTCACTCAACCCATTACTGAAAACTACTGACTATAACCGACTTTTCCTACATAACTATCTATCACCCGAAATAATACGACGAAAACATATATATTTTCACGCTATAAAAGCTAATCTAATTAAGGGATATAAATGCTCATTGAACTTAAAGACAAACACATACGAACTCAGACAAAAAATAGATAATAATAAGGTTAACTGGAAAACAAAACCACTAAATGTTCCAAATGAATTATTTACTGATTGGACAACTTCTTTTACAAACTATATTAATAATAAGGATGAACTAACCTTCACTACGGATGAATTAACTTCCACGAATAAGCATACATGACTAAACAACAGCATAAACTACTTATCTCTTACTTTAATAAATGCCAGATCTTTAACTGCTAACATTGATATTATTACTAACTTTATTATGGAATATCGCTTTTCGATTATAGCAATTACAGAGTCTTGGCTAAAAAATGTAGACACCGTCATTCCTGCTGGTCTTAAAAGCCTTGGATACTCGTTTATACAAAAGTGTAGATCAGATGGTAGAAATGGAGGAGGAATAGCTTTGTTAGTAAAAAATCACATCACAATTATTCCTCAGCCCGAGATTTGTACATCAAACTGCGACTTTCTTTTTACTAAACTGAAAATAAAAAATAATATAATTCCGATCCTACTAGTATACAGACCACCAAATAACTGCCATACAACTTTTGCTTTAGAATTTACAAACTTTATACATGAACATAACTATGACAACCTGGTCATTCTAGGAGATTTCAACTTCCACTATGACTCTGACAAACTACACCACCAAGACTTTAAACGACTTTGTAACGAACTGAATTTAACTCAACACGTTAATTTTGCAACTCATACCCACGGACATATACTAGACCTGATACTTACATACAACCATTCTAATATACTAATACATAAACCAACACGCTCTACATTACTCACTGACCATTACGCAATAAACTCTCAACTTAATATACTGAACTCCTCACCTAGACAGACCCTACTTACTTACAGGTGTATCAGGAAAATAAATATTGATGAATTTTCATCTGATTTTATCTCTATGATAAATAAAACCCAAATTACAGTACTCAACTTAAACACTATACTTAAACAACTATTAAATCAACATGCACCACTGAAAACAAACTACCTAACTATACATAACGAAACTCCATGGTTTAACTCCAAATTAAATAATTTAAAAGTTTTATTTAGAAAATCATGTAGACTTTTTACGAAATCACCATCACACTCAAATCTAATTGACCTACGAAAAAATAGATATATATACAGGAATGAACTGAAATCTACAAAAACAGACTACTTTACTAACAAAATTAACGATTGTTCACACGACTATAAACGACTCTACTCAATAACTAAGACCCTCTTAGGAAATAATAAAAATTCTACGCTACCACATTTTCCCGATGATCAACTATGTAAGAAATTTGCAGAATATTTTAAAGACAAAATTAACACCATTTGTAATAGACTCTCTTGTACATTTGACCCTCTTTATAATGCACCCCAAATATTACCATGCACTTCGACACTAACACATTTTACTGTACCTACTAATACTGCAATCTACAATTATATTGTCACTGCTAGATGCTCTTCACCACACGACCCAATTCCTCTATACTTAATAAAAAAACTAGCATCAACTCTGACTTTGACTTACAAAAATATAATTGATGACTCACTTCTAACAGGAACTATTCCAAATTTACTAAAAAACGCAATAATTATGCCAATAATAAAAAAAACTAATCTTGACTCTTCTGAATTCTCAAATTACAGACCTATATCTCAACTACCTCTACTAACTAAAATTCTTGAAAAAACTGTTTATACTCAACTTTCACACTACTTAACTGAAAATATGTTGCTGGACATACGACAAAATGCATTCCGTAAACTACATAGTACTGAAACTACCGTACTCTCTCTTTTTGACGACTTATATAACTCACTAGACACTGGACAACCAATACAGCTAATACTACTTGACTTATCCTCTGCATTCGACACCCTTAGACATGACATACTGCTAGAAAGACTTAGAAACATAGGAATTCAAGATGTAACTATGGAATGGTTTTCTAATTTTATTAAAGATAGAAATTATTCCATTAAAATAAGAAATAATTACTCTAAATCATATACCATCGATCACGGTGTTCCTCAAGGTTCAATACTTTCCCCAATTCTCTTCTCTATATATCTTATTCCATTACAAACAATTATGAAACGTTATCCATCTATTACTTACAACTTATACGCAGACGACATAGAACTACACGCAACGATAACAAACTCTACCCAACTACAAGACTGTTTAAATGAACTACAAAACTGGCTAACAAATAATAACCTACTACTAAACCACAATAAAACTGAACTATTAAATATAACTAATGACCCAAATACTTACTTCCCTGAAATTATTATTAATCAACACAAAATCATTCCCACCAATTCTGTTAAATACTTAGGCGTCAACTTCAATAATAAACTTAATCTAGATAAACATTACAGCTTACTTACTCAATCTACGACTGCACAGCTATTCAATATTAAAAAAATACGACCATACTTAAATAGAAATACTACAAAACTACTGACTCAGACTCTCATACTTTCAAGACTACAATACTGCAACTCACTATTCACAGGAACTGAAAAACTGAAAATAGACAAACTAGACAAAATAATTAACCGCTCAATTAGAAATATATACCGACTACAGAAGACTGACTATACAACTAGCATTACTGACTTACGTAAAAAACTTAACTGGCTAAACACTGAAGACTCTATCAACTACAAAATACTTACAATACTTAAAAAGACTATTACTTATAACTTACCCTATAATTTACGAAACAAAATAAAACATAAACCAAACACTAGACTTTTACGTAATAACAATTCCACTATACTACACCAACCTATTACCCATTGCATCAAATACGAAAGAAGAA
This sequence comes from Osedax fenrisi, assembly GCA_964019155.1. NCBI lineage: Eukaryota > Metazoa > Annelida > Polychaeta > Sabellida > Siboglinidae > Osedax > Osedax fenrisi. The sequence continues at coordinate 127,850,583 of OZ025239.1, read as the reverse complement.
AATTCAGCTCTTCATCAACAATTAGATGGAATAAACTACCCCCGCAACTTAGAAATCAAAATATATCAATTAATATCTTTAAAAAGAAATTAAAAAAATTTCTTATCGACAAACATTGATATTCGTTTATTCATAATATTATCGTGCGAATTATATATATATATATAATATTATATATATATATAATGTATACATTCGCTATTTTTATCTATATGTGATATATATTGTTAGATACACATTATAGAATTATAATTATTAATGATGTGATTAAAATAAATACTTAAACAACAACAACAACAACACACACACACACACACACACACACACACACACACACACACACACACTGTATGACACACACCAGCACACACACACACACACCAGCGCACACACACATCAGCACACACACACACACACACACACACTGTATGACACACAAAGACTAACGGTACAGGTGGAGGCGGCGGTATTAGGTGACACAGTGACACCCGAACAAGTGACACAAGCTGACACCAGGTGTCTCTCAGCTAAACTATTCGCTGTACCGGCAGCGCAGGAAGTCCTAGTCGATGAAGAGCAACTGCGATAGGGGTCAGAGGTTAACAGGGGTTAAGATCTATAGTGTGTCGTAGTAGTTGTGGTGTAACGTGTCAGATTGTGGTGAAATAGACGTGATGAATGTGAATGAGGAGGAAATATGTGGGGGAGGAGAGAGAGGAAGAGAATATATGTGGGGAAGGAGAGAGAGGAAGAGGATATGTGTGGGGGAGGAGAGAGAGGAGGAGATATATGTGGGGGAGGAGAGAGAGGAGGAGATATATGTGGGGAAGGAGAGAGAGGAGGAGATATATGTGGGGAAGGAGAGAGAGGAGGAGATATATGTGGGGAAGGAGAGAGAGGAAGAGAATATATGTCGGGAAGAAGAGAGAGGAAGAGGATATATGTCGGGAAGGAGAGAGAGGAAGAGAATATATGTCGGGAAGAAGAGAGAGGAAGAGGATATATGTGGGGAAGGAGAGAGAGGAAGAGAATATATGTGGGGAAGGAGAGAGAGGAAGAGGATATGTGTGGGGGAGGAGAGAGAGGAAGAGGATATATGTGGGGAAGGAGAGAGAGGAAGAGGATATGTGTGGGGGAGGAGAGAGAGGAAGAGAATATATGTGGGGAAGGAGAGAGAGGAAGAGGATATATGTGGGGAAGGAGAGACAGGAAGAGGATGAACTACTGAGGGGTAGGGGGGTGACTAACTAGTGGGGTGGACATAAGAGCTAGTGGGGTGTGGGGGGTGACTAACTAGTATCCGGGTTCACACTGGGCGCACACTCCACTAGAGAAGTAGAAACCCTGTGTACAATTAGCTGCACAGTCTGTAGCGCAGTTACATTGTGCATCTGTGTGGGGCGGGGGTGTGGGGCGGGGGTAATCATTAGGGGTGCGGGGGTAATCATTAGGGGTGGGCAGGGGTAATCATTAGGGGTGGGCAGGGGTAATCATTAGGGGTGGGCGGGGGTAATCATTAGGGGTGCGGGGGTAATCATTAGGGGTGGGCAGGGGTAATCATTAGGGGTGGGCAGGGGTAATCATTAGGGGGCGGGGCTAATCATTAGGGGTGGGCAGGGGTAATCATTAGGGGTGGGCAGGGCTAATCATTAGGGGTGGGCAGGGGTAATCATTAGGGGTGGGCAGGGCTAATCATTAGGGGTGGGCAGGGGTAATCATTAAGGGGCAGGGGTATACTAGGGTTATTCATCAGGGGCGGGGGTATAGCAGAGTTAATCAGGGGCGGCTGTAGTTACATAATATGTGCTAGGATTATCTTAGAGAAATCCTTAGCTATGCCCTTAAGGGGGTTCAGTAGTACTAGGTAGGGTTACTGACTACTGACTACCATTACACAAAGTCTAGTAAGCAATGCATCTTATCATCGTGCTAACCTGAGAAAGAGACGAGAGATGATGCGATGATGATGATGATGATGATGACTGGTAAGATGGTGGGCAGTCTCCAGGGAGGCATTGCTTATGATCTATAAATAGAATATGCTGATGATGTAAAGCATCATGTAGGTTAATGATAACCAGTTCTACAATAATATCCACATAGCCACCTATCCACATAGCCACCTATCCACATAGCTACATAGCTACATAGCCACACATCCACATATCCACCTATCCACATAGCTACATAGCCACACATCCACATATCCACATATCCACATATCCACATAGCCACCTATCCACATAGCTATATATGCACATAGCTATATATATACATTTCAAACAGGAAGTAAAGCCAACAAACAATGATATATACGTAACAATACCTAGAAATTCATACATTTAATAATATACTTGTAAATATATTTAGTAATGTAAAATAATCAAGGATCAAATGCTACTGGGTGTGTACAATGTACAATGTACAATGTACAATGTACAATGTACAATGTACAATGTACAATGTATATTGTACATAGTGCTAGTACATTGTACAATACAATAAGCATTCATTACTTCCAATTGAATAACAATAAATCACTGTGTATTCATAGTAATCAAGTATGTATATACATAGGCTGGCTTAATAAAGTAATTAAATGCACTGGCTGGCTGTTATACTGATGATCAATTGGTTTATTTAATGTGGTGACCCCCTATAAAGGTCAACTTTTAATATTATAATATTCCCCATAGATATTGATACTTTTGCCTATTTCATTAACTACTAAGTTACTAAGTTACTAACTACACAGGTAGTACCCGTACCTGTCAGCATAAAGGGGGTATACTACTACAAGTATTTCCGGCAACTTGCCGGAAATATAGTAATTTTAAAACGATTCTATCAAGTTAACTACAATTGTAGTGGTATATACCCCCTTACTTTACGGCAACTTGCCTAAAATATAGTAAATTTATAGGGGGTTTCCTACATTACAACTTGATAGAAAATGGTTTTAAAGTTACAATATTTCCGGCAAGTTGCCGGAAATACTGGTAGTGGGATGTGACCCCCTTAAGACTTAATACCCAATGACCATAGACTTATGTGTGTGTAAATATACATTATATACACATATTGTAAGTACAATATTAATAAATCATATCGTATCGTATATGTCCATTATTGTATTAAACATAAAATACTTATGTTGAATATGACATGTCCTATTCAACATGCATGTTTAAAACATGTATTGTTTCGTGCGTATTTAATTTATTAAAATGAAATTCAGATGTACTGAACAGACAGGTAGGTTAGCCAGCACTGCTAACTTAGCAGGTTATGAGATATCAATACATCACAATCAAGTCAATATCATTAATATATCTTGAAACAATTCACAATGCATTTCACAATGTAATTATATAACAATAAATATTATTTAAACATGGCATTATTTACTTTAAATATGCAATACAATATCACCCTATGTTGAACATATATTTATTAACTTATAAAGTCAGAGTAATAAGTTAATTATATAAATTAGGGTCCTTGTTTGTGACCCAATAAACATGTTTACTATGAATTATTATGTAATAAAAGTTATTATGTAATAAAAGAGATACATTGTAGAAATTATAATAATCTGACCATATTATTGTATAGTGGAAACATGGTGATTAAAAGTGTCATACTAATATATTTATTATTATTATTAATGCAACATTATATATATATATATATATTATATTAATATTAATATTATTATTGTAAATGATTTTAGAAGGTACATCATAGTTTTATAATAAATGCACACAATAACAAAGTAATATATAAATATAATTAATCAGCAAACCAAATTTACAATGAACTTGCACAATTAATATTATTGTAAAGCTATTACATAATATAAATACATTGTTGTAGAAAATTAGCTGAATATTAGCTTAATTCTTTTCAACTTTTAGAGTATAATGTTAATTTCATGTGTTAATTTCGTATAAGCTAGATATTTTAAAATATTTAAATATTAATAAGTATTAATATAATATTGTATGAATGATATAAAACTAACTAACTCGGATACTAATCTTTAATAGGGTTAAATACACTTTATCAAATAAAAATACAAATACTAATAATTTTTCTTAAAGAATCAAATACAAATATTTATTAAATTTTGTATACAAATACAAATTCACATACAAATACATTTTATCAAATACAAATACAAATACAAAATACAAATATTATCACATTAAATATTAAATAATTAAATAATAATCCCTATCCCTATACCAGATTACATAATAATTAATTGAAATCTATTTAAATATATTTATTTCTAATGAAAATCAATAAAATAAAAAACTGTAAACAATAGATTGCTTGGGATATTATAAGTTATAATTTATAACACCTATACATTTTCTATATAGAATATAAATTTAAATTCATAAATTTAAATATATAGTATTCATAAAATTATCTGAAAATGATTGTTCTATTATATCATTTTTATTAATTAATAAATGTATCTTTATATAATATTAATGGTAAATTATTTGTTAATTTTTTTACATTCATAAATCAATTATTTAAATTCTACATTATATTATTAATTTAACATATTTTCAAAAGTGTATTTGAATCTGTATTTTATCAAATACACCAAATATTACAATCAAATACAAATACATCACTGAATAATCATTAAAATACAATTACACCAAATCAGAGTATTTAAATACAAATAAGTATTTGACCCCATCCTTACCTAATCGGATATTAATAAGTATATGCAGGAGTGATAGATCTAGAGAGGCTCTATGGATCTAGATCTATAGATCTAGCTCTATGGGGTTATCTCTATGGGGATAGCTCTATGGGGTTAGCTCTATGGGGTTAGCTCTATGGGGTTATCTCTATGGGGCAGGAGTATATTGTGAATATGTAGAGAACACTAGAATAAAAGAATTTCACATAGTTATTATAATGTGATAATACACAAAACAACCCTGCACATTATACCTGCACCTAATGCTACTGAATACAATATGTAATGACACTTATTATAAGTTATAACCATCGATATCATATCAACTATTTTGATTTTAACCTTGATATATAAATCAATGTAGCATCTATAAATCAATTACAATGTAAATATATTAATTATTGAATGTGGGCCTCCCTGACAAATACATGGAGTCACCCTTGATAGCAATAAGTTCTACTGATCATAAGGAATTGTCTTGGCTAATTAACCACTAATAAGTTAACATTAATAGTGACCATTAATACACATTATACATATATATATATACATGTAGTATTGATAGTATCAATTTGATACTAATGTTTCCAATAAGAAAAAACAGTGTGTTTTGTGGAAATATTTATAGTGTTCATTGTAAAATGTATGCACTATAGTTTTAAGTAATACAAATCTATTGTTTTGTGTATGAATGTGTATTTTGTATTACAATGAATGATCGGGGGTCATCTGTTTAGTTTGTTGACACCGGATGTAGTGATCTGTTAAGTGTAGCGTATTCTATTAATAGACATGCGCAGTGTACAGAGTGAATGCTGTAGTTATTGTAGATAGATATGTACGCACATAGCAAGTCAGTTGTGAGTGCGTAAGGGAACTTATTGTTTGAAACTTATGTTATGTAACAGGGTATACTATTATTAATCTAGAATGCACACACACACGCATAGGGTAGGACGATTACCAAGGACGTGACAGTCATAGTAGGAATGACATGACAGTAATAGTAGGAGGGACGTGACAGTCATAGTAGGAAGTACGCGACAGTCATAGTATGAAGGACACGTGTTACGTAGGAAGGACACGAACACGCACGAACACACTCACGCAAGCAAGCACGCCGTATTACGCAATACCTGATGACGTCACAGTCAGTAGGTGATCACGTGGCACATTGTTACAGACGACGTCACGAGTGTGTGTACTATATCTAGTATACACGAGTGATAGTGTGTGAGGGAGGGGTGTGCGACTACTGTGCGACACAGTGTGCGTGTATGTGCGCGAGTGTGTGCGAGAGCGTGTCGAGAGCGTGTTTGCACCATCGATGTAAATAAAGCCTTTTACAACCTTTATTTTAAAAACCCTTTATTTACATTGATGGTTTGCACCATAGAGCTAGAGAGAAATTTCTCTCTAGCTCTATGGTTTGCACGCGTGTGTGTGTGCGAGAGCGTGAGTGTGTGTGTTCCGGGTGTGCGTATACACACTCGCGCGCACACATGTATACATACGGCGTATACTATATGTCGTGGAGTTTAGCGTTGAGTTTAAGTATATAGATAGAGAGAGAAAGTTTCTCTCTAGATCTATGGGTTTATAAGAAACGCAGGGCTAGATATTGACTAGTTAGGTTTGGTTTTGCATACACGCTCTCATATATATGTATACACACACACGCACACGCACAGTGCGTCGCACACACACACACGTACGTAACTCTTACGCAATAGTTACGTCATACAGCATGACGTCATCACGTATACGTGCGGTAATAGTTAGCGTAGCTCTACGTATAGGTGGGGTGGTGAGGTGTTAGTAGTGATGGGGTGGTCGTGTTAGTGGTAGTGGTGGTGGTGGGGGTGTGGTGGTAGTAGTGGTGGGGTGGTGGTGTTAGTGGCAGTGGTAGTGGTGGCAGTGACTATAGTCATCGGCTTTAGCCAATACAACTATATACAGACATATAACCTTAACTAAGGTTAACTGTAATTTAACTGTAATTACAGTTAGGCAGTATGTACATTGTACCATGTACATACTATAGTATGTACATTGTACATACATACACACTGTATACACTATATAGTATATACAGTGTATACAATGTACACTGTATACAGTGTACAGGCAATATGTAACGATATATACATAGCTATACTCATGTATCCGTGGCCTACTTTATCGCCAGCTTCAAGCTAAAGTAGGACATGGTATATCTATATGGACATGGTATAAGGACATGGTATATCTATATGTACTATATCTTTGTGTATATACAGTGTATATATTATACACCTATAATATAGATCATATATACAATAATAAAAAACTATACTGTGTACAATGTACATACATTACACAGTATTATGAATTTCATAATTATAAGTCATAATTAAGTTATAATTATAACAATTTGCATAGGTAAATACGCACACTGTGCGGCGCATGTAGGACTATATACTTAACTAATAACTACACTTACAAGTTGTAAGTTACAACACATTTCACCCATGGAATTACACCAGTAATAATAATAAATATTCTTAAAATTCAAAATATAAAATAATAATTAGATATTAATAATAATCTATAATTATTATAATAATTAGCGAGAAACTATCATTAATATGTTATTATCCTATTAACTTATTAACTTAATTAGTATTATTGTATGTGACATACATATACACTTATTAACTTAATAAGTAAGTGTGTTATAATAATAATTATAATAATAATGATTAATTTGTAATATTTCTAAATATAAATAAATTAATATTATATTAATTTAATATGTTCATCATTTTAATTTAATTATAAATAAAATCTATTTTTTAATAAACACTTGATGATTAAACACCATTATAACATAGATTTGTATTTTACCAAAGCGGTAAACTATAAATATATGCATTATAATAATGATTATTACTACGATCGATATATAAAAAGGTAAACAAAGGTATTAACACAAAAATGGTGGGGGAATTTAACGGATTATCAAAATGAATATCAACTGAGGTGAATATAGGTGCCTAATGTATCTTAATACGTCTTCATACATCACTATCTAGTTAATTGATAGCTTACCTTGCGTATACCATGTACAATAGTTATTCGATTGCACGTAAATCAATCAAAATTATACTTTTAGATTAATAATGAAATAACGAAATAACATGTTACGTCTTGTAACCAATGTCAATAAAATACGCCCGCCATTAGAAATTCTGGTGGCTCGCGACGCACGCCACGTGTATTTATAAAAAAAACTGCTTACATATGACGTTTGTATTGTTGAATTCGTAATAGGATTATTGTAATATGCTATGTATAAGTAGCCTATTATTAATAGGTATAATACGCATATATGTGTTTGTGTATATAATAAAGCATCTATAGATGCTATAGTATACCTAGGGGCGATGCAACAGGGGGGGGGGACTAGGGGATATGTCCCCCACTTTAAAATCTAAGAGGACCTCCTATGTATTAGTTCCCCCACTTTTACCACTTTATTTTGATTGGTTGGTCCCCCCTACATATAAAATTGTTCCAACGCCCCTAATTATACCTATTATTATAACTATTAAAATATACCCATATACCTATAGGTATACATTTATCTACATGTATACATTTATAGGTAGATATGATGGGAGGTCAACCTAACACAGATTGCAGTGAACACCTATATAGGTCATGACCTCCATAACCTCGAGGTCATAACAGGTGTTAGTATAATGTATGTACGACATAGACTTGGGAATTGAATCTAAGTATATGTCTATGGTGTACGATTTCCAGAATAGTCTTAATATTTACATTATAATGATAATAGTTTAGGGTAAAGGTAGTAGATAATTTAGGTATAGATATACCCCCGTGTATAAATATATATATATATATATATATAAAATTTTCTTAAAGGGCATATCCCACTCAGGCCCGTAGCTACGGGGGTCATGTGGGGGCAATGCCCCCCTGATATCAGGTAGGCCCCTAAAACTAGTTTCACATTAAGTTTTTTTTCATATTGTATTTACTAGATATTTAATTTTATTTATATTTTCATTTTATAATTGTATTTATATTATATTTATTTATTAGAATGTATGTATTTTAGTCATAGGCATTATAATTAGGATCCAATTCAATATTTATGGTTTTATAAAATATTTTCTAAAATTATGTTAGATATTAAAAATAAATTTTAATAATTTAATTGTAATTAATTAATATTTACCCTATCATGAGAAAACAACAATAACATATTTGGTTTTCTAACTAAAATAGGAGCAGACATATTAATAGATCACAGAATAGCAGTAACATAATCAAATATCCAACCAACCACAAACCCAAACAATATCACTACAAAATATGAAAAAATAAATTAAATTATCATCCATCTTATCCTAATATTTATCCTAAACGTACAAGTGGTAGAGCATCTTTTGGAAATAAAATAAGAATATTTACCGAAAATATGTATATAGGTATATATAAAATAAAGCAAATTTAATTTATAACCATTTTTAGATTATAATTATAGTACTTTCACAGTAAGTGGTTACTACAATTGGAATTCAGCAATGGAAAAAGAAAATGGTTTTATAAATAATCATATTCTTATGATTCCTTCTATGAATCGCGTAAAAAATATCCAACTGTTGATTGACAAGTACACTCTCCTACAAAGTATTATTTTCAACTCCTTAATGATAAATCTACTACTACTACTACTACTACTACTACTACTACTACTACTACTACTACTACTACTACTACTACTACTACTACTACTACTACTACTACTACTACTACTACTACTACTACTACTACTACTACTACTACTACTACTACTACTACTACTACTACTACTACTACTACTACTACTACTACTACTACTACTACTACTACTACTACTACTACTACTACTACTACTACTACTACTACTACTACTACTACTACTACTACTACTACTACTACTACTACTACTACTACTACTACTACTACTACTACTACTACTACTACTACTACTACTACTACTACTACTACTACTACTACTACTACTACTACTACTACTACTACTACTACTACTACTACTACTACTACTACTACTACTACTACTACTACTACTACTACTACTACTACTACTACTACTACTACTACTACTACTACTACTACTACTACTACTACTACTACTACTACTACTACTACTACTACTACTACTACTACTACTACTACTACTACTACTACTACTACTACTACTACTACTACTACTACTACTACTACTACTACTACTACTACTACTACTACTACTACTACTACTACTACTACTACTACTACTACTACTACTACTACTACTACTACTACTACTACTACTACTACTACTACTACTACTACTACTACTACTACTACTACTACTACTACTACTACTACTACTACTACTACTACTACTACTACTACTACTACTACTACTAGCTGTATTGCATCCAATACATCCTATAACCGAGGCTATAGGAGGTATTGTTACATCCCGAGTGAGACTATAAAATACACACACACACACCAAAGATTTTCCAAAGGAAAGATATTGCACTTGTGTATATTTGTGTAACCTAATAATTCGATATGACCATCTAGCGGTATTAGTCAGATAATAAAAATGTCCTATATGTATAGTCATTTCTTAATTTCTTAATTAAAATATCACATGTTATAATATTTCATATACTATTTCGCCATCTAGTGTTAATGTTCAGATTCATTTTAAATTTCATTTTTAAAGGTACTAGAAATAGATAGGGAGTGCAATATCTTTCCTTTGGAAAATCTTTGCACACACCATCACATATATATATATGTGTGTATGTGTCATTGATAATCCATTGCATTTATGAAAGTCTATAAATATACATATTATTCCTATCACGGACTTCCTCATTACCAATTGAATAAATAAAGTCATACGTTCATCACCACACCATTATGTAGTATACACGTATCCTACCACGCTAGCGTACATATTTATTTTTTTATTTTTATTTTAAAATATTTTATTGACTACAAAATCAAGTGGTGGTTATGGGCGTCATGAGAAGGAAACAAAAATAAAATAAATAAAGTACAATAAAAATAAAGGAAAAGGGAGGGTAGGTTACAATGTTAATAGGTGCGTGGAGAGTTTACATTTAAATAGTGACAAGGATTTCAAACACCTAATGTCATATGGTAGAGAATTCCAGTATTTTGGAGCTACCACAGAGAAAGCAGATTCGGAGTGAGCAGAGATAGTCGAGCGTTGCACAATTTTCATCGTGTGACATTTCCTGCTAGCTCGACTAAGGGTATTCGTACTGATTAGGTCTGCCAGGTACTCGGGAGATCTAAGATGTATCACCTTATGGGTGATGCATAGTAGGCTGTACCTGCAGAGATACCTAAACTTAAGCCAGCCGAGTGATCGCATTAGAGTCGATATAGATACCAAAGATTTTGCGAAGCAAAGATATAACACTCCCTATGCATGCAACGTAATTTAGTAATAGCCCCAACCGCTGCTAGCAGTAGTATCGAAATCACTGAAATAGATTTAGGTTCGGCTCTGTTTGCATACAACAATGTTTTCATTTCTCTATTAAATTACATGCAATATAAATTAGCTTTTACTCACTAAATATATACTTATAGCATTTAAAACATACATATCATATTTGTTTGTTATATATTAGTAATGAACACTTAGTTGTCATCATATAAATATTAATTTAAAGCATATTATTTAACATTTTAAAAGTGTATAGTTAAATACGAATTTACATTATAAACAACGCATAGTTCCTAAAAGTAACCCGCTATAGGTGGCACCAGGGTATTTTGTATACAAATTCGAATTACACGATTTCGCGTAAGTGTTATATCTTTCCTTCGGAAAATCTTTGTAGATACTATTGAAGAGAACTTCAGTTTATAAAGGGTGCGTATAGCACGTCGTTGTATCTTCTCAAGTTTAAGCATAAGCTTTAGGGGTAGATTCAAGACCTCCTATAACCTCGAGGTTATAGGAGGTCTTGGTAGATTGCATAGAAGTGACAAAGATACTACGAAGTCCTTCGGACGATCTTTGGAAGTGAGCAGCAGTATATGAGTCTACTGAAGACTAGCGAGTGTATTAGACTTTTAGTCATTGAAAAAGTCAATTTATTACGTGATTTTCTAATATTGTAAAGAAAATAGTTGGCATTGCGAATCATTATAGATATGTGGTCAGAGTAATCTAGGTGGGAGTTGATGGTGAAACCAAGAGTTGTTATGGATTGTGATGTAGGGAGAGCTATTAGAAAGGGTGGGTGATGATTAGGGGGTAGGTAAGTCTGGAGATAATTATGGTGTCAGTTTTGGTCATGTTAAGTGATAGGGAATTATGGGAAAACCAGTCAGTAAGTTCTGTGAGGCAGTTAAAAATAGACAGTTGAATTGAGTTGGAGTCACAGGAAATGGGAAAAGAAGTATAAATTTGTAGATCATCTGCAAAGAGATGGTAGTGGATGTAAGGATATTTACGAAATATGGATTGTATGGGTAAAATATAAATAATAAAAATTAAAGGACCAAGCACGGAGCCTTGTGGAACACCATGAGTGCTGATAAACGGGGTAGAGAAGGATGAGTTAATTTTCACTGAAGAGGACCTTAATGAAAAGAATGACGTAAACCAGCTGTGAACTTGACCATGAATACCGATTTCATTGAGTCGTAAAGCAAGAATGTCATGGTTTAGAGTGTCAAAGGCACTGGATAGGTCAAGTAACGCAAGGTAGCACGGGGCTTTGTTGTCAAGGGATATTAGTACATCATTAATGATAAGATTCAGTGCTGATTCAGTGCTCCGATGGGGTAAGTAAGCACTTTGAAACTTATCGATAATTGAATTGGTAGTGATATAGTGAATAAGTTGAGCAGATACAATTCGCTCTAAGGTCTTAGAGATTGATGAAAGCTGGGAGATGGGTCGATAGCTCGACAGGTTCGAGTGACTAAGGGTAGTTTTTTTTATAATTGGAGTGATATATGAGTGTTTCATAGACTTTGGTACGATGGATGTAATAAGGGACGCATGAATGATCATTGTTATGGGTTCAATTAGCAATGGCGAAAGGGTACGAATTAAAGTAAGAGGAATAGGGTCGAGTGGGGAATTGGATTTTAGGGATGCCATTAGAGAGAGCACATATGGACGAGTAGGGAGAGTGAACGAGGACCAGTGGTTATGGGAAGCTAGTGAATATGAGTTGAGCGTGAGGAGATCAACATTCACATTGGGGAGAGCAGCGATGATATTCGATACTTTATTCTGGAAGAAATTAGCATAGGAGGAGCAGAGGACTGTATCAGGTTGGTCAGGAAGGTGCCTGGGTTTTGATTTACCTACTAAGGTGAATAATAGGTTGTAGGCTTGCTTAGAGGAGGTACCAAATTTACAAAGCAAGTTAGTAAAGTATGATGATTTAGTGGATAAGAGTTTTTTCCTGTATAATGAGCGACATACTTTAAAGGAACACAGGTCTGAGTTCATTTTAGGAGAAGCATAAATGGACTGTAGACGACGAAGTGACTTTCTCATATTGGTGAGTTCAGTGTTGAACCAGGGGGATTTGGGATTATTACGGTGGGTAAGAGTAGTTGAGGGAGCATAAAAGTCAAGGGAATTAGATAGCGCCGTGTTGAAGGCGTCAAAGAGAGAGTCAGGGTCAGAGAGAGGAGATGTAATATTATTCATATGATCAAACACGGAGTTAACAAACAAGGGTTGATTTATAGAGGAGATGTTTCGAAAGTATCTTGGAGGTCGAGTATTGTGCACTACTGTTAACTGTAAAACAAATAGGATAGCGAAGTGATCAGAGATGAGAGTGATTTGGGTGGGAGAGGAAATTAAGTTGGAGTCAGATGGAGATAAAACAAGATCAATGATGTTACCATTAGATATAGTTGGGAAGTGAATGTGTTGTGTTAAGGAGTGCTCAAAAATAAGTTTCTTAAGAGAAAGGGAAGCATGATTATCAGTATTCACTTGAATATTAAAGTCACCAAGAATAATTGTGTTGTAAGAAGACATGGATTCTAAAATGGTAGAGAGGTCATTAAGGAAAGACCGAATGCTGGATGATGGTGGGTGATAGATGATTATAAACACAATGGTAAATAGGGAGGGGAACTGAATGTCACAGATCAGCATTTCACAAGAGGAGAAATTAGGGGTGGAAGAGAAAATAAGCTCGAGCTCAGTGGAGAACAACAGGGCAAGACCACCACCACGGTTAGGTGTGGGTCTGTTAGCGAGTAGTAATGTGAAGCCATTGGGAGTTAATTGAGATGCTAAAGCAGAGTCATCATTTGTGAGCCAAGTCTCGGTGATAGCAGATATGGAGCAATTAGAGTCAATCATTAATTGAGTGATTAAATCTACTTTATTCCTGACTGATCTCGCATTAAGGAGTAGAAAGGAGTAGTTATTGGGAGAGTATTTATTATATATGTAGATTTCCTACTTCTAATTGCTTAGATAGGTATTTGATTAACTTATATTGCTTAGAATGGTTATCTTCAAAGATGGTTCACTTCCTATATAAGCGGATCTAAGTTATTCATGGAGCTAGAGATAACACAGTTATCTTTAGCTCTATGAAGCTATGTATATACATTAGAATTAGGTAGACTGCTATTGGAGATAAAGTTTGAATGACAATTCTCCATTGTTTTGTAATGTTTGTATTTGTACATCATATTTTCAATACAAATTTAAATTAACTTACATTACTATGACTCGCGATTGCTTTAAGGGGAAGCACTACATTCGTTTGGTTTACATGTAAAAGATATTTTAAAGCTATTTTTAGAAATCTATTAACTCAAGAAATATTCACTTTGTTTTGTAATCTATTAAAATACTCCAATTTTGTATATTATATCAAAGATCGTCCGAAGGACTTCGTAGTATCTTTGATTATATGTTGAAATGTAGTGATGTATTATACATCACTACATCATGTATACACATATTTGTTACATGTTTCTAAAAATAATACTTGAAATATCTGATAAAAACACGTTAATTTTATAACTAAATCGCTAATTAAAATTTTTTTAATAAATATTTTTTAATTTTGATCTAAAACTGAAATCTTACAGGTTTTATCATTATATTTAAAAATTGAAGAAAAAATATTTAATTGTAAAAAAGTTAATAATAGGTATGTCAGCATGATTGGTTACAAATAATTATTCTGAGTAAATCAAGTTTAAAATATAATATATGAATATACCGGTACAAATAATATAATATATACAAAATGAATATAATTTAAACACCATGTAAAAGATAATATTTGAAATAATATAATTTTACATTAATAAAAAATTGAAAATCAATTTGTTTCCGAAAAAAACGAATGTAGTGCGTCTCCAAAAAATCTATTAAAATAAGCCAAATGATTACAATTATATAAATAAGTACACCTATCATATAATATTATAAAATAATGTTACCAAACCTAGTAAAAATAAAGTTATATCATATTTATTTTTAAATATATTAAAATAATATTTTCATTTAATGACTAAATATCAATTTACTGAAAAGGGAAATTACACAATTTTAGATTAATATATATATAAGTAATTTAATTTATGAAAAATTGCTTAATCTACAATTAAATGTATATTATAATTAGATATTTACAATTACTATTTACATATTTTTCATATCAATTAAATTAATAAATTATAATTAATATCACTGAAGTGTATTTGAATCAATATATTTAATTCAATGAATTATCATTGTATACAGATTATTCAAATGGTGAAAAAGAAATACATTGCAAATGTATACAAATAGCAGTCTACCCAATTCTAAGTCTATGAAGCTATGTCATTATTTTAATATAGTTCCCATATCAACCACTGGGTAGATATACATACATATTATTATAAGATATATTTATTAATTCATAAGGTAATTAATCTAATTATCACACAAATATACTTGTTATTATATGAATTCACTTTTAATATCTCCCAATAATATTTTTGCGGAACACTTACTTTTCGATATAATTCGAATTTATATATATATATATATATATTATATTAATATTTTCTGATATATCAGATTGATTGGAGACAATCAAGATCATCTGCCAGCAAAATACTTCTTCACATCTATGTTGGTTAGAAATGGTAGATCTTTTCGACATACTGCAGCAGATCTATGGAATTGTCTACCTTGAAAGATAACACCTGTGCCATCTATAGAACTCTTCAGATGAAAACTCAGATTTATTATTGTGTAATATTCTTATATTATTGTTTACTACTAATCTAACATATATTACTAATCACTTATTTATGTATGTATTTAAGCTCTGTATTAATGTTGTTTATTAGATATCCGAAGATGTACAATAATCACAAATAGAGAATAAAATATAATCTAATAATTAAAGTTCATATACTATTTTACTCACTAATATATATTATTTGTGTTTATCAATATATATATATATATAGAATTTTTTTGATGGTTATCTTAAACCCATCAAGGAATTTAGATTACATTTTTACTTATAACAAAATGGACATAATCGAAGCCGCTCTCATAATAAGGCATCCATACTTTTATGAGATCAGATCACTATGCTATACACAATAAGGTCACTTCTAAATATTATTGTAAGACTTATTTATTATTCCGGATATGGATACACGTTCGCCTTAGCCAACTTTCCAAAACAACTAGTTATATATAGGTAGTACCTATATATAATTATAAAGATTTTACAATATAAATTAAGATATTTTTAATTAAAAAATAATAGTCGCATATGGTTATTTATGATAATTAAATAGATGCGCTTTTAAAGTATTCGGCTGCCTCTCACTATACGGACACCCACACACACATTCATAAGGCTTTTCAATCGTGTGCAGGAGTGCATGTCATTTAAGATTAGTATGTTGCCTACAACTATACGATCAAACGTGTTGCACTTGAATGGCTTCTCACCGGTATGGGTTCTATGCGTGTGGTGAGATTGACCTGACTCCTGCAGCTAAAGCCACACTCCACACTCCCCACACACACGCATGGCTTCTCACAGGTATGTGTGTTTCAGTGGACCGTGAGATTGCCCGCCCAACTCGTTCGGTAGGCACATATCGCAGGTATAGGGTTTCTTATAGGTATACGGTTTCTTATAGGTATAGAGTTTCTCGCCCGTATGCTTTCGCATGTGTCTCGTGATGTCCCTATCGCTAGTAAATGAACATATCTTACAGCGGAATGGTTTTCTGACATCAACATCTAAATGTTCCTTAGCATGTTGACAGGCGCTTTTGATGGATGCCTTGTATTCTTACATGTATACTTGCAGTAATTGCAAACGTACATACTCGGCTCCTCCTCTTACACAGGCTGAACACAAGCTGAACACAAGCTGAGTACTCGGCTCCTCCTCTTCAGATCCAGATTTCCCTTTTTCCTGATGTTCTGTTGCTAACCCGGTGAAAATTGATTTATAATATATTAATAAATAATATAAAGTTGATTCTATTTATTTATTATTAGTTATTATGATTAGTAATTTTAGAGGTTATTATTAATCATATAATACTTTATTTAATTATATTGCACAAACCAATGGAGGTTGCTTGTTCATCTGAATTCATCACTTTGATGCTTTGTTTCTCGATTTCTGATAAATAGAGTATATATATATACATTACATTATTTTATTATAGATGTAATGATGTAATAAGAACTATAATGTATATATATATATATATATATATATATATATATATATATATAATACATATAGGTATTATATAATAAAATTAACGATGATCAATTTATTTTGGAAATTAATAGAATAATCAATAAATTGTTGTCCTTTGATTTATAAAAAATTAAATTCATAAACAAAATATTCAAATTAATCCATGGTAATCATCCACAAATTCCATAAGAAATAAAAAGAACTGATTAATTTATATAAAAATAATAATTTTCCAATTACACTTATTACTAATAAGTTATTAGATATAAATAAATATAAAACCGAATTAATAAAATATCATATATCAAAAAAAAAAATATAATTCTAATATTTTCACCATATTTATATGAAACTGAAAAACTATAAATACGTTATTATATAAACCACAAGAAATTATTAAAATTGAGAAAAACTAAATAGTCGATATATATGTATATCAATATTTATATGAAACTGAATATATTATGTATACATTAAAAGTATTTTATAATTTTTTTAAATATTTTCAAAATTCCTAGAATTGTTGTAAATTGCAAGAAAATTTGTTTAAAAATAAACATTATACTTTTTAGTAGGTAACATAAATGGGTTTGAAGTTTCTTCCTATCTAGCCCATGTTAAATTGTGTTTCTTCCAATGTAACATATGTTAAATTGTACACATCAAGCAGAACACTTTTCCATGTTCTTATCAAACGAATTTATAAAAATTTATTTACCTAAATTTGTAAAAATGAATAAATGCTCAGGCCCGACTTAATGGAATCCAGGTATTGCTACGTGTTTGTGGAGACAGTACCATGGCCTACTTTAGCATCAGGCAGACTTTTTATTTTGTTTAATTTTAATTTAGAAAGTACGCTTATTATAAACTTTTTCATTAATTTTATTATTGAATAAATTAAAGAATAATACAATTATTAATATCAGATAAAGATTATTTTATGATATTAACTATTAATTCAGTAAATGAACATATTATATTGATATATTTTTCATGTATTTTCAATAAAACAATTTTTAATTAGTATAAGCTTATGTAAATATTGTCATATTCTATTTAAAATTTAAATATTTTATCTTGTTAAATTTATTTAATTACAATTTTTGAACATACATCAAGTAAAAAGTCTACATTATTCAATATTACAAATATAGTAATACAATTGTAAACATATATAGATAATAACTAGATCTATAATATCTAAGTTCTGTTGTTAGTAAATGTGTATACATTTATAAATACATTATATAATTATATTATTAAAAAATAAATATTGTTCACATTAAACCTTTATAATAACTGAATGAAATAGACACAAAAAACTCATGCTTTATAGGTCTATATAATTACTATTCGTTCATATACAAAAATGATAATGTTATCTCTATTGAAATTATAGTTAGAGCTATTTATAACTTACTACCGACATTATAACATTATATAAGATTCCTGGGGTTATCATCAGCATACTTTAGATACACATTTATATAGAATAATTATTAACTATTTATTTATTTGTAATGTATTAGGTACTATCAATCCTATATTCAACTTCTCCTTAGATGATATGTACATAACATATTTTAATAAGTAATACTTTGAAATATATTATTAATAATATATAATTGTTAACAGATATGAAAACTCATTAATATTATTTTAAATATAGGTTCACTTGATTATTTTTACATAAATACTTAATAACATACACTTACGATGTAATCAATGTAGATTGCAGGATTCTATCGAAGTCAGATTCGGCGAAAGATCCGTGAATAAGTTCTTCTAAAAAATGATATAAGTAAAATATTTAATGAATATGTATATATTTGAATAAATATAACATATATATATTATAGGTAAATTCACATATTTACTCTATTATGATTATATTGCAATGAACCAGTGTTATGCTTGCTATGAAATGAAGTGTTCCCCGGCCCTTAACACAACCCAACACTTTTGTTATTTACAAAGTAGATTTTTAAACGTATTCTGTATATGACATTTCAACTGACATTATGACATTTCAACTGACATTATGATATTTCACAATATTATAGGTTAAAAATATCTATAAAGCATCAAAAATGTCATTTTAGTAAACAACATATTTCTGAAAAAATATATGTTTATATGTTTTATGTAACTAATAACAAATTATTAGATGTAATCCATGTAAAAATATTACAAATTATCGTACGACTTTTATCACATAGGTATTTACCTATAAGTAAATATAATATACAAATATAAGAACTAACTAAAATAATTACTAATTACCATAATAGAGTCAAAACGCAGATAAATAATATAGATAATTGATAACATTGATTAGTGTTCTCATAACATTTATTATTACTCGATCAATAAACACATAATCGTAGTCACATTATGTTTATTTTTATATACTTATAATATATCTTGAAAATGTTTGTGATTAGATTTAAATTATATTAAAATTATACACATTTTTCTAAGGATATATTAAGAAGATATAACACTCACGCGAAATCGGGTATTTCAATTTTGTATACAAAAATCAACAGCACTACCCATATAGGGTCAATTTTCGGAACTATTTGTTGTTTATAATGTAAATTCGTATCAAACTATGCACTTTTAAAATGTAAAAAAATATGTTTTCAATTATTATTTATATGATGAAAACTAAGTTTTCATTACTAATATAACAAATAAATAGGATATATCGGTTTTAAATCCTATACATATCTATGTGGCGAGTAAAACCCAATTTATATTGCATGTAATTTAATAGAGCATTGAAAATATTGTTGTATAGAATACGCGCCAAACCTAAATCTATTTCAGTGATTTCGATACAACTGCTAGCAGCGGGACGCCTGAATATTAATCACGTTACGTAGATAGGGAGTATTATATCTTTGCTTCACAAAATATTTGGTTATACTGTTATACATTTTTTTCTTATTGATATTTTAAAATATGTTCAAATAAGTTATATTTTTCAAATAATGTATTTTACAATATAACAAAATTATTTGTAAAAAACGAATGTTGTGCTTGTCCCTATGAATCCCAGCCATTTTTAATAAAATGTGAAAATAATCTATATTTAACAAAAAGTGTACGCACCTTTTTACAAAATGATTATTTGTATTCAAATATTGATAATTATATATTACAAGTTATATTTATTTTATAAAGTATATAATATATTATATAAATCGGGAAAAAAAATTGGATTTGAATTATTATTCGTAATATTATATTTAATTAATTTAATTTTTTAATATTTAATTATAATAATTATAATTAATTTGTAATTCAAAATAGTATCATATTTCAATCAATAAATAAATAAATACTCCATAAAATATTATAATAGATTCTAAATATAGATTCTAATAGATAAAATGTTTATAACAATCTACTAAATAATAAACTGAAAAAATATTATATATTAATTAATTATTTAATTTATATATTAAATTAATATATTTATTTAGTTAAAATTAATCAAGTATTTTCATAATAAATATATAATGTTGTTATAATTGTTTATATAATGTTGTATTTTAACATAATACTCAAAATCTAAGATAAAAGACATATTTAAAAAAATCCTATCCCCTGTATCCGATATTATTACATATATAATCATCTTTATTAATATAATTCAAATACTGAGTTTATAATGATCACCAAACGAAAAATCATTAAATTATATCTTTATGTGCGATTAATGCGATTAATGCCTTTTGGGATTCAGATGGTTAACCCTTAAGACAAATATAGTTATATATGCATACACATACACACAAATATAGTTATAGATTCATACACATACACACAAATATAGTTATATATTCATACATACACTTACTTACAAATATATAGTTATAGATTCATACACACACACACACACACACACATAGACAACATAATTAACCGCTCAATTAGAAATATATACCGACTACAGAAGACTGACTATACAACTAGCATTACTGACTTACGTAACAAACTTAACTGGCTAAACACTGAAGACTCTATCAACTACAAAATACTTACAATACTTAAAAAGACTATTACTTACAACTTACCATATTATTTACGAAACAAAATAAAACTTAAAACAAACACTAGACTTTTACGTAATACAAATTCAATTAAACTACTCCAACCAATTGCCCATTGTATAAAATACGAAAGGACAAAATTCAATTCATCATCATCGATTAGAACAAACTACCTTATTCACTTAACAATACAACAACTCTCTATTTATATCTTAAAAAGAAATTAAAAAAATGTGTCTTATTGATCAAAATTATTTCTCATCTTCGCATTATGCTTATTATCATGTGAATTATATAATATTATATTAGTTATTTGTATCTATATATGATATATATTGTTTGATACTCATTATAGAACTATTATTATTAATGATGAGTCTAAATAAATACTTTCAATAACAACATATAGTTATATAGTAGGATAATAGTAATATAGTTATAGATTCATACCATAGATTTATAGTTTACCTAGATTGGTAGTCACGTTATGTTACTTCAACAGACATGGTGCCTCCATTTAGGTATCTTAAGATGGCCTACATTCAAATATAAAGTATTATTTAATCAAATTAAATGTTGTAATTATGTTGCAATATAAATTTATAATATAAATAAATATAAATGTTTATTTTTATATAATTGAAACATACTTTATAAGTGTATATAGAAAAAAATCAAATGTATTTAAAAATCAATATTATTTGTTTGAATATTTGATATTAAATACATGTATCATGTGATGGTCGGCCATCTTAAGATACCTAAATCGAAGCACCATGTATGTTAAAGAATTTTACATTGGTGAGATATATAAATACTTATCTAGTTAAAATATAAATCTATGATTCATACACACACGCATATATTTATATAATATTGATAAGATATGTATATTATACTTAAATGACTCATTAAACGGTATTTAAAGCATACAACTGCGAGTATTTCATAATTATGAGCGTAACATTATTTACATAGTGAGAGGATGTGATATATGTGTTTGTCACTTCGTTTGTAAATAGTACTTAATACCCACTGCCTTTCCAGCATTCCAACTAATTACCGTTATTCCATTTAATAGGTTAACTGAAATTTCATAAATTATACATTTGTATTGGAAACAAATATACAAAAATGTAATTATATAAAATATATGTTCCCTAAAAATAGCATTATAATATGGCGATTGTTTTAATTAATTTCAATATAATCAAAACCAGGATTGATTTGGTTTTTAAAATTTGTTTTTTCGTCGGTTTTTATGGTTTTTAAAAATTAATTTAACTTTAAATTATAAGTTACAATATAAGTTATAATTGCTTACATTATATGTTATACTGCCTACATTATATGTTATATCAAGTAGCAGGTAGGACTGTCATCTAATTACACTTACAATGATTATGTGATTACATATTTAATTAGGCTGAATATTCTAATTATGAATTATTTATATATTGAAATATTAAAATATATCGTTGTTATGGTAATGCATTATTAATAATGCAATAATAGTTATTATGTAATAGCCAAATATTACCAAACTTAATCATTTTATTAAATAATATAAAGTAAAGTACTATTTTAGTATATTGTAACTTATCCTAACATAATATGATCTATTTATCATAAAATTTTAAGATTTAAAATTATATTCTCAATAAAATTCATTATTTTTTAATAACAAATATATTATTATAATGATATATAAATGTTATAAATATGATATCAAAAATTGAATATCAAATGTAATCATATTATATAATTATATTTGATATAATTTATAATTATTTCACAATAATTGTTTTTAATAACTGAGGATAACTTATTTAAATTATTATAGTTTTGAATAATAAGTAATGTTAATTTCACATGTGATATATAAATAGATGTGTATTGAATAATTATTTTCAATGAAAAGTATTCATTATAAAATTTATAATATAATATTATTATATAATATTTAATAAATAATATGACAGACTTGATATTATATAATATATTCATAACTTGAACACCTATCAAAAATAATCGATTCTACGATTCCATTATGATATGTCTATGAATTTAAAATTATAATAAAAATAATATAATTTAGTTAGTTTTGGGTTATAAAAGAATTATGTTTTTACGTTTTTATTGAAAATACTGAAAAAAACCATATAAACCCATAGAAACCATAAAAACCGATAAAACCATCAACCCCAATGAAAACACAAAGCATATGATGTATTCATATGCTTTGTGTATTCATATACTTTCAAATTGTTGCATTTAATTGTCTGTAGCCTAAATACATAGATTATATAGTCTTATTGAGGATTTTATATACAAATGTAATACATACTAATTTAATAAAAACATACATATAAATATAAATTGTTATATTTCTATTGAAATTATATTTATTTTTATATATATATATATATATATATATATATATATATAAATATATAAATCAAAGAAATTAGTATTATAGATATAACAGTTTATAATAATTTAATACATTATGAATACACACAAAGGGATAAATTGTCATAGAGTCATAGAGCATTCAAACTTCATGTCAAAATAAAATCAATATTGTTAATATGTTATTTATTATTTTATAATTTCCTAAAAATCACTTTTTATAGGATTTTTGAACTGTTTTCATGTGTAATTTATTCACAGATATAAAGGTAGTAAAATAGAGTAAACAAATAATTAATAATTGATTTTGTAACCATGTGTAACCATGTGTAACCATGTGTAACCATGCTACGCCTCATTAAAGCCCATTAGAAATAATAGACACACAAACAAATTTAAAAATAAATAATTATTGATGATATATTGATAATATATAACATGTATGTATTGTATGATATTAACCACTAGGACAATTAGTACAACTGGTGGAGCCAGCAGCAGACACACTTCCTGCTGGGCACTGGACGGGCGATAGTGTAGCGTCCGAACATTGGTGACCTTGCAGGCATTGCGTGCAAGCCAGATTAGAGGTCGTATTGCTGTATTCACCACTGGGACAGGCAGTGGCGGTGGTCATTCCGGTTGATGGACATTTATGTCCTGTGTGGTATTATAGTGGAGAACATAGAGGAGATTTAACTCACCTCGTTATGGTGAAATAAGTGTACTTTATGTGTATTGATTATGGCTATTTATACATAGCAATACAAATTTAATTATATTTAATAAACTAATTTATCATGATTGAAAATTATTTAAAAAACTAGTTGTGATTTTCTGACATGAATCTATCATTATTTAAAAATATTAAAATTTATCCCAGATAACAATAACATTTTATAAATATATTAATACAAAAAGAAAATATATTAGAATTTGCATAAGCGTGATGTGTAATATAAATTACTCGATTTATTAAATGACCCAACTGAATTTAAGATTCCTTTATAATAAAATATATTATGTAGTAACTTTATCAAATAAAATGTAGTTTAACGGTAGAGTATACACTGTACAATATATTATATTATTTATATTATTTAAGGGGACGCGATACCATTGATTTTTTCGAAAAAAAATTTAATTTCAAATTTTGTATTAATGTAAAATTGTAATACTTCACATATTATCTTTTATGTGGTGTTTAAATTATGTTCATTACATTATTCATTTTGTTCATATTATATTATTTGTACCTGTATATTCATATTATTTATATTCATATATTATATTTGAAACTTGATTTACTCAGAATAATTATTTGTGACCAATCATGCTGACATAACTGGTATTAACTTTTGTACAATTGAATATTTTTTCTTCATTTTTTCAATATAACTAGATAAAACCTGTAAGATTAAAGTTATTTGTTAAATTTAAAAAATATTTATTTAAAAAATTTAATTAGCAATTTAGTTGGAAAATTAAAAATTTTTATCAGACATTGCAATTATTTTTTTTAGAAACGTATAACATAAAGATGTGTAAACATCTATAAATTTCAACATATAATATAAAAAAAGTGAATATTATTAATAGATTAAAAAAAAAAAAAAAAGTGAATATTTTTTGAGTTAATAAATTTATAAAAATAGCATTTTTTCGTATCTTTTACATGTAAACCAAACGATGGTATTGCGTCCCTTAAACAATAATTATTATAATCATAGGATACAATAAAATAAAAAATTTCCCGCGAGACGGAGTCGAACCGCCGACCTAGGGATCACAATTGTGATTACATCTACAGTCCCCCGCTCTACCAACTGAGCTATCACGGGTTTATATAAAATGATGTTTATAAATGTTATTTATAGAAATTTAGTCTGTATATATAATGGTTTTATTGTTAATATCATAGAATATCATAAATCAAAACCATGAGCCGCCTCCTTAAAGAACTTACTTGACACAACAATAAGTACACTATCAACGAATACGCTCATAGCTTATATACCATGTTTCTAAAATATGCCACACAACCCCATCAGCATCAACAACGTATATAATACACCTTCAGCACCACCTATAGGCTATAGCGGCTTAATTTTAGTAAATATGTGTTTTTTATAATGTAAATTGTAATATAATTTGTATCAAATTATACACTTTTAAAATGTAGAATAATATGTTTTTAATTATTATTTATATAATAAAAACTAAGTTTTCATTGATAATATATAATAAAGCAATATGATATAATATATATCATTGATATATAGGTTTTAAATGCTATAAATATCTATGTGACGAGTAAAAGTTAATTTATATTGCATGCAATTTCAAGAACAATGAAAACATTGTTGTATGGAAACGGCGCTAAACCTAAATCTATTTCAGTGATTCGATACTACAGCTAACAGCGGCAGGTAGTAGTTATTAATTACATTACATATATCCTATATAATATTATATTATATTATTATTATTAAATATAGGAAGTATTATATCTTTGCCTCGCAAAACTTTGATATATATAGGTATTATTTGTATATTAACCTTCAACTTCACCTTCAACTATTGTGTATAATATCACTCCCTTCTAAATGATTCCGAGTAGACGTTTAGTTTTCTATATGGGAAACTCTTCATCGCTTCATCAAACTCCCTCTTCGTATTATTATCACAAACCATAGATCTATAATTATTAAATAGACATTATATAAAACTAAAATATAATTCTTTATTATTATAATAATAAGTTATTGAATAACAATAACAAGATATGTAAATAGTAGATAAAAGAATACTATTAAACTTATTACTTAATTGCTTTTACATATTTATAATTATACATTTTAGAATCTTTATATGTTGTATGCACATAATACGAATATAATCAAGTAATACTGTAATACTAGTAGATACTTAGTATCTATACCTGAAGTATCTATAGGAAAATACAAGTATGAAGCTTTTAAGCAAGCAGACCTAAAATATATATTATTATTTAGATAAATATTAATAAATATATTTAAAAGTTAGTTAGATTCGTAAATATTAAGCATATTTATTATACAGATATTATACATGGTAACATGTTATCAGAGTTATAGCCGTGGATATTAAACATATGTATACTGTATACAGATATTATACATGGGGTTATCAGAGTTATAGCCGTGGATATTAAGCATATGTATACTGTATACAGATATTATACATGGGGTTATCAGAGTTATAACCGTGGATATTAAACATATGTATACTGTATACAGATATTATACATGGTAACATGTTATCAGAGTTATAACCGTGGATATTAAACATATGTATACTGTATACAGATATTATACATGGTAACATGTTATCAGAGTTATAGCCGTGGATATTAAACATATGTATACTGTATACAGATATTATACATGGGGTTATCAGAGTTATAGCAGTGGATATTAAACATATGTATACTGTATACAGGTATTATACATGGGGTTATCAGAGTTATAGCCGTAGATATTAAACATATGTATACTGTATACAGATATTATACATGGGGTTATCAGAGTTATAGCAGTGGATATTAAACATATGTATACTGTATACAGGTATTATACATGGGGTTATCAGAGTTATAGCCGTGGATATTAAGCATATGTATACTGTATACAGATATTATACATGGGGTTATCAGAGTTATAGCCGTGGATATTAAGCATATGTATACTGTATACAGGTATTATACATGGGGTTATCAGAGTTATAGCCGTGGATATTAAACATATGTATACTGTATACAGATATTATACATGGGGTTATCAGAGTTATAGCCGTAGATATTAAACATATGTATACTGTATACAGATATTATACATGGTAACGGGTTATCAGAGTTATAGCCGTGGATATTAAACATATGTATACTGTATACAGATATTATACATGGGGTTATCAGAGTTATAGCAGTGGATATTAAACATATGTATACTGTATACAGATATTATACATGGGGTTATCAGAGTTATAGCCGTGGATATTAAGCATATGTATACTGTATACAGATATTATACATGGGGTTATCAGAGTTATAGCCGTGGATATTAAGCATATGTATACTGTATACAGGTATTATACATGGGGTTATCAGAGTTATAGCCGTGGATATTAAACATATGTATACTGTATACAGATATTATACATGGGGTTATCAGAGTTATAGCCGTGGATATTAAACATATGTATACTGTATACAGATATTATACATGGGGTTATCAGAGTTATAACCGTGGATATTAAACATATGTATACTGTATACAGATATTATACATGGGGTTATCAGAGTTATAGCCGTGGATATTAAGCATATGTATACTGTATACAGATATTATACATGGGGTTATCAGAGTTATAGCCGTGGATATTAAACATATGTATACTGTATACAGATATTATACATGGGGTTATCAGAGTTATAGCCGTGGATATTAAACATATGTATACTGTATACAGATATTATACATGGGGTTATCAGAGTTATAACCGTGGATATTAAACATATGTATACTGTATACAGGTATTATACATGGTAACGGGTTATCAGAGTTATAGCCGTGGATATTAAACATATGTATACTGTATACAGATATTATACATGGGGTTATTAGAGTTATAGCCGTGGATATTAAACATATGTATACTGTATACAGATATTATACATGGGGTTATCAGAGTTATAGCCGTGGATATTAAACATATGTATACTGTATACAGATATTATACATGGGGTTATCAGAGTTATAGCCGTGGATATTAAACATATGTATACTGTATACAGATATTATACATGGGGTTATCAGAGTTATAGCCGTGGATATTAAACATATGTATACTGTATACAGATATTATACATGGGGTTATCAGAGTTATAGCCGTGGATATTAAGCATATGTATACTGTATACAGATATTATACATGGGGTTATTAGAGTTATAGCCGTGGATATTAAACATATGTATACTGTATACAGATATTATACATGGGGTTATCAGAGTTATAGCCGTGGATATTAAGCATATGTATACTGTATACAGATATTATACATGGTAACGGGTTATTAGAGTTATAGCCGTGGATATTAAACATATGTATACTGTATACAGATATTATACATGGGGTTATCAGAGTTATAGCCGTGGATATTAAACATATGTATACTGTATACAGATATTATACATGGGGTTATCAGAGTTATAGCCGTGGATATTAAGCATATGTATACTGTATACAGATATTATACATGGGGTTATCAGAGTTATAGCAGTGGATATTAAGCATATGTATACTGTATACAGATATTATACATGGGGTTATCAGAGTTATAACCGTGGATATTAAACATATGTATACTGTATACAGATATTATACATGGTAACGGGTTATCAGAGTTATAGCCGTGGATATTAAACATATGTATACTGTATACAGATATTATACATGGGGTTATCAGAGTTATAACCGTGGATATTAAACATATGTATACTGTATACAGGTATTATACATGGTAACGGGTTATCAGAGTTATAGCCGTGGATATTAAACATATGTATACTGTATACAGATATTATACATGGGGTTATTAGAGTTATAGCCGTGGATATTAAACATATGTATACTGTATACAGATATTATACATGGGGTTATCAGAGTTATAGCCGTGGATATTAAACATATGTATACTGTATACAGATATTATACATGGGGTTATTAGAGTTATAGCCGTGGATATTAAACATATGTATACTGTATACAGATATTATACATGGGGTTATCAGAGTTATAGCCGTGGATATTAAACATATGTATACTGTATACAGATATTATACATGGGGTTATTAGAGTTATAGCCGTGGATATTAAACATATGTATACTGTATACAGATATTATACATGGGGTTATCAGAGTTATAGACGTGGATATTAAACATATGTATACTGTATACAGGTATTATACATGGGGTTATCAGAGTTATAGCCGTGGATATTAAACATATGTATACTGTATACAGATATTATACATGGGGTTATCAGAGTTATAACCGTGGATATTAAACATATGTATACTGTATACAGATATTATACATGGTAACGGGTTATCAGAGTTATAGCCGTGGATATTAAACATATGTATACTGTATACAGATATTATACATGGTAACGGGTTATTAGAGTTATAGCCGTGGATATTAAACATATGTATACTGTATACAGATATTATACATGGGGTTATCAGAGTTATAGCCGTGGATATTAAGCATATGTATACTGTATACAGATATTATACATGGTAACGGGTTATTAGAGTTATAGCCGTGGATATTAAACATATGTATACTGTATACAGATATTATACATGGGGTTATCAGAGTTATAGCTGTGGATATTAAACATATGTATACTGTATACAGATATTATACATGGGGTTATCAGAGTTATAGCCGTGGATATTAAACATATGTATACTGTATACAGATATTATACATGGTAACGGGTTATTAGAGTTATAGCCGTGGATATTAAGCATATGTATACTGTATACAGGTATTATACATGGGGTTATCAGAGTTATAGCCGTGGATATTAAACATATGTATACTGTATACAGGTATTATACATGGTAACGGGTTATTAGAGTTATAGCCGTGGATATTAAGCATATGTATACTGTATACAGATATTATACATGGGGTTATCAGAGTTATAGCCGTGGATATTAAACATATGTATACTGTATACAGATATTATACATGGGGTTATTAGAGTTATAGCCGTGGATATTAAACATATGTATACTGTATACAGGTATTATACATGGGGTTATTAGAGTTATAGCCGTGGATATTAAACATATGTATACTGTATACAGATATTATACATGGGGTTATCAGAGTTATAGCCGTGGATATTAAACATATGTATACTGTATACAGATATTATACATGGGGTTATTAGAGTTATAGCCGTGGATATTAAACATATGTATACTGTATACAGGTATTATACATGGGGTTATTAGAGTTATAGCCGTGGATATTAAACATATGTATACTGTATACAGATATTATACATGGGGTTATTAGAGTTATAGCCGTGGATATTAAACATATGTATACTGTATACAGATATTATACATGGGGTTATCAGAGTTATAGCCGTAGATATTAAACATATGTATACTGTATACAGGTATTATACATGGGGTTATCAGAGTTATAGCCGTAGATATTAAACATATGTATACTGTATACAGATATTATACATGGGGTTATTAGAGTTATAGCCGTGGATATTAAACATATGTATACTGTATACAGGTATTATACATGGGGTTATCAGAGTTATAGCCGTGGATATTAAACATATGTATACTGTATACAGGTATTATACATGGGGTTATCAGAGTTATAGCCGTAGATATTAAACATATGTATACTGTATACAGATATTATACATGGGGTTATCAGAGTTATAGCCGTGGATATTAAACATATGTATACTGTATACAGGTATTATACATGGGGTTATCAGAGTTATAGCCGTAGATATTAAACATATGTATACTGTATACAGATATTATACATGGGGTTATTAGAGTTATAGCCGTGGATATTAAACATATGTATACTGTATACAGGTATTATACATGGGGTTATCAGAGTTATAGCCGTGGATATTAAACATATGTATACTGTATACAGGTATTATACATGGTAACGGGTTATTAGAGTTATAGCCGTGGATATTAAGCATATGTATACTGTATACAGATATTATACATGGGGTTATCAGAGTTATAGCCGTGGATATTAAACATATGTATACTGTATACAGATATTATACATAGGGTTATCAGAGTTATAGCCGTGGATATTAAACATATGTATACTGTATACAGGTATTATACATGGGGTTATCAGAGTTATAGCCGTAGATATTAAACATATGTATACTGTATACAGATATTATACATGGGGTTATCAGAGTTATAGCCGTGGATATTAAACATATGTATACTGTATACAGGTATTATACATGGGGTTATCAGAGTTATAGCCGTAGATATTAAACATATGTATACTGTATACAGATATTATACATGGGGTTATTAGAGTTATAGCCGTGGATATTAAACATATGTATACTGTATACAGGTATTATACATGGGGTTATCAGAGTTATAGCCGTGGATATTAAACATATGTATACTGTATACAGGTATTATACATGGTAACGGGTTATTAGAGTTATAGCCGTGGATATTAAGCATATGTATACTGTATACAGGTATTATACATGGGGTTATCAGAGTTATAGCCGTGGATATTAAACATATGTATACTGTATACAGGTATTATACATGGTAACGGGTTATTAGAGTTATAGCCGTGGATATTAAACATATGTATACTGTATACAGATATTATACATGGGGTTATCAGAGTTATAGCCGTGGATATTAAGCATATGTATACTGTATACAGATATTATACATGGGGTTATCAGAGTTATAGCTGTGGATATTAAACATATGTATACTGTATACAGATATTATACATGGGGTTATTAGAGTTATAGCCGTGGATATTAAACATATGTATACTGTATACAGGTATTATACATGGGGTTATCAGAGTTATAGCCGTGGATATTAAACATATG
Source organism: Osedax fenrisi (assembly GCA_964019155.1). Lineage (NCBI taxonomy): Eukaryota > Metazoa > Annelida > Polychaeta > Sabellida > Siboglinidae > Osedax > Osedax fenrisi. The sequence goes on along the minus strand of OZ025239.1, from coordinate 127,817,821 downwards.
TATACTGTATACAGGTATTATACATGGGGTTATCAGAGTTATAGCCGTGGATATTAAACATATGTATACTGTATACAGATATTATACATGGGGTTATCAGAGTTATAGCCGTGGATATTAAACATATGTATACTGTATACAGATATTATACATGGGGTTATTAGAGTTATAGCCGTGGATATTAAACATATGTATACTGTATACAGGTATTATACATGGGGTTATCAGAGTTATAGCCGTGGATATTAAACATATGTATACTGTATACAGGTATTATACATGGGGTTATCAGAGTTATAGCCGTAGATATTAAACATATGTATACTGTATACAGATATTATACATGGGGTTATCAGAGTTATAGCCGTAGATATTAAACATATGTATACTGTATACAGATATTATACATGGGGTTATCAGAGTTATAGCCGTAGATATTAAACATATGTATACTGTATACAGATATTATACATGGGGTTATCAGAGTTATAGCCGTAGATATTAAACATATGTATACTGTATACAGATATTATACATGGGGTTATCAGAGTTATAGCCGTAGATATTAAACATATGTATACTGTATACAGGTATTATACATGGGGTTATCAGAGTTATAGCCGTAGATATTAAACATATGTATACTGTATACAGATATTATACATGGGGTTATTAGAGTTATAGCCGTGGATATTAAACATATGTATACTGTATACAGGTATTATACATGGGGTTATCAGAGTTATAGCCGTAGATATTAAACATATGTATACTGTATACAGGTATTATACATGGGGTTATCAGAGTTATAGCCGTGGATATTAAACATATGTATACTGTATACAGATATTATACATGGGGTTATCAGAGTTATAGCCGTGGATATTAAACATATGTATACTGTATACAGATATTATACATGGGGTTATCAGAGTTATAGCAGTGGATATTAAACATATGTATACTGTATACAGGTATTATACATGGGGTTATCAGAGTTATAGCCGTGGATATTAAACATATGTATACTGTATACAGGTATTATACATGGGGTTATCAGAGTTATAGCCGTAGATATTAAACATATGTATACTGTATACAGATATTATACATGGGGTTATTAGAGTTATAGCCGTGGATATTAAACATATGTATACTGTATACAGGTATTATACATGGGGTTATCAGAGTTATAGCCGTGGATATTAAACATATGTATACTGTATACAGGTATTATACATGGTAACGGGTTATTAGAGTTATAGCCGTGGATATTAAGCATATGTATACTGTATACAGATATTATACATGGGGTTATCAGAGTTATAGCCGTGGATATTAAACATATGTATACTGTATACAGGTATTATACATGGGGTTATCAGAGTTATAGCCGTGGATATTAAACATATGTATACTGTATACAGATATTATACATGGGGTTATTAGAGTTATAGCCGTGGATATTAAACATATGTATACTGTATACAGGTATTATACATGGGGTTATCAGAGTTATAGCCGTAGATATTAAACATATGTATACTGTATACAGGTATTATACATGGGGTTATCAGAGTTATAGCCGTGGATATTAAGCATATGTATACTGTATACAGGTATTATACATGGGGTTATCAGAGTTATAGCCGTGGATATTAAACATATGTATACTGTATACAGATATTATACATGGGGTTATCAGAGTTATAGCCGTGGATATTAAACATATGTATACTGTATACAGATATTATACATGGGGTTATCAGAGTTATAGCAGTGGATATTAAACATATGTATACTGTATACAGGTATTATACATGGGGTTATCAGAGTTATAGCCGTAGATATTAAACATATGTATACTGTATACAGATATTATACATGGGGTTATCAGAGTTATAGCAGTGGATATTAAACATATGTATACTGTATTCAGGTATTATACATGGGGTTATCAGAGTTATAGCCGTAGATATTAAACATATGTATACTGTATACAGATATTATACATGGGGTTATCAGAGTTATAGCCGTAGATATTAAACATATGTATACTGTATACAGATATTATACATGGGGTTATTAGAGTTATAGCCGTGGATATTAAACATATGTATACTGTATACAGGTATTATACATGGGGTTATCAGAGTTATAGCCGTGGATATTAAACATATGTATACTGTATACAGGTATTATACATGGGGTTATCAGAGTTATAGCCGTAGATATTAAACATATGTATACTGTATACAGATATTATACATGGGGTTATCAGAGTTATAGCAGTGGATATTAAACATATGTATACTGTATACAGATATTATACATGGGGTTATCAGAGTTATAGCAGTGGATATTAAACATATGTATACTGTATACAGGTATTATACATGGGGTTATCAGAGTTATAGCCGTAGATATTAAACATATGTATACTGTATACAGATATTATACATGGGGTTATCAGAGTTATAGCAGTGGATATTAAACATATGTATACTGTATACAGGTATTATACATGGGGTTATCAGAGTTATAGCCGTAGATATTAAACATATGTATACTGTATACAGATATTATACATGGGGTTATCAGAGTTATAGCAGTGGATATTAAACATATGTATACTGTATACAGATATTATACATGGGGTTATCAGAGTTATAGCCGTGGATATTAAACATATGTATACTGTATACAGGTATTATACATGGGGTTATCAGAGTTATAGCCGTAGATATTAAACATATGTATACTGTATACAGATATTATACATGGGGTTATCAGAGTTATAGCAGTGGATATTAAACATATGTATACTGTATACAGATATTATACATGGGGTTATCAGAGTTATAGCCGTAGATATTAAACATATGTATACTGTATACAGGTATTATACATGGGGTTATCAGAGTTATAGCCGTGGATATTAAGCATATGTATACTGTATACAGGTATTATACATGGGGTTATCAGAGTTATAGCCGTGGATATTAAACATATGTATACTGTATACAGATATTATACATGGGGTTATCAGAGTTATAGCCGTGGATATTAAACATATGTATACTGTATACAGATATTATACATGGGGTTATCAGAGTTATAGCAGTGGATATTAAACATATGTATACTGTATACAGGTATTATACATGGGGTTATCAGAGTTATAGCCGTAGATATTAAACATATGTATACTGTATACAGATATTATACATGGGGTTATCAGAGTTATAGCAGTGGATATTAAACATATGTATACTGTATACAGGTATTAAACATGGGGTTATCAGAGTTATAGCCGTAGATATTAAACATATGTATACTGTATACAGATATTATACATGGGGTTATCAGAGTTATAGCAGTGGATATTAAACATATGTATACTGTATACAGATATTATACATGGGGTTATCAGAGTTATAGCCGTGGATATTAAACATATGTATACTGTATACAGATATTATACATGGGGTTATCAGAGTTATAGCAGTGGATATTAAACATATGTATACTGTATACAGATATTATACATGGGGTTATCAGAGTTATAGCCGTAGATATTAAACATATGTATACTGTATACAGATATTATACATGGGGTTATCAGAGTTATAGCAGTGGATATTAAACATATGTATACTGTATACAGATATTATACATGGGGTTATCAGAGTTATAGCAGTGGATATTAAACATATGTATACTGTATACAGGTATTATACATGGGGTTATCAGAGTTATAGCCGTGGATATTAAGCATATGTATACTGTATACAGGTATTATACATGGGGTTATCAGAGTTATAGCCGTAGATATTAAACATATGTATACTGTATACAGATATTATACATGGGGTTATCAGAGTTATAGCAGTGGATATTAAACATATGTATACTGTATACAGATATTATACATGGGGTTATCAGAGTTATAGCCGTAGATATTAAACATATGTATACTGTATACAGGTATTATACATGGGGTTATCAGAGTTATAGCCGTAGATATTAAACATATGTATACTGTATACAGGTATTATACATGGGGTTATCAGAGTTATAGCCGTGGATATTAAACATATGTATACTGTATACAGGTATTATACATGGGGTTATCAGAGTTATAGCCGTAGATATTAAACATATGTATACTGTATACAGGTATTATACATGGGGTTATCAGAGTTATAGCCGTGGATATTAAACATATGTATACTGTATACAGATATTATACATGGGGTTATCAGAGTTATAGCCGTGGATATTAAACAGAGCGCTCAGAACCTAACTACTACAACGCCGCTAAATAGATCGCCTCTTTACATTTTATATGTTCACCATTATTATACTTTGACAGTGCTATGCACGATCTCAGCAAACTTTTATTTAAGTATATGCGTAATACACATTGTGTATGGTTGTGTGTGTGTTTTTTAAGGTATATATATATTATATATATATATATATATATATATATGAGATATTTTAAACATTATTTTAATATATATAAAAATATAAAATTTAAGTTAGTATAATTTGTCTGGTTATATATCTCAAATGTGACCATATATTCATAGATATTAGTAGACGATAGTATATAGCATAATTAATATAATGTGAAATTTACCATTATATGTAATATTACAGATTCACTATCCTGCAACATGACCTCATTGCAATACTTACACCACACATAGTAATGGGCATATAACATACAGATTACTGGAGATCATGTCTCCTAATGTAAACATATATATATAATATATTAATATATTAATATATTATATATATATATTTATATAGAATCTGATACATAGTTATCATGTTTGATATTTTTATAATAGTAATATATAAAGTATAATTAATAAAATAGTAAATTCAAAGTTATAGAATATATTTCTAATATATTTAATATATTTAATATATTATAATATATTTAAAGAATAATAAGTATGAACATATAAAATATATACTATATACTATATAATATTATTATATATACATTCAACTCTCTGTAAGTCGGACTACGGATGAGTCGGACACATTTGGATGGTTTGGTTGGATTTGTATCTAGTTCCATGTTAAATTAATCGTATAAGTTTGATTGGATAAGTCGGACTTTTCTATAAGTCAGACACATATTATAGTCATTTTTATGATTTTTATACTGGATAAGTGGGACTTTTTATAAATTATCAGAAATGTTTACTTTAAATAATGAATATTATAATTTTAGTAAGTAATATAATTGAATACAACATTTTATGTTGCTGATTGTTGCATAATTAAATATTTCGGTAACCATTTAACTCGCGCTGCTCATTTCATGGCTTATTTGCATGATATTCTTAATCTCAGATAAGTCGGACACTTTTTCCGGTCCCTTGCAAGTCCACCTTATCGGGAGTTTACTGTATATTGAATATCATATTCCGAATTATTTCACGAATTATTTTTAAATTTTAATAATAATTTTACTAATTATTATAATTAGTAAAATAATATTACTAATTAAATTAGCGCCTTTTTTAGGTGACGTGTATAATGTACAATGTAATTAGTTATGCTTACATATAGTTGCATTTATTCGAGATACACCCAGTGTATCACACACTATCTATGCTGTATAATGATGGTAATACAAACATATATATTATAACTTATAATATAAGCAAAGTTGCTGGTCCTAATTATTAAGCTAGTGCCGAATTAAATACGTTAAAATACATATATTAAAATAAAATAAATATAATTTAGTGGGAATATTAAATAATATTATAATATAAATATTATATATATATATTATACTAACCTCAGGTAAATTTAACTAATGAATTAATTTAAATTTTATATTATTTAAAATATATTTTATAAACAAATAGAAACATGTTTTAAACCACAATAAACCCTAAAGCCAATAAAGAAAACATTAGTCTTTTTTTTAATAGAAATGTTGTTATGAATTACGATTTCTATCATAGCTATAATGATTATAGTATAACCATAGATATAGAGTGAGGTAGATTGCTATTCGACGCGTCACGTGACCTATTTTAGCGTAACAGTCGTGTAGAAGAATTCGCCATTACAGAAAACCACAAAATAATATTTAATATATTAGTAAATTTTAAAGTTATATTATAATTTTCCTACTCCTAACTACTAATATATTATATATTTTGTATAAATATAGTTAATAACACTATTATTGATTTTTATATCACATAATATATTAAATCATTATACTATTATACCATCTTTCGGTCGAAATAGTAAATCTATAAGACTAAATTTCGCCGATTGATATGTTCAATATATGGATGATCACAAGAATCCAACAGCAACACTGCAATGCAAGGACATGAACTTTAAATATACTGCGCGCGCGCGCAAAATAGTTTGCTATAGGCTCGTTACATTTAAATGATTTGCAATATAATTTATATTCATACGCGATTATTCAGATATAATACGCATACGTGTATATAATATATATATATATATATATATATATATATATATATATATATATATATAATATATATATATGTATATATATATATATATATATATATGTATTATATATATATTATATATATATACACAGCATATATATATATATATATATATATATATATATGCTGTGTATATATATAAATATAATATATAATATATATATATTATAAATAAATAATTTTTTTTAAACTAAATTTAAATTATTACTACCAGAAATTACTCAATTATAATTCGAATATGTTACGTACGAATGAGATCGATATAGTTTTAGAATGTCCATTTAATTTCAAGTAGAATCAATATATTATATATGTATAATACTATACGTCATAAATATGCTATCCGTTATAGTAACTGTACAATGAAGTATTTGTTAATAAATTTGATTTTTAATTAAATTTAAATTATTACTATCAGAAATTACTCGATTATAATTCGAATATGTTACGTACTAATGAGATCGATATAGTTTTAGAATGTCCATTTAATTTCAAGTAGAATCAATATATTATATATGTATAATACTATACGTCATAAATATGCTATCCGTTATAGTAACTGTACAATGAAGTATTAGTTAATAAATTTGATTTTTAATTAAATTTAAATTATTAAATGGACATTCTAAAACTATATCGATCTCATTCGTACGTAACATATTCGAATTATAATCGAGTTATTTCTGATAGTAATAATTTAAATTTAATTAAAAATCAAATTTATTAACTAATACTTCATTGTACAGTTACTATAACGGATAGCATATTTATGAGGTATAGTATTATACATATATAATATATTGATTATACTTGAAATTAAATGGACATTATAAAACTATATCGATCTCATTCGTACGTAACATATTCGAATTATAATCGAGTAATTTCTGATAGTAATAAATTAAATTTAGTTTAAAAAAAATTATTTATTTATAATATATATATATATAAATTTTTTTAAATAGGAAAATTAATAGCATAATATATAACATGGGTTAACCCAGAACTGAGCCACAATTGTGGCTCAGTGCTATAAAGGATGCGTTCTAAGCAGAAAGTCCCGAGTTCGAATCTAGCTGGAGCTAGATTTATTTTTATCACACACATACATACATATATATATATAATTACTATATGCTAGGATCTACTTTCATTCGGATCTACTTTCACGCGTATGTATATTTATTTGAATATTTCAACTCCCGCAATATAAATATAACTCCCTCAAGTATGTGTTCATGTCCTTGCTGTCGAATTCTTGTTATGATCCAATATAACTCCCGCAAGTATGTGTTCATGTCCTTGCTGTCGAATTCTTGTTATGATCCCAATATATAATAATGAGTTTTTTTTATTGATGCTAGAATAAAATAATTACCACCATTGGAAAGATAATTAAAAACTAATAGGAGTTTCATATTTTCATTTTTTAATCAGAATAAAAATAAAAAAGTTATATGTAAAACAATGTCAAATTTATGTATATAAAATTAGCCCATATATATATATGTAGTTATTTGTTATTAAAAACAAATATGCAGATCATTTGTTAATTAATATTTTACGATATATTTTTCACACATTATTCGTTTAAATATATTATATTAATATAAATTATAAATATTATATTACATTAATCAAAATGGTCAATTTTGTTGGTTAATTTAATTTTTCAAATAATTTTTATCTTAATAATTTTAAGTATTTTTTATGTAATATGAATAAATAATTTGTATTAGTTTTATAATTAATTGTTTAATAAAACATATATAATATTATTAAAAATGTAATAAATAAATGATTTAATAATTAATTTAATATAGTAATAAAATTAATAAAATAAATATTTTTAACATATTTTAAATACATTTAAATATATTAATAATGTTTTCATATAAGATTAATAATTATCTTTTAATATGATATATATATATATATATAATATACGATGGAGGACTTTGAAGTCAAGGAAGGAGACGAGACAAGCGGATGTCGTTTTTATAGTTTATTAAGTACAGTATCGCTTTTGGTTATAGTCTATCCAGCCTCATACACATCAAGCGTCTATTTTGGATAGAGCCGGGCTATATCCCCATATGCATTAAGTGTCTCTTATGGATATAGCCTCATACACATCAAGAGTCGCTTTTGGTTATAGTCTATCCAGCCTCATACGTATCAAGCGTCTATTTTGGATAAAGCCGGGCTATAGCCCCATACGCATTAAGTGTCTCTTATGGATATAGCCTAGTTAGCCTCATACGCATTAAATGTCTCTTTTGGATATAGCCTAGCCTCATATGCATCAAGCGTCGCTTTTGGTTATAGTCTATCCAGCCTCATACGCATCAAGCGTCTATTTTGGATAGAGCCGGGCTATAGCCCCATACGCATTAAGTGTTTATTATGGATATAGCCTAGCCTTATACACATCAAGCGTCGCTTTTGGTTATAGTCTATCCAGCCTCATACGCATCAAGCGTATATTTTGGATAGAGCCGGGCTATAGCCCCATACGCATTAAGTGTCTCTTATGGATATAGCCTAGCTAGCCCCATACGCATTAAGTGTTTCTTATGGATATAGCCTAGCCTTATACACATCAAGCGTCGCTTTTGGTTATAGTCTATCCAGCCTCATACGCATCAAGCGTATATTTTGGATAGAGCCGGGCTATAGCCCCATACGCATTAAGTGTCTCTTATGGATATAGCCTAGTTAGCCCCATACGCATTAAGTGTTTCTTATGGATATAGCCTAGCCTCATACACATCAAGCGTCGCTTTTGGTTATAGTCTATCCAGCCTCATACACATCAAGCGTCTATTTTGGATAGAGCCGGGCTATATCCCCATATGCATTAAGTGTCTCTTATGGATATAGCCTAGTTAGCCCCATACGCATTAAATGTCTCTTTTGGATATAGCCTAGCCTCATATGCATCAAGCGTCGCTTTTGGTTATAGTCTATCCAGCCTCATACACATCAAGCGTCTATTTTGGATAGAGCCGGGCTATAGCCCCATACGCATTAAGTGTCTCTTATGGATATAGCCTCATACACATCAAGAGTCTCTTTTGGTTATAGTCTATCCAGCCTCATACGTATCAAGCGTCTATTTTGGATAAAGCCGGGCTATAGCCCCATACGCATTAAGTGTCTCTTATGGATATAGCCTAGTTAGCCTCATACGCATTAAATGTCTCTTTTGGATATAGCCTAGCCTCATATGCATCAAGCGTCGCTTTTGGTTATAGTCTATCCAGCCTCATACGCATCAAGCGTCTATTTTGGATAGAGCCGAGCTATAGCCCCATACGCATTAAGTGTCTCTTATAGATATAGCCTAGTTAGCCTCATACGCATTAAATGTCTCTTTTGGATATAGCCTAGCCTCATACACATCAAGCTTCGCTTTTGGTTATAGTCTATCCAGCCTCATACGCATCAAGCGTCTCTATTGGATATAGCCTAGCTAGCCCCATACGCATTAAGTGTTTCTTATGGATATAGCCTAGCCTTATACACATCAAGCGTCGCTTTTGGTTATAGTCTATCCAGCCTCATACGCATCAAGCGTATATTTTGGATAGAGCCGGGCTATAGCCCCATACGCATTAAGTGTCTCTTATGGATATAGCCTAGTTAGCCCCATACGCATTAAATGTCTCTTTTGGATATAGCCTAGCCTCATACGCATTAAGCGTCGCTTTTGGATATAGCCTAGCTAGCCCCATACACATTAAGTGTTTCTTATGGATATAGCCTAGCCTCATACACATCAAGCGTCGCTTTTGGTTATAGTCTATCCAGCCTCATACGCATCAAGCGTCTATTTTGGATAGAGCCGGGCTATAGCCCCATACGCATTAAGTGTCTCTTATGGATATAGCCTAGCCTCATACACATCAAGCGTCGCTTTTGGTTATAGTCTATCCAGCCTCATACGCATCAAGCGTATATTTTGGATAGAGCCGGGCTATAGCCCCATACGCATTAAGTGTCTCTTATGGATATAGCCTAGTTAGCCCCATACGCATTAAATGTCTCTTTTGGATATAGCCTAGCCTCATACGCATTAAGCGTCGCTTTTGGATATAGCCTAGCTAGCCCCATACGCATTAAGTGTTTCTTATGGATATAGCCTAGCCTCATACACATCAAGCGTCGCTTTTGGTTATAGTCTATCCAGCCTCATACGCATCAAGCGTCTATTTTGGATAGAGCCGGGCTATAGCCCCATACGCATTAAGTGTCTCTTATGGATATAGCCTAGCCTCATACACATCAAGCGTCGCTTTTGGTTATAGTCTATCCAGCCTCATACACATCAAGCGTCTATTTTGGATAGAGCCGGGCTATAGCCCCATACGCATTAAGTGTCTCTTATGGATATAGCCTAGTTAGCCCCATACGCATTAAATGTCTCTTTTGGATATAGCCTAGCCTCATACGCATTAAGCGTCGCTTTTGGATATAGCCTAGCTAGCCCCATACGCATTAAGTGTTTCTTATGGATATAGCCTAGCCTCATACACATCAAGCGTCGCTTTTGGTTATAGTCTATCCAGCCTCATACGCATCAAGCGTCTATTTTGGATAGAGCCGGGCTATATCCCCATACGCATTAACTGTCTCTTATGAATATAGCCTCATACACATCAAGAGTCGCTTTTGGTTATAGTCTATCCAGCCTCATACGCATCAAGCGTCTATTTTGGATAGAGCCGGGCTATAGCCCCATACGCATTAAGTGTTTCTTATGGATATAGCCTAGCCTCATACACATCAAGCGTCGCTTTTGGTTATAGTCTATCCAGCCTCATACGCATCAAGCGTCTATTTTGGATAGAGCCGGGCTAGAGCCCCATACGCATTAACTGTCTCTTATAGATATAGCCTAGTCGAGTTATAGATATATGTTATATAACGATGGAGATGATAGTGATAATGAACAGCGACAACAGTGCAAGACCCGGAACCCGCAAACACGATGACAGATATCGACTTCTAATAAATCTTACCCGAAATACGTGTAACATGATTGCCTCTGAAAGTCTTAATTACTTCAGTATACTAAGTTTAATTCATGCGTAATTGTATAGTTTACGACCCTAAAGATATCGTGGGCATAGCGAGACCGATTATGTTCTAGGCTTTTTATCACTCGAAGTCGAAGCGAACGCGTCGATGAATTATCTAACGATAATCTTTTCCACTAATAATCTTTATTTACAAATGGATAAACTCGCTCGATACCCATCTCACTTTTTGTAAATATATTGAGTACTATTACGACCAAACTATTTCATTAACAATAAATGTAAACAATAAATTTATTGTACCCAACAACTTTAATTTGAACAATTATATTAATAAACACCAATATATGTTGCGCTATCTAATTATCTATCGTTAATATATAAATATATATATATATATATATTTATATGCAACTTATATATTATATATATACACATATGTATATATATATATATATATATATATATATATATATATATTCTAGACATTTATTTAAAATTATAAATAAATGCATATATCTACAATGTAAATAATTATTATTATATTACTGTAAATTATTGACAGTCAAATACACATAATTATAAATATATAACATTTATGTGCAATTTTCCTTTTATGAGCCTTTCCTTGATTTTGAACACCATTATTATGGATACACCAAACCAAACAAGTGAAATAAGTATTTTAACTAAAACTCACAATATTAGGCACCTTAATAAGCACGCCCAACTTTAACTATGATATATATCGGCGGCCAAGATGAGCATTCACTATTATTATAATGGCGTGATAAAATATAAAGATTCTATTTAAAAAAATATTCTTCTATACATTTGAATATTCTAGTATAATAGTATAATTATTATATCTTTATAGAGTTATCATATTTATAGCGGCATAAATTTAAAAGAGAATGGCGTGCGTCGAATTCACCATTTAAAACCAATAGAGGCACTCCTAAAAAGATCGCGAAATTGCGTATACATTTTATATAATTATTATGCTAATATAATATTATTTATTAGCATATTTATAATAATAATATAAGAAAATATTATATTAGCATAATATAATTAATTTACTTGTAAAAGGCAATTTATTTAGGTTTATTTTTATGAGAGTTATGACAATTAATTACACAAAAACAGATAATTTTATTCGAAAAAATATAAAAATAAAATAATTATTTGAATATTGTAATTGTGGTTTTCTGTAATGGCGTCAGTGGTTTTCAAATTGTTACGCTTTTGAGATATCGAATCACAGTCTACCTCACTCTAATGTCTATGAGTATAATCCATATATATAATCCAGCTATATAGCTATATAGAATTATATAATTCTAGCAGGGCTATAATAATAATATATTTCCATACACTATAATCATGATATGTTGCACATATGTTAACTAATATTTTATATTAAATCAATTCATTTTAGGCGCTTCTAACCTAGACCTATCATAATATGATATGTATATAATAGATATCTGAAAAATCATTTATTAAATCATATTATTTAATTATATTTAATTAATTAAGATTCACATCAAATTTGTAGTATAAATTTGATATATGATAAAGAATGCCATATAAGGACAAACATGGGTGTGTCACATCAAATTTGTAGTAGGATACACCTATACATTTGATATATAATACATCGATATAAGAAATGTAATATAATATAGTGTATAATATACAGTATATATATAATATGTTACAATATATTGTTCTAAATAATGTATATCAATATTAATAATGTATTTATTATTTTCAAGTAATTTAACTATTATTATTCAAGTCATTTAATTATTATTATTCAAGTCATTTAATTATTATTATTCAAGTCATTTAATTATTATTATTCAAGTAATTTAATTATTATTATTTAAGTAATTTAATTATTATTCAAGTAATTTAACTATTATTCAAGTGATTTAACTATTATTATTCAAGTGATTTAATTATTATTATTCAAGTAATTTAATTATTATTATTCAAGTAATTTAATTATTATTCAAGTAATTTAACTATTATTATTCAAGTAATTTAATTATTATTATTCAAGTGATTTAATTATTATTATTATTCAAGAAATTTAATTATTATTATTCAAGTAATTTAATTATTATTATTCAAGTAATTTAATTATTATTATTCAAGTAAATTAATTATTATTATTCAATACATTTAATTATTATTATTCAAGTAATTTAATTATTATTATTCAATACATTTAATTATTAGTATTAAAGTAATTTAATTATTATTATTCAAGTAAGTTAACTATTATTATTCAAGAAATTTAATTATTATTAAAGTAATTTAATTATTATTATTCAAGTAAGTTAACTATTATTATTCAAGTAATTTAATTATTATTATTCAAGTAATTTAATTATTATTATTCAAGTAATTTAATTATTATTCAAGTAATTTAACTATTATTATTCAAGTAATTTAATTATTATTCAAGTAATTTAATTATTATTAATCAAGTGATTTAATTATTATTATTATTCAAGAAATTTAATTATTATTATTCAAGTAATTTAATTATTATTATTCAAGTAAATTAATTATTATTATTCAAGAAATTTAATTATTATTATTCAAGTAATTTAATTATTATTATTCAAGTAATTTAATTATTATTCAAGTAATTTAACTATTATTATTCAAGTAATTTAATTATTATTATTCAAGTAATTTAATTATTATTATTCAAGTAATTTAATTATTATTATTCAAGTAATTTAATTATTATTATTCAAGTAATTTAATTATTATTATTCAATAAATTTAATTATTATTATTCAAGAAATTTAATTATTATTATTCAAGTAATTTAATTATTATTATTCAAGTAATTTAATTATTATTATTCAAGTAATTTAATTAATATTATTCAAGTAAGTTAACTATCATTATTCAAGACATTTAATTATTATTATTCAAGTAATTTAATTATTATTCAATAAATTTAATTATTATTATTCAAGTAATTTAATTATTATTATTCAAGTAAGTTAACTATTATTATTCAAGAAATTTAATTATTATTCAAGTAATTTAATTATTATTATTCAATAAATTTAATTATTATTATTCAAGTAATTTAATTAATATTATTCAAGTAAGTTAACTATCATTATTCAAGACATTTAATTATTATTATTCAAGTAATTTAATTATTATTCAATAAATTTAATTATTATTATTCAAGTAATTTAATTATTATTATTCAAGTAATTTAATTATTATTATTCAATAAATTTAATTATTATTATTCAAGAAATTTAATTATTATTATTAAAGTAATTTAATTATTATTATTCAAGTAATTTAATTATTATTATTCAAGTAATTTAATTATTATTCAATAAATTTAATTATTATTATTCAAGTAATTTAATTATTATTATTCAAGTAAGTTAACTATTATTATTCAAGAAATTTAATTATTATTCAATAAATTTAATTATTATTATTCAAGTAATTTAATTAATATTATTCAAGTAAGTTAACTATCATTATTCAAGACATTTAATTATTATTATTCAAGTAATTTAATTATTATTCAATAAATTTAATTATTATTATTCAAGTAATTTAATTATTATTATTCAAGTAATTTAATTATTATTATTCAAGTAATTTAATTATTAATAATTATTATTGATTGATAATTTATTTAATCAAATACATAGTCGAAAATATAATCGAAAGTATTAAGTATAAATATTTGCTATACATACGTTATAATGAAGTAAACAAAGAATAATACGAAATTAAAACAATTTAGGTACCTACAGATACCGTAAAAATAAACGAAAAACAATCGAAGTAGAAATAAATCATATAGTAAAAATAAACGAAAAAGGATCGAAATAGAAATAAATACATTATTTAATAGGTAAGCATAGGTAAGTATAGTACCTACTTACATCGATCTTACATCAATTTCTACTTTAACTTTATAGAATTCTTCTTATCTTTATACCCTGTATTAGTAATAAATTATTAGTTATATAGTTTAATATTTAAATGATACATTTTAAATATATTATAAACAGAACATGTTAAAAATCAAATAAATCAATACTAGAATGAAACAAACAAATAATGTAATACTTATCAAAATCTGTAATAATAGTTCATTATGAATAATAAAATAATACTCCCCACTTTATCTGTAATAATAATAAATTATTAATTTTATAGTATATTTGAAATATAGATATAAAAACCCAAATTTTCTATAACAAAAACAAATAAAAAAAATTCCCGACTAGATAATGGAATAATTAAGATACAAATGAAACATAATTCAATATAAAATTATAAATTTCTGTTAAAAAAAAGTTGATTGTCAAAACAGATTTTTTTATTTAATTTTTAAAAAATGAAACAGATACAGTTTTTATTATATCATTATTTAATGAATTCCATATATTAACTGATTTATTATTACTTATATTTTTAATTGTATTATCATAATTATGTATTATATTTAATTTTTTACAATTACCGTTATTTCTACAATTACTCGAAATGTTAAGAATATCAGATATATTTATATCTGTAATTTAAAATTTTAAAAATTGGGGTTAGATCTATTTTTAAACTTCTAAGTTCAAGTGATTCGAATTTAAAATATTCCAATCTCTCTGTATATGATTTATAATTAATATTCGATGAATTTGTATATACGCATCTTGTAATTAATCTTCTAATAAATAATATTTTCACTCTTTCAATTTGGATTCTATGAGACTACGAAATTTACTAACCTTTGAAAAAGGTGACCAACTTATGGATGCATATTCTAAAATTGGTCTACAATAACTTCTATATGCATTTAATAATGCTTTAGGGGATTTTGTAGTAATGCATCTAAAAATTGAATTCAAAGAAAAATAAGCTTTTTTCAAATATAATCAATATGTTTATTAAATAAAAGGTTATACTCAAATATTATTCATAAATTTTTATTAAAATTAACGTTTTCTAATTGAATATTATTTATAAAATATGTTGATGTGTAACCTTCCCTAAAATCATAACTGCACATTTTGATAATGAAATATTTAATTGCCATTTATTTGCCCATTGTGATAATAAATTTAAATTATTTTGTAAAAGAAATCTTTCACTCTCAGATGCGTAAGAAAAATATCTTTTTGTATCATCGGCAAATAAATCAATATGAATTTTTGAAGAGAATTCAATAGGAACTTCCTAATAGGAAGATCATTTATATATAATACAAATAAAATTGGACCTAAAACTGATCCTTGTGGTACTCCAGATTTTACAATAGAACTATTTGAAAAAGAATTTTCAACCCGTGTAATTTGAGATCTATTCGATAACAAATAATAAAACCATTTTATTATTTTATTAGATATACCGTATAATTTTAATTTATATAATAGTTTTTCATGAGAAACAACATCAAAAGCTTTTGCAAAATCAATATATATTATATTTACAAATTTTATATTATTTAATACATTATACCAACTTTTTAAACATTTTGTTAATTGTAATTCTGTTGATTTTCCACTTATAAAACCATATTGATTTTTTGTTAAAGAATTATTAGATTTTAAATAAAAAAATAATTGTTTTGAAAAAATACGTTCTAATACTCTACACATTACACATGTTATTGAAATAGGCCTATAGTTATTTATATGTGATGGTTCACCCTTTTTACAAATTGGTGTGATTATAGATTTTTTCCAAATTGTCGGTATATTACCCGATAATAAAGATGAATTAAAAATAATATATAAAGTCCTACATAATTCATTAGATACTAATTTTAACATAGAAGATGGTATCCCATCAGTTCCGAAAGTATGTGTCATATTTAGTCTATTTAAAAATATTTTAATTATTTCAGGATTTAAATCAATATTATCAAATTTGTGTTTAGTTAAATTATAAAATTCTGGTAAATTTCCATTATCATTTTGTTGAATTGAACTAAAATATGAATATAATGTATTTTCTTTGTTGAGATCTGAAAATAAAATAGTATTATTGGATATATCAATTATAGGAGATACTACAGATTTTAAATGTTGTCTTTTTTTCATAAATTTATAAAACTTTAATTTATTTTTTGAATTAATTTCATTAATCTCTTACTTAAAATTTAAGGATTCTAATTCTTTGGATACATTTTTTTAGCTTCTTTCCAATTGTATTTATATTGAAAATTGGTTTTAGATTTTCGAAATAAATTTTTTACTTGCTTCTTCAATTTCAATATATTCTTCGGAAGTACCTGTTTTATTGTATTATTTATATTAGGAACATGTGATATAAATAATTTATTTTGAACATTATTAAAATATTCTACTTTTTGATCGATATTATAATCATTTGAATTTAGATATTCCCAATTAAATCTAGAAAGATGACATTAAATCAATTTCATATTACCATTATTGAAATCAAAATTGTTTGATTATAAAATCTGTTTACTTGGATATTTTTCAATATTTGCATTAAATGAAACATAATAGTGGTCACTTATATTAGTGTATAATCTGAAATAGTCTCCAATATTTATATTAGATAGTAATTTTTTTCATTAGTAAAAACTAAATCAATTATATTATTATTACGAGTTGGTTTATTCATTAATTGTGAAAATGATTTTTTAATAATGGAATTTTAAAGTAATGCATACCTTTTTGGGTAAATAGGAAATGTATATTCTTTCCAATTAAAATTTGGTAAATTAAAATCTCCTATAATTATAGAAGAATTAGAATTTTGTTGGGTTATATCAAATAATGTACACATATATATATATATATATATATATATATATTTATATACACACTATATACACACATATATACATATTATATACACATATACACATATTATATACACACTATACACACACTATATACACACTATATACATACTATACATACTAAGATGTATTACTATGTACATGATGCATATTTTGCCAGAGTGCAATGAATATATGTATGTTATAGATACATTGACCATGATATACCTTGACCATGACCATAAGAGCTTACACAACCACGTCTATATATGTCCTTTACCCATTTCCCCTGATATAAACATCTCTTATTGTCATGCCTATACTTTGCATGTAAATGTATAAGTGAGTCATAGTCTATGACTCATAGATCTTCTATATTATATTATGTATGCATACTTATTTAGTGTATAATGATTAATAATCTAATTGGTTACTTTATTATACGTAGGTACACATATAGATATACATATATATTATTAATAAGTTCCGATATTAAAATCCCAATAATCGTTTTGTTAATACCATTATAAACACACACTTATAAACACATACACCACATACACACACATACATACACCAACACATACAACACACACACTCACACACACATACACACACACATTGAACTACTATGGTATAATGTAACCTGTCAATAAATGGATAATTCTATAATTAAGCTACGTGATGCAATACGAGTGTTCTTATCTATGACGTAACAATACCCCGTGGATAAGTCACGTGTTCGACGTCGGTGTCTATTAATAAGGGGCGTTATCAGTGGCTTTAATCTATATATATATATTATCTAAATCTATAGAGTAGGGGAGAGAACGGAGTAGTGGCCGATAATTCATATTCCTCAGCATGCTTATAATATTGGAGGTATCGACCAAATAAAGCCTAGGCTTTCACTGATCCTCCATAGTGTATGATATACATAGTATGTCGTATGTATATACACTGATTTCATTCATTCATTCATATATCGATAAATACTAAATTTTA
Organism: Osedax fenrisi; assembly: GCA_964019155.1. NCBI lineage: Eukaryota > Metazoa > Annelida > Polychaeta > Sabellida > Siboglinidae > Osedax > Osedax fenrisi. Next base: position 127,798,421 of record OZ025239.1, on the reverse strand, counting down.
AGATCTTATTTTGTTTGAATTAGCTACAAATCATATAGGTATAGTATACTGTGATCTCACTTTTATATAACACTGAATAATATTAACGATTTATTAGGTATTAAAAAGGCATACAAAATAATTAAAATAAGGCAAGTCAAGGGTAGTGGCCGCAGTACCAGAATATGCAATAGGTGTCTCGTAATGTATTCGATTTATATTTGTTTAATTATGTAATATTAAATAATTATATGTATGATGCATACGACTCTTATTTGATTAAATAATTAAATTATATACACATACACTCATACACAACAAAAGTATAAATATATATATATATATCATGTTTTCGTTAACATTTGACAACAAATGATTACGTAATAAATTAGAGTAATTAATTAATTATTAAACAAAAAAAGTTACTTTATATTATAGACATTTTGATTATCAAAATATTGTATATAGAACTTTCTATTCAATTTAGCAGCATTTAAGCCTTAGACCTACTTAAAACGACCACTACTCCGTCCTCGGTCACTACCCAGTTCCGTATCTATATTATTACCAGTAATATAAGTATTAGTACTACATACATATGAAGTAAATAGTTGATAATTACGGGGAATTTGTATGATTAATATGAATATTTTTATAATATATAATAGTAATTAAAGTTCTTACTTATAATGTAAAAATCGAATTAATAAAAATGATATATTATTTTATGTTACATTTATCAAAAGTGCAAAAATAATAAATGTATAATACAAAAATCACATATTAAATGAATATTAAATGACAGCGTTTTGTATTTGTTATCGCAACCTAAAATGGGTAGATATTAAATTGAAACTTATAATAATATTAGATATAAGGCAATACAATATGGGCGTTGCTTAACATAATGGGCGTGAACTTGTGTATTATCGTGTATGATTATTTGTAAAATAAACTTTATAAATTGACAAAAAACTACCCAAGTTTATTAATTTGTTACTAACTGTTAATAGCAATAATGTAAACTATAATTATGCATAATCATAATCATAATAAAATCATGTTTTACATGATTTGACACTTATGTAATATAACATAATAAAGTTATTTATAGAATTATTGAAAATATAGACTAATATATTTGAATGCATTCATCGAAATCCAAACATCTATGAGGCGGGCCACTATAATAAACCCGCATGATTAATATGCCTGCACTATCAAAACAACATCTAAAGGTTACATTACAAAAAATAAAGAAGTCTGCCTCTTAATGGCAGGAAGGTAGCTGTCCTTAAGATACAACTCATAGGTCCCTATCAGTTCGGGAATCATACAACAAAACTCAGAAGAATTATACCCAAGATAGTTTTTACCTTAAGGATGATATGATTCCAAAGTCCCAGACACTTTCCATGGAAACATTACCCATCGGAGATTCTGTAGTTAAAACCCAGAAGGTCGACCCAATAAACAATGAAAAGAAAGAAGATGAAGAAGAAGAATGTATTGAAATAGATAAGCAAGTAGAGATCCCTGTAGATAAGGATGCTATTGCGAGTTATACGGCAGGGGACTACACCATCACGTTCCTCGAAGAACTATTTAACATGTCCGAACCGGAAATAATGGGTGACCTCTCATACATCGATATCGTGGGTACGGTATTGGGACTACAACATCACGTTCCTCGAAGAACTATTTAACATGTCAGAACTGGAAATAATGGGTGACCTCTCCTACATCGATATCGTGGGTGACCTCTACTAATGCGGACCGGAACCGGTGAAGAATAGACCCGATGAACGAGCCGAGGAGTTGGAACATTTTAAACCAGCACCACTATCGGAAGGAGGCCCTTACGAGTCGACCTTAGCGCCATCTACTTTAAGATATCATGTGAAACACAAGTATTATTCGATGTTTACGGCTTGATGAAATGCTTAGAGAGTCATGCTGCCAAGTGTTGCTACTATATCTCTATATCGTATTTGAATATATAGTTTCTGTAAATAGTAATGATATTGACGATAAAGATTTTAGACGATTCCCAAGTATATCTAACAATCGTATAAAGTCATTTAGTATAGTTGAAGTGAGATTAATTGTTGAAAGTACTATTAATATATCGACCTACTTGTGAGGGCTCTCATTGGTCGTAATCATTCAGACACGCATGCATCAGCATTCTCTGTCATAGTTTCTTCATTGTGCACCCGATACATGGTAGCAACGTATTGTATTTATATTCTCATGTATATATATACATTTACATATATATTTCTCAGTATATTTTATATATCCAGGAATATGTATTATATCCATTTATAAAATATATTTCTATATATATATTATGTATAATATATGATGTATCTAATTTCAGTTGCACAGCTAAGACCTACCGCTGATTCTAGAAGAATATGTGGGAGATATATATCTTAAATAGGGCAGAGAGATAGGGTGTTGTTTTATCTTGTGAGGTAAATATTGACGGGTTATAAGGAATGTCAACGCTACAAAATCAATGAATTTCAACATATAATCCTTTGATTATTTATATATCCATTTGATTAACTATATAATTACTGCGACTACATCAAAGCTATAAAATACACTAACCTAGAGATTCAGATGCTCACTAGTTTATCAGAAGTCAGCTGTCACAATAACATGACGCACAGCATCAACAACAGAAGGATATACAGAAGGAAGTATCCGCTCACTACCGACGAACCAGAAGATACCGAACCAGCGATATCGATACATCAATACAAGCCGACTTCACGGATCATAGAGAGAAACTTGAGAATACCGTTCTTCATCTACAGGATAATACCGATACAATTGGAGAATATGTAACTTTATATCAAAGACAAAGACCATTATTGAAAGAGAAAATAAATGAAAGCTTAAGCTGAAGCTGATGGTAATGCTAGTAATTATGTATTCATTCTGTCATTCTATTTAATATATATATCGTACGTGTTCGAATTCATGGAGCCGGATCATGTGGCCGACGTCAAGAGCAAAGAGGTGAAGCTTTCATTGGCAAAAAGATTAATAATATATTTGTGAGGTTTATCTACGGAACCGAACAATTCAATGGAATTGGGGAATTATAAGACATTGTAAAAAGTACAATAAATTGATTCAAATTACCGTTGAAGACAGAGCATAAGTTGTTACTAGATATATAAAATATACTGAGAAATATATATGTAAATGTATATATATACATGAGAATATAAATACAATACGTTGCTACCATGTATCGGGTGCACAATGAAGAAACTATGACAGAGAATGCTGATGCATGCGTGTCTGAATGATTACGACCAATGAGAGCCCTCACAAGTAGGTCGATATATTAATAGTACTTTCAACAATTAATCTCACTTCAACTATACTAAATGACTTTATACGATTGTTAGATATACTTGGGAATCGTCTAAAATCTTTATCGTCAATATCATTACTATTTACAGAAACTATATATTCAAATACGATATTTGTAGAGATATAGTAGCAACACTTGGCAGCATGATTCTCTAAGCATTTCATCAAGCCGTAAACATCGAATAATACTTGTGTTTCACATGATATCTTAAAGTAGATGGCGCTAAGGTCGACTCGTAAGGGCCTCCTTCCGATAGTGGTGCTGGTTTAAAATGTTCCAACTCCTCGGCTCGTTCATCGGGTCTATTCTTCACCGGTTCCGGTCCGCATTGGTAGAGGTCACCTACGATATCGATATATGAAAGGTCACCCATTATTTCCGGTTCGGACATGTTAAATAGTTCTTCGAGGAACCTGATGTTGTAGTCCCCTGCTGTGTAACTCGCCATAGCATCCTTATCTACATGGATCTCTACTTGCTTATCTATTTCAATACATTCTTCTTCTTCATCTTCTTTCTTTTCATTGTTTATTGGGTCGACCTTCTGGGTTTTAACTACAGAATCTCCGATGGGTAATGTTTCTATGGAAAGTGTCTGAATCATATCATCCTTAAGGGAAAAACTTCCATGGGTATAATTTTATCTTTTTTTTCTTCTTATTATAATTCCGGTTAATATACATGCAGTATCAAAACACTATCTAAAAGTTATATTGCAAAGAATAAACATGGCCTGACTCCTAATGTCAGGAATGTAGCTGTCCTTAAGATACAACTCATAGGTCCCTATCAGTTCGGGAATCATACAATAAAACTCAGAAGAATTATACCGAAGGAAGTTTTTCCCTTAAGGATGATATGATTCCTGAGTCCCAGACACTTTCCATGGAAAAATTACCCTTCGGAGATTTTGTAGTTAATATCCAGAAGGTCGACCCAATAAACAATGAAAAGAAAGAAGATGAAGAAGAAGAATATATTGAAATAGATAAGCAAGTAGAGATCCCTGTAGATAAGGATGCTATGGCGAGTTACACAGCAGGGGACTACAACATCAGGTTCCTCGAAGAACTATTTAACATGTCCGAACCGGAAATAATGGGTGAACTCTCCTACATCGATATCGTGGGTACGGTATTGGGACTACAACATCAGGTTCCTCGAAGAACTATTCAATATGTCTGAACCGGTCATCATGGGTGACCTCTTATACATCGATATCGTGGGTACGGTATTGGGACTACAACATCAGGTTCCTCGAAGAACTATTCAATATGTCTGAACCGGAAATAATGGGTGAACTCTCCTACATCGATATCGTGGGTACGGTATTGGGACTACAACATCACGTTCCTCGAAGAACTATTTAACATGTCGGAACCGGAAATAATGGGTGACCTCTCTTACATCGATATCGTGGGTGAGTTTAATTCACCCCCACCGTCGGATGAAACCCCTTACGAGCCGGAATCGGAAATCATGGGTGACCTCTTATACATCGATGTCGAGAGTGACCTCTGCCAAACCCAACCCAACCGGTGAACATCTATTGACGAAAGTAAGGATCTAGGCCCAACACTATCGAAAAAAATTAAGTAGAAGATATCCAGCAACTAAGATTACAGATGAAGATTATGCTGATGCTCTTGTAATATTTGCAGATTTTAACAGACATTCTGAAAAAATACTGAATTTCTTAGAAATAAGTGGGAAAACAGTATTTCTCAAAGTAAATGCTAAAAAGACACAACATATGAACATAAACTCGAATAAAACCGTAAAAATGACAAAGAACACGTTGCGCTGGCTATTGTTATCGAAGTTGGGAAGAAATCATAAAAGAAGTCTTGTTGTAGACGCCGAACCATGGTACAATAAAGCCTGGACGACCGAGAAAAACCTATGTAAAATAGCGATGTGATGATACGAGACTGACTACTAAAGAACTAAAGACAGCAATGAAAGACAGGACGACGTGGTAGAAAATTGTTGAAAGTTCTCGGGAAACAATCCCGATCCGGTAAGGTAAGGTATACATATATATATATATATTGATACGTTATAAATGTGTTTTCGTTTCCCGGGACTTAAAGTATGTTTAAGACTGCCCTAATGTTAAACAATAGCAGCATAGCTGTAGTATTAATTCAATATATATATATATATATATATATATCTGAAGTTTACATATACATAAGTTATACTCTATAAGTTATACTTTATAAAACGTAACTTTTTATTAAAACCAAAGACTCTTATTGAAAGAGAAAACAAATGAAATATATCAAAATATTGAAAAAAAGTAGAGTAGATAATGTCCAAGTAAATATATATATCCTGGTAAAATATTTTATTTTTGTTGGTAAATATGTTCCACTATTGTATTGGTATGGGTAAAAATATAATAGGTCACAAACATATTACCTAAACATATGCTCCAACCTATTACTTAAAATTAAATATATTAATAATTTGTAAACATTTTATTTCCTACAAATATGCTCCAACCTATTACCATACTATTAAACATAGAAGTAATAGGCATGCAATAACCTAGTTACAATTATGAACATTATAGGTTATTCAGTTCTGTGGTAAGAGATTCATTTTTTACTGTGCAATTCATCGGTTGTATTTGAGCAGTCAATATACAATTACATAAATATAGAATATGACTCATGTAATCTACTTAACTCAATAACAGATACAAATGTAAAATAAAACAGAAATATCTTCTGTTAAAAATGATCGAATATGTCTCAACTAGATGGAATATTCCATAAAGTATGTTCTAAAAATAGTATACTATATATCACAATATTATATATATATATATATATATATATATATATTATAGATACATTTAAGATATATTATAGATATAAACTATAGTTTATAAAATAACTATAATATTTTATTTTATAATAAGTATTAAAATAAATAAATTGTAATTCATGAATATATGAAGTATACTTATACATATATGTATGAATTCATATATGTATATATTATTATTATTATTTTTATTATTATAATTATTATTATCAGATTTGGTTTTAACAACAGGGTAATTATAGAAGCAGAGCTTATCAAGATAATTATCCTTTATCATTCTGACAAGTCCTAAAAAGTATAATTATAATTGGAATAATAAATTCCTGAAACAAATATAAACTAATATAACGTAAAGTTTGGGGCGTAGGGTACTGTGTTATATAACACGTGAATTTATATACTGTTGTGCTATTTGGAGTAGTCTTATTATCTAACCATAATATTTGACCGAACTCTCTCACTTTGGCTCCAAGCGCCACACCCTGGTAGACCATATCAACATATGGGCTACACTTGTGAGAGGAGATAGGAACCATCTAGATAAATCCGCCTACTGAAATAATCATCATGACAAATCACAACAACAAACACAACATACCGGATCGGTCGTATTCCGGGATAACAACATCCGCGCTAACTATCGCAATTTCCCTGCAGGACAGAAGTGGAAAATTAGCTACCGGCGATATATATATATATATATATATATAGCTCCTACATCTGAATATCCTGATGAAGAAATAGAAGAGTTATATGAATTAATTGAGGAAACTATAGTTTCACGAGTATATCCAAAAAAGATTTAATGGTAATACTAGGTGACTGGAACGAAAAAGTTGACAAATACGCTTATCAGATAAGCACAAATATTATAGGACATTTTGGCATTAGTAAAACAAACAGCAGAGGGGAAAGACTACTTGAGTTCGCTGAAAAATACACTAGTTATCTCCTACACGCTATATAACCATAACAAGTCAAAAAGAATAACATGGCATTCACCTGATGGAACAACTCATAATCTATAAAAAAGACTATATACTAACACCACAAAGATTCAAATCAAGTATCATAAAAACTAGTACAAGAATATACCATGGAGCTGTTATCAATAGCGAGCATGACATAGTTCTATGTAATATTAAAATGAAACTATGTATTAAGAAAAAAGGAAATAGTAAAATACGATATATCTTAGAAAACCTACGAAACCCAGAAATTGCAAATCAATATAGTGAACTACTCGAATCTAATATATCACAATAAATAAAGATGAAACTGATATGACTAAATTACTCTCTGATCTTGAAAAAGTGATAAACTCAACGGCTAGCATAACTCTAGGTAAATTCCGAAAGAAAAAGCAACCCTGGATCACGTATGAAATCCCAGACAAATGTGGTAAGAGAAGAGTTATAAACTCATCAAAAAAACTAATCCTTATTTAAAAGGAATACATAAAAAAATGAAAAAATCTAAAGAAAAGTGGATACAAGAACAATGTATTACTACAAATGAAGGCAAGAGGTAGATACAACAACAGAGCATATCAAATACTTAAAATGCTGACAAACCCTATAAAAAGAAAAACCATGATAATAGAAGACCATAACCATACACTTATTTCTGATAACAATTCACCACTAAAAACATAGACAGAATACTGTAATAAACTCTATAATTATCCCATTACACCAAATAGTAATACATTGATTAACCGAAATAATAATACTGCTAACGAGGATCCACTGCCAATACTTGAATGTGAGGTTGAAAATGAAATCAATATGCTAACAGATGGTAAATCACCCGGTAATGACAACATTCCAAGCAAATTTATAAAATATGGAGGAAAACGTATAGATATATACAACAATATGCCAAAAATATGGAAAATAAAGATATGGCCAGACCAATGACAAAGTCTCCAATAATTACCTCTTGCAGATGAACGTTCAGACTCACATAAGTCAATATTCGCCATTGTTTTTTCCAAGGAGAAAGGTAATGTCCTAACTATGGCTCAATTAAAATATGGAAAATAAAGATATGGCCAGACCAATGACAGTCTCCAATAATTACCTCTCGCAGATGAACGTTCAGACTCACATAAGTCAATATTCGCCATTGTTTTGTCCAAGGAGAAAGGTAATGTCCTAACTATGGGTCAATTAAAATATGGAAAATAAAGATATGGCCAGACCAATGACAAAGTCTCCAATAATTACCTCTCGCAGATGAACGTTCAGACTCACATAAGTCAATATTCGCCATTGTTTTGTCCAAGGAGAAAGGTAATGTCCTAACTATGGGTCAATTAAAATATGAAAAATAAAGATATGGCCAGACCAATGACAAAGTCTCCAATAATTACCTCTCGCAGATGAACGTTCAGACTCACATAAGTCAATATTCGCCATTGTTTTGTCCAAGGAGAAAGGTAATGTCCTAACTATGGGCAAAGAAGTACTGGACAATTGGGGCTCGGTGAATCCGTATTTGAATATATAAATGAAGTACACTTATATATCAGTTGCATTCTGAATACCAAAGCTAACAGTCGTGTTTTTCAAATTAAAGATTTGTATACATATATATTTATTTAATTTGATAAATTTGTTTTTCAAATTAAAGATTTGTATCCTATTCATACTTTAGTATTTATTTCATTTTATAAATTTCCTATATAATATCTTTTGTCTGGTTTATTGCATAATCTATCTTTAAATAAGTTCACATTGATTTTCATTCAAATGATTATTTATATCTTATATTTTACATACACATTACAGTACATATATAATATATTGCAGTAAACATATAAATATAAATATTTTATAGATAGATATTTTATATCCAATATACATATATATATATATATATTGATGCATAAGTGGTATATAATTTACCATATAGGTGTATATATATAATTTTTATATTTATTGTACACATTTTAATATATATATATATATTCAGTTGCTGATTTTATATCAAAATAAATTGAAAAAGAAGTTAATAATAAAGACAATTTATCAAAGTTTTTTTTTAAACTTCTAACATTGATATTAATTACATTAAGCCCATTTTGAAAAATTGATTTATGAAATAAATTAAATTCATCTGAAGTATAATATTTAGAATCAACTGTTAGGTCTAAATTAAAATTAGAAGGATCAACATCATTTAATAAAGTATTATTATAATTTATAGTTGATTGATTAAATTCAAAAGGTGTATACGTATTATTAAAATCCATATATTAAAAAATAAAAATATACTAAATAATTAGAAGTCAATATTCGCCATTGTTTTGTCCAAGGAGAAAGGTAATGTCCTAACTATGGGCAAAGAAGTACTGGACAATTGGGGCTCGGTGAATCCGTATTTGAATATATAAATGAAGTACACTTATATATCAGTTGCATTCTGAATACCAAAGCTAACAGTCGTGTTTTTCAAATTAAAGATTTGTATACATATATATTTATTTAATTTGATAAATTTGTTTTTCAAATTAAAGATTTGTATCCTATTCATACTTTAGTATTTATTTCATTTTATAAATGTCCTATATAATATCTTTTGTCTGGTTTATTGCATAATCTATCTTTAAATAAGTTCACATTGATTTTCATTCAAATGATTATTTATATCTTATATTTTACATACACATTACAGTACATATATAATATATTGCAGTAAACATATAAATATAAATATTTTATAGATAGATATTTTATATCCAATATACATATATATATATATATTGATGCATAAGTGGTATATAATTTACCATATAGGTGTATATATATAATTTTTATATTTATTGTACACATTTTAATATATATATATATTCAGTTGCTGATATTATATCAAAATAAATTGAAAAAGAAGTTAATAATAAAGACAATTTATCAAAGTTTTTTTTTAAACTTCTAACATTGATATTAATTACATTAAGCCCATTTTGAAAAATTGATTTATGAAATAAATTAAATTCATCTGAAGTATAATATTTAGAATCAACTGTTAGGTCTAAATTAAAATTAGAAGGATCAACATCATTTAATAAAGTATTATTATAATTTATAGTTGATTGATTAAATTCAAAAGGTGTATGCGTATTATTAAAATCCATATATTAAAAAATAAAAATATACTAAATAATTAGAAGTCAATATTCGCCATTGTTTTGTCCAAGGAGAAAGGTAATGTCCTAACTATGGGCAAAGAAGTACTGGACAATTGGGGCTCGGTGCATCCGTATTTGAATATATAAATGAAGTACACTTATATATACCTATATATATATCAGTTGCATTCTGAATACCAAAGCTAACAGTCGTGTTTTTCAAATTAAAGATTTGTATACATATATATTTATTTAATTTTATAAATTTGTTTTTCAAATTAAAGATTTGTATCCTATTCATACTTTAGTATTTATTTCATTTTATTAATTTCCTATATAATATCTTTTGTCTGGTTTATTGCATAATCTATCTTTAAATAAGTTCACATTGATTTTCATTCAAATGATTATTTATATCTTATATTTTACATACACATTACAGTACATATATAATATATTGCAGTAAACATATAAATATAAATATTTTATAGATAGATATTTTATATCCAATATACATATATATATATATTGATGCATAAGTGGTATATAATTTACCATATAGGTGTATATATATAATTTTTATATTTCTTGTACACATTTTAATATATATATATATATTCAGTTGCTGATATTATATCAAAATAAATTGAAAAAGAAGTTAATAATAAAGACAATTTATCAAAGTTTTTTTTTAAACTTCTAACATTGATATTAATTACATTAAGCCCATTTTGAAAAATTGATTTATGAAATAAATTAAATTCATCTGAAGTATAATATTTAGAATCAACTGTTAGGTCTAAATTAAAATTAGAAGGATCAACATCATTTAATAAAGTATTATTATAATTTATAGTTGATTGATTAAATTCAAAAGGTGTATGCGTATTATTAAAATCCATATATTAAAAAATAAAAATATACTAAATAATTAGAAGTCAATATTCGCCATTGTTTTGTCCAAGGAGAAAGGTAATGTCCTAACTATGGGCAAAGAAGTACTGGACAATTGGGGCTCGGTGCATCCGTATTTGAATATATAAATGAAGTACACTTATATATACCTATATATATATCAGTTGCATTCTGAATACCAAAGCTAACATTCGTGTTTTTCAAATTAAAGATTTGTATACATATATATTTATTTAATTTTATAAATTTGTTTTTCAAATTAAAGATTTGTATCCTATTCATACTTTAGTATTTATTTCATTTTATAAATTTCCTATATAATATCTTTTGTCTGGTTTATTGCATAATCTATCTTTAAATAAGTTCACATTGATTTTCATTCAAATGATTATTTATATCTTATATTTTACATACACATTACAGTACATATATAATATATTGCAGTAAACATATAAATATAAATATTTTATAGATAGATATTTTATATCCAATATACATATATATATATATATTGATGCATAAGTGGTATATAATTTACCATATAGGTGTATATATATAATTTTTATATTTCTTGTACACATTTTAATATATATATATATATTCAGTTGCTGATATTATATCAAAATAAATTGAAAAAGAAGTTAATAATAAAGACAATTTATCAAAGTTTTTTTTTAAACTTCTAACATTGATATTAATTACATTAAGCCCATTTTGAAAAATTGATTTATGAAATAAATTAAATTCATCTGAAGTATAATATTTAGAATCAACTGTTAGGTCTAAATTAAAATTAGAAGGATCAACATCATTTAATAAAGTATTATTATAATTTATAGTTGATTGATTAAATTCAAAAGGTGTATGCGTATTATTAAAATCCATATATTAAAAAATAAAAATATACTAAATAATTAGAAGTCAATATTCGCCATTGTTTTGTCCAAGGAGAAAGGTAATGTCCTAACTATGGGCAAAGAAGTACTGGACAATTGGGGCTCGGTGCATCCGTATTTGAATATATAAATGAAGTACACTTATATATACCTATATATATATCAGTTGCATTCTGAATACCAAAGCTAACAGTCGTGTTTTTCAAATTAAAGATTTGTATACATATATATTTAATTTTATAAATTTGTTTTTCAAATTAAAGATTTGTATCCTATTCATACTTTAGTATTTATTTCATTTTATTAATTTCCTATATAATATCTTTTGTCTGGTTTATTGCATAATCTATCTTTAAATAAGTTCACATTGATTTTCATTCAAATGATTATTTATATCTTATATTTTACATACACATTACAGTACATATATAATATATTGCAGTAAACATATAAATATAAATATTTTATAGATAGATATTTTATATCCAATATACATATATATATATATATATATATATATATATATATATATATATATATATATATATTGATGCATAAGTGGTATATAATTTACCATATAGGTGTATATATATAATTTTTATATTTATTGTACACATTTTAATATATATATATATTCAGTTGCTGATATTATATCAAAATAAATTGAAAAAGAAGTTAATAATAAAGACAATTTATCAAAGTTTTTTTTTAAACTTCTAACATTGATATTAATTACATTAAGCCCATTTTGAAAAATTGATTTATGAAATAAATTAAATTCATCTGAAGTATAATATTTAGAATCAACTGTTAGGTCTAAATTAAAATTAGAAGGATCAACATCATTTAATAAAGTATTATTATAATTTATAGTTGATTGATTAAATTCAAAAGGTGTATGCGTATTATTAAAATCCATATATTAAAAAATAAAAATATACTAAATAATTAGAAGTCAATATTCGCCATTGTTTTGTCCAAGGAGAAAGGTAATGTCCTAACTATGGGCAAAGAAGTACTGGACAATTGGGGCTCGGTGCATCCGTATTTGAATATATAAATGAAGTACACTTATATATACCTATATATATATCAGTTGCATTCTGAATACCAAAGCTAACAGTCGTGTTTTTCAAATTAAAGATTTGTATACATATATATTTATTTAATTTTATAAATTTGTTTTTCAAATTAAAGATTTGTATCCTATTCATACTTTAGTATTTATTTCATTTTATTAATTTCCTATATAATATCTTTTGTCTGGTTTATTGCATAATCTATCTTTAAATAAGTTCACATTGATTTTCATTCAAATGATTATTTATATCTTATATTTTACATACACATTACAGTACATATATAATATATTGCAGTAAACATATAAATATAAATATTTTATAGATAGATATTTTATATCCAATATACATATATATATATATATATATATATATATATATATATATATTGATGCATAAGTGGTATATAATTTACCATATAGGTGTATATATATAATTTTTATATTTATTGTACACATTTTAATATATATATATATATTCAGTTGCTGATATTATATCAAAATAAATTGAAAAAGAAGTTAATAATAAAGACAATTTATCAAAGTTTTTTTTTAAACTTCTAACATTGATATTAATTACATTAAGCCCATTTTGAAAAATTGATTTATGAAATAAATTAAATTCATCTGAAGTATAATATTTAGAATCAACTGTTAGGTCTAAATTAAAATTAGAAGGATCAACATCATTTAATAAAGTATTATTATAATTTATAGTTGATTGATTAAATTCAAAAGGTGTATGCGTATTATTAAAATCCATATATTAAAAAATAAAAATATACTAAATAATTAGAAGTCAATATTCGCCATTGTTTTGTCCAAGGAGAAAGGTAATGTCCTAACTATGGGCAAAGAAGTACTGAACAATTGGGGCTCGGTGAATCCGTATTTGAATATATAAATGAAGTACACTTATATATACCTATATATATATCAGTTGCATTCTGAATACCAAAGCTAACAGTCGTGTTTTTCAAATTAAAGATTTGTATACATATATATTTATTTAATTTTATAAATTTGTTTTTCAAATTAAAGATTTGTATCCTATTCATACTTTAGTATTTATTTCATTTTATAAATTTCCTATATAATAGCTTTAATTCTTATAATTTTTCTAACAATAATATTATTTTATGTGGTGATTTTAATATTAATTTTATGGATAGTCTAGATTCTCAACCATTTTTTAATATTTTACACCAACTTGATTTATTTTATGTTATACATACACCTACTAGATTCTCTACATCAACTGCTTCATTAATAGATAACTTTTGTATTGATAAAAATCTGATAAATATGATGTGTGCAGGCACTCTTTGCTCTGATATTACGGATCACTTACCATTATATATAAATATACATTTAAATTTAAATATTATTGAAAATGATATATATATTAGTAAGAGAAACATATCACCTCAATGTATTAATAATTTTATATCAGATTTGGAAAAATGTGATTGGGATTCGGTTACTAGTTTATCCAATATTAATAGTATATATGATAAATTTATATCAATTTTCTCTAATCTATATAATAAAAACTGCCCATTATCATTTACATTAAAAATAAAAAATAAAAATAATGCACATTCATTCTGGCTAAACAAAAAAATTAAAAATGCAATAAAAAAGAAAGAAAAACTATACAAAGATTCTATAAGAATTAATTCCCAGCATAATATAGAAAAATATAAAAAATATAGAAATAAAGTTAATATAATGATTAGAAGACAAAAAAATCATTTTATGCATACTTTCCTGTATCAAAGTAATAATGAAACTTGGAAAAAAATAAAAACTTTAATAAATAAAAATAGTAAGGATACTATTCCCGATAATTTGTATATCCAAGATTCTTTAATAGATAAATCAGATAGAGCGCAAGCTTTTAATGATTTTTTTGCATCTATTGGATCTGATATTAGTAAATCTATTCCTTCAGTAGAGGGTAATAGTTTTTATAAATATTTGAAGCAACTGATTATTAATAGTTTTTATTTTCATCAAATTACAAAAAATGATATATATAATGCATTAATTGATATTAAATCAAAAACTTCTAGAGATATAAATGGTATTGACATGAATATAATCAAAATTGTTTTTAATCTGATTTTAGAACCTTTACTTTACATTTTTAATCAAATAATACATACATCTACTATTCCTAATCAAATGAAAATTGCAATTATAATCCCTATATATAAAAATGGAAAACATGAAGAAATAAATAACTATCGTCCAATCTCTTTATTACCTCAATTCTCTAAAATATTTGAAAAATTTTTTATTAGACAAATTTTATTATTTATTGATAGAAATAATATATTATATAAAAATCAATATGGTTTCAATGCAAAGTCTTCAACAGTACATGCACATATACATAATTATAACTTTTTGACATCTGGTTTCCAAAAAAATAACAAAATGGCTTCTATTTTCTTAGATTTAAAAAAAGCATTTGATACTGTAAATCATGATATACTTTAAAAAAATTAGAATATTATGGTTTCAGAGGTAAATCAATGACATTATTAAAGAGCTATTTAAGTAATAGAAAATTCATTTTTTATATCTCCAACTACACCTTCAGAAATATATAATATGAATACTATCTTATTTAAATATATGAATGATGAAATAAGTCCTATTTTATCACTTTTGTTTAATAGATGTATTAATGAGGGATTATTTCCAGATGAATTTAAAAAGGCTAAAATAAAACCATTGTACAAATCCGGTTCTAAAAATGATATGTTAAATTTTAGGCCAATATCTATTTTACCACAAATTTCTATATATTTTGAAAAAATTATTAAATTTCGTTTAGTTGATTTTTTAAATAAATATTCAATAATTGATAAATCACAGTATGGGTTCAGGAAAAACATGTCTACTGGTGATGCCCTTGCAGATGTAATTGAAACCATAAATGATAATCTTGAAAATTTGAAAAAATGTTCAGTGGTATCATTTGTATTAAAAAAAACATTTGATACCATTGACCATAATATATTATTAAAGAAATTGGATCATTATGTAATTAGAGGTATTACTTTAGATTTAAATCATATATATCTGATAGATTTCAATGTATTGAGTTTGATGGTGTTTTATCTGATTTAAAAAAAGTAAATTGTGGTGTTCCACAAGGTTCTGTTTTAGGACCAATTTTATTTATTTTATATATTAATGATTTGCCAATATCGAAATTATTTAAACCAGTACTTTATGCCAATGATACTAATATAATTTTTTCAAGTGATACTATATCTGAATTGAAAAAGTTATCATCTTGGTTAGCGATAAACAAGTTGACACTGAATATTGATAAATGTATTTATATACTTTTTAATGTACGAAATATTCATTCAAGTAATACATTACCAATTTTTCTAAATGAAATTCCAATTAAACATGTAATAAATTATAAGTTTTTAGGAGTTTATATTGATGACAAACTTGACTGGAAACAGCAATACGGATATGTTACTTCGAAGCTATGTAGAGTTATTGGTATAATAAAAATAGAGGAAACTTAAACCTATCGCAGATAAACGTTCAGACTCACAGAAGTCAATATTCGCCATTGTTTTGTCCAAGGAGAAAGGTAATGTCCTAACTATGGGTCATAGAAGTACTGGACAATTGGGGCTCGGTGAATCCGTATTTGAATATATAAATAAAGTACACTTATATATACCTATATATATATATATATATATATATATATATATATATATATATATATATATGCATATATATATCTACCTATAGGTGAAATATATGTGTAAGGGCTAGCAGAGGTGGTACTCCCGTGCGGGGGATTACGACCTCTGCTAGCCCTCACAAATATTATTATCATGTAAGCGCGAGTGACTTACGATCTCATAAGGATTTCTTCGTGGATTAACTATTAACAAGCCATTGGGCATTAATTACAGTCATCACCTCAATGAACAACATAAATATATATCGATATATCGATACATATTTATACATTATCCTCACCTATTGTTGGCGAACACAATAGGTCAGCACATCATATTAACTATATATCTACTGAGACTACATCGAGGCTATAAAGTACACTAATCTTGAGATTCAGATGCTCACCAGTTTATCAGAAGTCAGCTGTCACAATAACATGATGCTCAGCATCAACATATATATATATATATATATATATATATATATATATATATATATATACATATATATTATGTATATATTATGTATATATTATGTGTATATATATGAATATATATATAATATATATATATATATATATATTATATATATAATATATAATATATATATATATGCATAATACATACATTTAATTAAATACAAGTATACGTTCCCTGCGAAATAACACTTATTACACTAATGTATAGTAATACTGTATTACTAATACATAATTAGTGTATAACACAAAAGTAAAATATAATACCTTAAATTACGAATAACTAAAACTCCAAGTGATAATATTCAAAGCTAACCCATTGAAACTAATGAAACTCTCTCGAAAACGAAGAGATGGATCAAGGTTTTATTAAATCTACAGTAACAACCGAAGCTGGGTGACATATATATATACTTAGTAAGTAGTGATAGTTGTTAGATTATAGTTTGATGATCTTCATAATTTGTGCTTAAAAAACTGATCATAAAATGATTACAATCATTGGTAAACAACTATGCTTTAATTACAAACTACACTTCTAAATCATTGATATTAATATGATTGTTAACAGATCAAAAATTTAAATCAATATATTTTAAACCAAAATTATAATGTAATATATATATATATATATTATACATACGTTTCTACTTCAACTTCCTCCTAAACACAAATTACATTCAACCAACACTCGAGCATGGGCAATATCCGTCCCATACTCGTGGAACACTTTCCCCACATCCATCCGTACTACACCATCAACTCCCAACTTCAAGAAACTACTGAAAACCTACCTATTTAATATTAAACATTAACTTAAAATATATATGGACGGCCGATTGCTTTATAAGCACAGTTTGCAGTCCGAAAACCGAAAAATGTAAAATGTATGTGTACTATATTAAAAATGTTTATTATAATAGGTTTACACGTGATCTTATTTTAAGCGGCTCACTGTGTTTTATTTTATTTATTTATATTATATGTATATATACATATATACATATATATATATATATATATATATATATATATATATATATATATAGTTATGTTTCTATAGATATACCAAATCCGGCTTTGGGCTTTGGATATACCAGGGAGGTCTCCCTGGATATACTATATAAATTGGTTGCCAGTAATTTTGTACAACTTATTAAAACAAATGTATTTCATATACAGTTCTTATATGAATATATATAATATATTATTAAATATTGATATAATAGATTGTATTATATATTCGTATAGAAATGTATAATTATTAAATAAATTAAATGTAATATGTCGTACGAAATTACCTCGTACGAGGTAATCTCGGGTATATTACTGGTAACCTATAACTGGCGTCCTTTATGGTGGTATATATAAATTTGGGCTTTTATGGTGGTAATTATAATGTAATTATAGTGGGCCTTTAAAGCTCAACAAATACATAGAGTACATGTATAAAAATATAGAGGCCCAGCAAAAAACGTATATCCTATGATAATGATTTAAAAAAAATAAAATGTTAGTATAACAATCAGCGTAATACCCTTGTTAACATATTACAATTTTGTTAAAAAATATGCATTATTCAATATGGGCCTTTATATAAAATATATACAAATATACATGGTGGGCCTTTTAGGTTGTAAATATCCCTATATATATATATATATATATATATGTATATATGTAATGGGGAAAGTAACCGAATACGGACACTCTCGTTATTTTATAAACCATAAGTCCTACAAAAAATGTTTAATGAATAAATATTCATAATTATATAAATAGTCCATATATTTATTTTTTATTTTTTAATTATTCAAAATAGTTCTGATATATCCAATAAACTAATTTTTTTATATTTACTATAATTACCATTTCAACCTCTACAAATAATAACTTAATAATATATATATATATATATATATATATATATATATATATATATATATATATATATATATATATATATAGTATTATATATCATTCATTCATTCATATATATATAGTAAGTATATATATATATATACATATATATATATATATATATAAATATGATATTATTATTAATGTAAGGGAAGGAAGGGTATTGTGGCCGATTTTTATATTACCTACAAGAAATAAAATATCTCATATTAATATTTAATATTATGATTTAAAAATATGTACGTATCATAAAAATACCTATATGGTTTTATATAATGGTCATCGATATTTTAATATTGAATTGTTGTTATTCAAACAATTTTATTTTGATTAAAAAGTAAATTTTGTGTGTAGATTACATATTATAATGCGTGTATTTATGTCAATAGTTCCAAACATACCAATAGGATCGCGTCATGTAAAATATTTAATATGTATATCATTTGAAAGTAAATTTATTATATCATCTGAATAATTGTATAAAATAGATAATTTTATCCAATAACTTGTCTGTAAAATAAAATAACATTGCGTTTTTATTTCTGTATTGGTTACTTTTTTAATTCAGAGCTAGATCTTTTTTAGTGGTCTATTTAAATATATTTCAATGATTTCAATCTTTGAATTAAAGATATCAGGGATATATTGATATATTTGTCATATAAAATGTAATCATATTTTTAATTTAATTTTTCTATAAAAATACTAATTATTTATAAATCAGGTTTGAATTATTATTTATGTGTACATTTCAAATAATATATTGTGTGTGTTAAAATTTAATTAAATTAAATTATGAATTTAATATAATCATATTGAAATCATTGATTTAAAAAATAATTGTTGCATTGATTTTTGCATCGAATTCAAATGTGTATACATCTAAAGCATGAAATAAATTAAATCACTGAAACTGAAAATAAAACTTCACAAAATATGCGTTAGCAGACATCATGTGTTTTGAAATACATTTTAGCTAATTATATTATAGTTTTATAAACATTATTAAATATAAATATTTGTATATTCTAATTATTATATATAAATAATCAACGAACAGTTCATCGCAATACTCTCTTCCAAGAATGACAGGTTAAATACCTATCATTGCCCTTGTTGTTGTTGTTGTTGTTGTTGGGTTATGTTGATGAGAAACGTCATTAGATATATGCACAGTATAGGTTCTGATGCATCCATCTATTGTAGTTATCATACTGGGTTGTCTGCATGTTTTATTCGTGTGTCACAGAGGTTACCGGATACGCAAGATTGCATTCTGGGTAGGAACTGTGAAGGAAGTGTCATGTCAATTGTGGTACTTTTAAAAATAGCGTTATAGTATACGTTAATATTGAAGTTCACGCGATTAATATATTTATAATAAGGTAGGTGTCTATGGATACAAAGCTTATTATTGGTACAATAATGTAAAGTTATATATAGTCTATAGATTTACTACTATAGTACTTAAATATCTCGGTTGGTGCCATACTATATGCATTAGTTGATTATACTTGTACTTATAATGAGTGAAGTTATACAGTAGTGGTCGTGTGTAAGGTGTATAATGTACATGTGGTAGATGGGGATACCGTATGATACTATAAGAGGGTTAGGAGTAGTGATGTAAATTTTGAGGAAAACAGATGTCTCGAGACATTCAAATCTCAAATATCAATGTCTCGAGACATTCAAATAGTAAAATACGAACATCTAATTACACTGTCTAACGTTAACACCAGAAATATTTACTATTTTCAACACACATTAATACGTTAACACGCTGCATATATATACACCAATGTAATCATTATTTAGAAACTAATAATGTATATTGTTTAAATGTAGACGTGCTTAAATAAATATTACGATTACGATATAGGATATCAAATTCGATGAAAAATATACAACTCGTGCAAACATACTATAAAGGCGGGTGGGTGGTAGGGCTTGTGGGTGGGTAAGACATGCCTAAAGAAACTACGTTACAATGATTACAATTATAATATGAATTACATACGTATATAAAAAAACTAAGTTTATATATCTATTACATAACATCGTAACCTACATTTGTACGAAAATAATACTATAAATATAATCATAATTGCGAAAATTTAATAAATACGAGTTAAATTTAATTTACAACTTATTATGTAATAGGTTGTAAATCTATGATATTTAAACGTATGCTGAAAATGTAATCTAAATGAATCTATTGACACAACTTTAAAACAACAGATATGTTATATTTTAGTATGAAATTATTATTATTGTACAAACACGGGCAGGCGGGTAAGATGTTCCTACAGAAACTACCTTACAATTACGATTATAATTACGATTAACTTATATTAATATAGTATAAAATAATGTATAATATAAAATATATTTAAAAATAATATTTGGTTAAAACAACATCTCATGAAACATATATGTTGTATTAATAATGCATTTTAATATTTCAAACAAATTTATATTACTTAAAAACGTAAAAATATAGTTACTGAAATAATTCAAAATATAAATCTTGGGATGTTTCTTTTTTATGTATAGGAACATATATATATATATATATATATATATATATATATATATATAATATAAGTAATAGAGTTCAATATAACGTGTTATAATAATGATGACATGTATATTTATTTGTGAATCGATATAAGAAAATGAATTTACTGCAAAGATATATCGATCGTAAGCACGATGTACCATCAGAAGTAAATACACCCCTACATATCATATATAGGTATTCTATTCTTCATGTTCATGTACTTTTGGTAATTCATGCACTAATTATAAATAAATTATATATTATCATAACCCTAAATTAGTTTTTATTATCATAAATCGGAGTTAGTCGGCACATTTAAATACATATATATATTATTAGGTTGAAATAATAAAATATCGGCACATATTTAATATATTATAATTGTTTTTTTTTTATATTATGCGATGAATTTTTTCGGAAATATATTATTATTTTATGTTATAATGAAAAATAGGTTTACTACTGGAGTTTAGTAAATCGTAAAAGTGAAATTTATTTATAAAATAAAGACTAAAATTATTATTTAAATAAATTAAATATATATTAATATTTTTCGAGTATTTCATAGATGATTTAAATTGAATGAAACATAATCGGATGGGTATGAAGGTTGTATAAAGACTAACAGCAATTTTATTTCAGAAAAAAAAGTCACTTTAATTCTAAACAATATCATATAGTTACTACTATTATAGTATAATTTATACTATAATTTAACTTAAATTATCAATAATAATAGTAGGTTATAATATTCTATTTATCTAAATTAATATAAATATATATATATATATATAGGGTTGTGAGTTAATAAAAAACACGTTTTAAACAGACGTTTTAAACGCGTTTTAAACCGTTTTAAACATAGAATAAAAAACGAAAAAAACAGAAAAAAACAAGAATCATACATTTATACATATATTTATTTAATTGTTAATATTTAAATTTAATTTGACAAATAATAATTTATCTGCTTTTTTTTTGATATAATAAATTGTATAATAATTGATAAATGAATGATTATTTAGTAAATTTATAAAATAAATATATAAAAATATAATATTATTATTATAATAAAGTTAAATTAGATTTCTTTTATGTTTTAATATAATAAATTGTATAATAATATATATTATGTTTAATATTATATGAAAAATAGTATGAATTTTCCATCTATATAAAGAATAGAATACTTTCTTTATATCTATGGAATTTTCATATTTTTTTAATAATAATATATTAATATATAAAAGAAATATGAAAGTTTATAATATATATTATTATATAATTTATTATATCAGAACATAAAAGAAATCTAATTTTACTTTATTATTTATAGTAATTTATTATAAAATAAATATGAAAGTTCATACAGCTTTTATAATATTAATTATATAATGTACATATATCTATAGATTGTGATACAATCTCCATGTCTATAACATTAAATAATACAGAAATACTCAGTGTTATATTGTAACAAAATAAATATTATAATAATTATAATTGTTACTACTAATGTATAGTTTGACCATATGATTTAATGATGCTAATAATACAGATAATATATTATTTGAATTATTACTGATTATTCATATAATATGTAATTACTTTATTATTATTTTATTATTTAACAACATATCTACTTTATTTATATAAATTACTTTATATAAATCATTTTATTTTTCAGAAAAAAACGGATAAAAAACGAATAAAACGTATTAAAAACGAAAAAAACCGTTTAAAACATGTTTTAAACAAACATTAATAAAAAACGCGTTTTTAACAACCCTATATATATATATATATATATAATATTGTATAAATATGGATGAATGTTATTCATTACAAAGTGTATATTATTATAATAAAATTATAGTTAACATAATAAAGTATATTAAATATGAATAATAATATAATAGTATATTATATCAAAATGTATAAATAATATATACAATCACTGATTGAATCAGCATTAGTTAATATCGAAAGTATAGTCATAGAAATATACATGATTACATACAATTGCTGTTAGTCTATTACAACAGTATGAACTTCATACCATGGCTCATATGAATATATGGTATATATCTGTGGGTGTATATGTTCATATTATATATACCATGGACCGTTTATAGTAACTATTATGTAGAATGGGAATTACAAATTATTATAATTAATTATATTTATATAAATTAATGATTATAATTATACTGTATTAATATTAAATTATATTAAATATAATATGTATATATCAAACTGACCGATATATTAAAATTTGTAATTTACAAATAGATAATCTAGTAGATATTTAATCATGATGCAGCCTGTCAACTTGTAAAAACATTTGTTATTATAGTATTGATTTGTCAATTTATAATATTTATTAATTATTTATATATATATATATATAGATTACATGATATAAAATATTTTCATTACACATTAATTTGATCAGATATAATAAACATACCATTTGGGATCGTTATTACTAATAATTATTTTTGAAATTAATATTAAAAATTTTGTTTTTATAATTATCAAAGATTTATATATATAAATACTCAATCACTAAAATCCAGGACTAAAATGAGATAAATTAAAAAAAAGCAAAACCCGATATTTTTTGTAAAATATTTGTGAGGATCAAATATCTCCAGGACCCGAACCCGGACCCGAAAACCCGGACCCGTTTACATCATATCACCTAACTTAGGAGTAGGTTAAGATGAATAGTGAGGTAAGAGAATGATAACTAACCGGTATAACTGTAGGTTATTACGGCAACCGCGGGGAAAGGGCGGCATCCTCTGCTCGTATTAATAAGCTGCTTGAGAACTGCATAGACGTGTTGTTGTTGTTTACTTGTCTATGGTGTCGGTTATGACGTTAGCGAAGTCGTTCTATAGGTACGTGTTTAGTTATTGTTTATAAAGAAGTATTTATAAATACCTATAGGTATACATCCCTAGCACGTATAGTTTTAATATATCAACATATACACTAAATTATAATATAAATGTATATTTATATATGTATAATAATTTAAATACAATATTATATTGAATATATTATTATATATGTATATTAATTTACAATACAATATACATTATAATAACATAACCAACAGATTTCGTTTCATTTTTATCAGAAATTGGTTTGTTTTGATTATCTTTTAGATTTGAAGAGACCATAAATTACCTAATGATATTAGATCATTAACATTAATTATTCATATTGATAGTTAAAACTGTTTTAATATCTATAATATTTAATAATATCTATAATGTTTAAATTAATAAACAAGTTAAATTAATAAATTTAAATTAATAAAAACCTGAAATTTTAACTTAACTAACGAATTTATTCTGTTTACTGTAACGGTTTATACGCGATAAGGGCGGCCAATCAAAATGAAGCTACATATATTTAAAAACTAGACCGCAAGCAAGGACACATGTCCTTTTCCTTAAACTGTCAATCAAAATATCATATAATAAAATACGAAGATAATTTATGAGTGTAATACTAATTGTGTATATTACACATATGTATACATTTTTATTATAATGCATATATACAATTACATAGAGATATATTATTGGATTGTAGATACTATATAATATAGTATATTTGTATACACATATGTGGGTTTATACTGTATATAGGGACACATATTATGGGAACCAACGCCGCCATGCTTCACTACACTCGTTCAACGAGTCGTTGTAATATAGTTATCCTTTATCTATTGAGTTATGTTTATATAAAGTTATATGCTCTTTACATTCAGTGATTAGTGATGCATTTAAATAATATGCAATATAATTTATATTCATACGCGATTATTCAGATATAATACGTATATATTTATATATATACATAAATAATTGTGTGTGTGATTAAATTACAATTATTACTATCAGAAATTACTTGATTATAATTCGAATATGTTACGTATGTATGATATCGATATAGTTTTAGAATGCCCGTTTAATTTCAAGTAGAACCAATACATTATATATGTATAATAATATAATTCAATGATATGTTATCCGCTATAGTAACTGTACAATTAAATATTTGTTAATAAATTTGATTTTTTATTAAATTATAATTTATACTATTAGAAATTAATGTATTCTACTTCGAATATGTTACGAAAATATGATATCTATATAGTTTTAGAATGCCCGTTTAATTTCAAGTAGAACCTATACATTATATATGTATAATAATATAATCCATCGATATGTTATCCGTTATAGTAACTGTACAATCAAATATTTGTTAATGAATTTGATTTTTTATTAAATTTTAATTTATACTATTAGAAATTAATGTATTCTACTTTGAATATGTTACGAAAATATGATATCTATATAGTTTTAGAATACCCATTTAATTTCACGTAGAACATATACATTATATATGTATAATAATATAAACCATCGATATGTTATCCGTTATTCTAACTGTACAATCAAATATTTGTTAATAAATTTGATTTTTTATTAAATTTTAATTTATACTATTAGAAATTAATTTATTCTACTTCGAATATGTTACGAAAATATGATATCTATATAGTTTTAGAATGCCCGTTTAATTTCAAGTAGAACCTATATATTATATATGTATAATAATATAATCCATCGATATGTTATCCGTCATAGTAACTGTTATAGTACCTTGAAATTTAATAAAAAACCAAATTTATTAACAATTTATTAACAAATATTTGATTGTACAGTTACTATAACGTATAACATATCGATGGATTATATTATTATATATATAATGTATAGGCTCTACTTGCAATTAAACGGGCATTCTAAAACTATATATATATCATATTTTCGTAACATATTCGAAGTAGAATAAAATAATTTCTAATAGTATAAATTAAAATTTAATAAAAAATCAAATTCATTAACAAATATTTTATTGTACAGTTAATATAACGGATAACATATCGATGGATTATATTAGTATACATATATAATGTATAGGTTGTACGTGAAATTAAACGGGCATTCTAAAACTATATAGATATCATATTTTCGTAACATATTCGAAGTAGAATAAATTCATTTCTAATAGTTACTATTATAGTATAAATTATAATTTAATAAAAAATCAAATTTATTAACAAATATTTAATTGTACAGTTACTATAGCGGATAACATATCGATGAATTATATTATTATACATATCTAATGTATTGGTTCTACTTGAAATTAAACGGGCATTCTAAAACTATATCGATATCATGCGTACGACGTACGTAATATATTCGGATTATAATCAAATAATCTTAATGTTGCTTCATTTTGATTGGCCGCCCTTATCGCGTATACACCACTGCAAAGACGTTATATATTAATACAGGCTTCGCCCCTTAGATGTCTATGCACCACTGTAACCAGGATTGTAACATAAACAAATAATTGTCAAATAATTAAGTATTCTCTAGTTTTCTCTATAATTTAAATAAATTATAAATAATAAAATAAATAGATCAATTATTATAATATACGTATAAATACGTATGTTGTACGTCATTGGATATATACTATATATATATATATATATATATATATATATATATATATATATATATATATATAACTATATATATGCTAACATATATGCTATCAATTACATTATATATTATATATAATACAATATAATTTATATATATATATATATAATATAAGTATAAATACCTTATGTATATTGTAATGTGTTGAAAAATAGATCCTTCTCGTGTTGAGTGTAGAAAGAGAATGAATGTTAATAAATAAAATAGAATATGGAATTATGGGTTTATTATAGCTTAATTCTAAGAATTATATATAATATACAAATAATGCCTATTAAATTGTAGTGTAGATCAATTTATAACAATAGATTTTTATATTTCTATGCAAAAGCTCAACTAGCTTTTTATATGAGGGTAATAAATAATTAATTAAATAAACATGTTGTTATTGAAATGTATAGTATATATTCAGATATAGTATATATTGTATATATAGTATATGTATAATATATATATATATATATATATATATATATATGTATATGTATATATCACTGATAATCCCCTATTATAATATTTAGTTTAGCTCTGTCTTTGTGATATACTTGTGATAAGTAATTTAGTTTTTTTTTGCGATTTGTGATATGACTCGGGGAGTATGGGTGTCAGTATACATTCTACTGTCTCTAGAATATTCCTATGACATAGGAATTGGTTGCCCATACCAGAAAGTTGAGTCAACACAGATCAAAAATCAGCTGAGTTACATCATCTATTATGCATACTAATTCATAACTAAAGTAGGTAATAATTTCTATGTATAAACAATAATTACATTATTTCATGTTATTTTGAGTGTCAACACTCAATAAACTATCTCTCTATCTATCTATCTATCTATCTATCTATACTTATATATAATGTTTAGGGCACCCATGATATATCGGATGCAAATTTATAAACAATTTATATTTTGTAGATTTTGTCGGGTCAATATTTTTAAAAATAATAAAAAATTTAATTTCCAAAATTTTATATTTTACAGCAGGCTTAATCCACCCGATTTGGTGACTTTAACATGCTTTTATACATACAATATGATGGCTTAAATTGATTAAACTTAATATTATATTTATTCATTACAAAAATTATATTAATAAAAATTAATACAAGTATCTGACAAATGGTCCAAAAAAAAAAACAATACATATCGAATAAACAACATTATTTTGTTTAGGTATTTTGTTTATGTGTTATTGATATATTATGTTAAATACAAGTTAAGCAATAACTATAGTTGGTATACCTGGCATCTAACATGCAAAATCGAATGTTTTACTGGTCCGTATACGGTCTATAGACACTATCCACATATTATTTACATGCTACTAATTTATAATACTAATTATAATCTAGTAATATTTTATTGGTATTTAATATTGTTTTCCTTTTAAATATAGTTGAGCCCATTACTGTTTCATGTCCGTTGACTCTGTAATAGGCTAAGTATTATCCAGAAACAATCCGCACTAGGATAATCCTATAGGTTATTATAAGATAGTGATATGAATTATTGGGATAACCTGAAATTTTGATATCATATCTTAGCTAAGTCTAAGATTATCAATATTACTAGTTATAATAGTATAGTATATATATATATAATAGTATATAATAGTATACTTGTACATTTTTAGATAGTTTTAAAATTTAATATATTCTAATTAACATTAAGTTAGAAACGTATTAGGTTATGTATATACTTAGTAGGTTTTGGTACATACTTTTCACAATATATATGTTATATATTAAATATCACTAGTACCTACAACTAGTCTTATTAGTATATATTGGGACTAATATTATATAGTATCTATCGTGTGTGTACTTGAAACTTGAATGTTTACTACGTATATAAGTAAGTTATAACTTAGTATACTATTATAGTAGTATTACCTGGGGACATGTCCTTGGTATTACTATAGTGTTGATATCTCGACTCGTCTCAACAGAACTACGTTACGCTAATGCTAGTTTTAACATTTTGTTTTCAGTAAACGCATCTCCTTATACACATGGCGACACGATTGGTTGATCATGCTAGAACGCAACATAGGAATACATAACACGTGTGTTAAGTAACGAGTGTGGGCCCCACACTGTAGGTTTCAAATGTGTTGTATACATTTAATATATTATAAAGAATGCCATATAATGATAAATAACGGGGGTGTCATATCAAATCTGTAGTATACATTTGATATATGATCAAGAATGCCATATAAGGACAAAAATGGGGGTGTCACATCAAATTTGTAGTATACATTTGATATCGAATACATCGATATAAAGAAAGGTAATATAAATTAGTGTATAAATATATATATATAAAGCTTAGATTATCATAACTTATCTTTCAGCTTTATTAAAAACATAATTATATCAATAAGCCAACCATTGACTATATTAATCAATAACATATTTTTACAGGGTATATTTCCTAATTGTTTAAAGATAGCTAAGGTAATTGTGTTACATAAAGGAGGTAATTATGAAGATCCCTCTAATTTCAGACCCATATCAATAGTTTCACAATTTTCTAAAATTATTGAAAAACTATTAAAATGTAGACTTAATAGTTTTATTTCTAAATATTCATTGATAAACACCTCTCAATATGGTTTCATGAATAAAATATCTACTGAAGATGCATTATTAGATTTAACTAATTCTATCATTACTAAAAAACATAAAATTACTTCGGTTATATCAATTGACATTAAAAAAGCGTTTGATTGTATAAATCATAACATTTTATTAAAAAAATTATGTAAATATGGTTTTAGAGGACGAATCTTATCTTTATTAACTTCATACCTAAGTAATAGGAAACAATATGTTTCTAATAATGATGCATCTTCAAAACTTAATAGTATTAAATATGGAGTACCGCAAGGTTCGGTACTTGGCCCGATTCTATTCATTCTATACATTAATGATATAGTAAATATATCCAATGAATGTAAATATATACTATTTGCCGACGACACAACCCTTGTGTTCTCTAATGAAAATAGTATTCAATTGGAGTTATCAATGAATAAGGTACTGTTACAATTAAGAAACTGGTTAGTTATAAATAAATTAACTATTAATTTATTAAAAACCTCATATATTATTTTCAACAAACCTAAATTAAAATTTATTATTACATTAGATAATATAATTATAGCTCGGTCTAGGAGTATAAAATTCCTTGGCTTAATAATTGATGATAAGTTGTCATGGAAACAACAATTCAATAATGTTAAAAAAAAACTATATTATGGCATTGCAACACTACGTAAATTAAGTAACGTACTTCCTACGTATATCCTAAAACTTATTTATTATTCTATATTTCATTGCCATTTAACTTATTGTACCCATATATGGGGTAACAATTATTATTCAAAAATGAATGTATTACGTATTGCACAAAATAAAATTATAAGATTAATATTTAAATTGAAAAGCAGAATTAATACAACTAGTACTTATATTAACAATAAGATTATGTCTTTTGACAACATTATATTCTATAAAACATGTAAAATTATGTATAGAGTATTTATAAATGACTCTCATATAAATATACAAAATATGTTTCAATTAAAAATAAATAAATATTCAATGCGCAATACTAATACTTTCATTTTACCCATGATCTATAATAATATTAATAAATTCCATACAGTTTATTATGGACCAGTAAGCTGGAACAGTCTTCCAGTATCAATAAGAGGAAGCAAATCCATTGATATATTTTTAAAACGATTAAAATTTGAATTTATTTTTATATGAATATCTAAACAAAATTAAGTTTATTTAAAATTCATTTTATTTTATTTTATTGTTTTCTTGTGTTTTTTTATTATTTTGATATATTATTTATTGTTAGAGGCTATATCACTCATCATTGTTTGTATCTGTATATGTGTATGTGTGTGTATGTATGTGTACGACGTATGCATACACTGTACGTGTGATTATATATATATATATATATATATATATATATAATGTGTTTCATATTATCAAGTTGAGAGCGGCATATGTGTGGTGGATGCTTGGTGATATGTCTCCGGGAGTAGGGATGTCAGAAGTCTATCTTGTGACGGAAGATAGACACTCACGACATAGGATTTGGTCGACCCTTTACCTGAAAGCTGAAACTTCATGGAGTCATCTGACACATATATGCCTCTCTCTCGCTGGTTATAGTTATTTATAGTTATTCATAGCCTCTAACCTACAATTTAACCTACAATTTAACTTACAATTTATTTTATATTGTGTTTGTTTATTGTTTTTTTCTATTGTTTATTGTTTTTTCTATTCTGGTGCATAATTCATATAAGTCGTAAAGACTTCTTTATGTACCTTAAAGGAACTATTTTTTATTATATTAACAAATAATTGTTTATTATATATATATTGTTTAATATAGGTTTATTATACCTAATAATGTTTCTTTAAAAAATAAATTCATTTCATAAATTCATTTCATATAATATGTTACAATATATTGTTCTAAATAATGGATATTAATATTAATAATGTAATTATTATATTCAAGTAATTTAACTATTATTATTCAAGTAATTTAATTATTGTTATTCAAGTAATTTAATTATTATTATTCAAGTAATTTAATTATTATTATTCAAGTAGTTTAATTATTATTATTCAAGTAATTTAATTATTATTATTCAAGTAATTTAATTATTATTATTCAAGTAGGTAAATATAATACCTAATTTAATTATTATTATTGATTGATTGATTGATACTTTATTTAAGCAAATACATAGCAGAAAATATAATCGAAAGTATAAAGTATAAATATTTGCTAACGATAACATCAGTTATAATGAAGTAAACAAAGAATAATACGAAATTAAAAAATTAAAGAAATTAAAACAATTTACAGTTACTGTAAAAATAAACGAAAAACAATCGAAGTAGAAATAAATCATATAGTAAAAATAAACGAAAAATGATCGAAATAGAAATAAAATACATTATTTTGTAGGTAAGTAGCATCGAAATATTCAATTTATACTTGAAATTAATAGAATTCTTCTTATCTTTATACCCTATATTAGTAATACATTATTAGTTATATAGTTTAATATTTAAATGATACATTTTAAATATTTTATATTATATATTATAAACAGAACATGTTAAAAATCAAATAAACTAGAATGAAATATATATATATATATATATATATATATATATATATATATATATATTGAGTCATTATAACATGATCTAACAACTCCAAATCCAGTCATACTAAAGTGCAATAATAGTTATAATATTGTTATTGAATATAAACTTGTCTGTTTCGTCAAATCGTTTAAAGAGGCTATTATAGCATGGTTTTGCTACCACTATATTTTTAATAAGAATATCTATAAATCATCAATATTTATAAATAATTATATTTTTAAGATGGATACTATTAAAATTCCACGATCCGTTAAAGGATTATTTAATAAATTATGATATAAATATTACTATTTTTTCTTATAGAGAGGTTTTCTTATAAAGAGGTTTTTACGTTTCCAATGATTTTAAGAATTAATTTATAATTTAAAATGCATTATATAACCTATAGGTTATATATATAGTATATTTATATAATTCTTGATTGTTCAGTAAACTTCATCAACTTATTTAATTATATTAGATTTAAAATGTATACTGTATTGTTTGCGCTTAGACATGTTAATACATTACATTTTACGTTAATACATTACATTTTATTAGATTTACATTAGCAATTATAAATTATGAATCATCATTGATGAATATAATATAATGAATATTATAATAATCTATTATTTAACAATTAATTGTATAATATAATACATGGTATCATCAATACATTTAAGGATATAATAACATTTATTAATTAATTTAAATAAATTTATGGATATACATTGTATATTATACAATAACATTTATTAATTAATTTTAATTCATTTTGAGCTATTTAGGTAATATAAAATATTTGTAAAAAAAATAAGAAAAAAAATATCTTATATAATAATTAATTTCTATAATTGTTATCCTTATACAATACTTTTATATATATAATTATTTTTTATATTTTGTATACAATAAGTTTCTTATAAAGAGGTTTTTCTTATATTTTTCTTATAAGATTTTCTTATAAAGAGGTTTTTTAATGTGGAAAAGGTTGAATTCAAACCAAATGTGTGAACAATTTTCTTATAAAGAGGTTTTTCTTATAAAGAGGTTTCTTATAGAGAGGTTTTACTGTATATATATTTATAATATATATATTTATAATTATAATATGTATATTTATATCGTTATATTGTCTATAATAAATATAATTAAAAATAAAATAATATTTAATTATTTATTTATTTATTAATACTTACTTTTTTTTAGTTATCACTCAACGATATCATGCAATTACTTTTCGTCTTTCTCGATCCGTCATCAATGTTCGTAATTTGTCTTCTTATTAACATACGCAGTGGTTCTTTATGATGTATATATATGTTGTGGGTTGTCTTCCTCTATTTCGTATGCGTATGTCGTATGGCATGCCGTTCTTGGCTTCCATAAATTAATGTATACATATATGAACTATAGTTCATCCGTATACGTTATTTTCTATATTATATTCCATGCATCAGTAATTTTCTGTTTGTTTTTCTTTGAATTTAATTTCATATCTATTTATTGCAGGGTTCCATTATTTTCGGTAAAAACCTGTTTTTACCGGGCAAAACCGGTAATAACCGGTAAAAACCTATCTCTACCATGTTAATTTACGGTAAAAACCGGTATTAACCGGTAATTACCGGTAAAAACCTAGTACTCATAAAATATAATACCTTTAAAAAAATTTATATTGAAATTTAAAGTAATATTGATTCATTTATATATAAATGTTATGGCTAATTAATCTAGCAGATTTATTTGAAAATGTGTCAACATTTGTCTGCTTTATTATGCCATTTATAGTACATTTATTATTTTAAATCCAACTGAATTTTTAGGTCTGCCACCCTTATATTGTAAAATTAACAAGTTGATGTAATTGGATATATTTTATAAATGAAATAAAATCATACTGTGTTATATATTCATAAAATTACACAATGAAAATATTACTAAATAGTTATACAGTTTTGTAAAAAATATTTGTAAAAACTATATTTAATTTCATATATATAAAAATAAATATTCTATTCAGTATTTATATATATATATATATATATATATATATATATATAATTAACAATATATATAGATATATTTAATATATTTAATTAAATATCATGGTATAAAATCAAATAATGAATATATTCAAATAATTTCTCAATGAAAATATTATTAGTTCTATTGTTTAATATATATATTATTTTTTACAATATTAAGTCCCTGTCACACCGAAAAAGTTGGCCGATTTTTCACCAATATCGTACGGATTTTTCTCTCTCTCTCTGTGCTACACCCCTATCGATATATCACCAATATATCATCGATATCGTGACAATATCACTATTCATCATTTCGAGATATCTCTAAATATTTAACTATTTCTCGACGATTTCGTTACTGCGCATATCGGTGAAAAATCGCTCGCTTTATTTGGTGTAAATGGGCTTTCCTTTTACTAATGCAAAAATAAATATATTATTATATTCAATATTTTATATATATATATATATTGACTTATTTACTCATTTATTTCAATATCATATTATTTATTTTAAAAATGTTTTCTTTACATAGAGTCAAAATTAATAAAGTTTTTTTTTAATATAAAAAATCTTATAATATTGATTTTAATGTAGTATTATTTAACTTTATAATTGTATATTATCTATTAAATATAAAATCTTTAAATAATATATAATTGTAAATTATATAGACACTAGTAGGTTTAATATAATATAGATAATATTATATTTAATTATATAGACAACACTAGGTTTTTACCATGGTAAAAACCTGTTTTTACCGGACAGGTTATTACCGGTTATTACCGCGGTTATTACCATAGGCGGTAATAACCTATGGAACACTGAATTATTGTATGTATTATAGAAATAATAAATAATTTGTAGAATTTATTTATTTTAGTATTATATATAGATACAAATAATTTAATTTAAAATAATTTTATATTTCTTCTATTGAATTTAATTTCATATATATTTATTATATTTATTATATTTTGTAATATAGAAACAATTAAATAATTGTGTAGAATTTATTTATTTTAGTATTATATATAGATGTAAATAATTTAATTTCATATATATCTATTAGGTATATATAATAATAATAATATAATAATATAATTTATTGAATATAGAAAATAGATATTCAAAATGACATAAAACAGGAGATAAAACTAATAGTACGAAAGAAAATAAAAGTATTAACATTATTGGTTTACATATGCCATTGCTTAGCTCGTATATGCTAATGATATGCCAACAAGGCCGCGACAGATCTCAGCTTTTAGGAAAGGGTGAATCATTTCCTATGCCGTGGGGAGGAAAATTTGACCAGTAGATTCCACGCTGGCATCCTTACTCCCCGACACCCGTCACAACCCCACTGACCTAACATAACACACGAGGACAAACAGTAAATAAGGTAATAAATAAAAATATATAAATAAATGTACAAGGTAGGATGAACATGTTCATCAACCTACCAGACAGTATCGCAGAAACACCCGATTTAAATAATGGAAGAGACTTCATTACGGTTAGATGAGCAGGCAGATTGTTCCATGTAGCCGAGACCCGATTGCTGAAGAAGTTGTGTGATCGGTTATTCTTAGAGATATCTCTTTTAATTTTCACCGAAGGCCCTCTAAGATGATTCGTGTAGGTCCACAAGAAATCATCTACATCCACATCAACGAGACCATTGACTATTTTGTAAGTCAGCACCATATCAGCAACATGCCTACGGGAAGAAAGTGATTTTAGCTTTAAAAATAATAATCTATCAGGGTATTCTAATGAACCTAAATTGCACCTAAAGAAAAGCTTACGAGTAAATAGTCTCTGAACCAATTCGAGTTTGGTGGAATTACCATTTGTTCTGAAAGGAATGGATGGATTCCTGAGACTGGATGCGTATTCAAGGACAGGTCTTACATAACTTATATATGCTAGTGTCAATGGTACATGTTTGTTACATCTAAATACTCGAAAGATTATATTAATCATTCTGTATGCTTTATGGATAATATTATCAATATGATCATTAAAAGATAGATTATGGTTGATAATTACACCTAGATCGGTGTACGTATTAGAATAGCTTAATTGAACACCGTTAATCGAGTATGAGGATATTTCATTACCCTTACTAGACATTATAGAGCATTTATGGATTGCTAAATTAAGACCTGATAATTTTGACCAATCATTTAATTTGGTTAGTGCATTATGCATATAGTCCATTTCAAATTCATATTTATAGATAAGAGAAAGTTTGGCATCGTCAGCAAAAAGGGTACATATGATCTGAGGTGAGAATATATTGGGAAGGTCATTTATGTAGATTATAAATAAAATTGGTCCTAAACAAGAACCTTGCGGAACCCCTGATGTTGCCATAATATTATCAGATACATTCATACCAACCTTAACACACTGGTGTCTATTATGAAGATATGATTGTATCCAGTGTAGTACATTACCAGTTATTCCTAGAGCTTCAATATTAGATAATAGCTTAGCATGTGATACTGTGTCGAATGCCTTTGCGAAGTCGATGTATGTAGTATGCAAAGTATAGTTGTTGTCCATGACTCGGGCTAGATTCCTATAGTATTGGATCAACTGCAGAGTGGTTGATTTTCCCGATAGAAATCCATATTGGCATTGTGATATGTAGCCGTTTTCTCTGAGAAAGTGAACCAAATATCTACAAAGAATCTTTTCAAAAAGAATTAATGTGGAGGGTAGAATACTTATAGGTCTATAGTTCGATGGTAAAGATGTATCACCTTTTTTAAATATGGGAGTAATTATACTCTGTATCCACATATTTGGGAAGTAGGGGACGTGAGGGGGTTTTGGGCGATGAGGGGGTTTTGGTCGATGGCAATATAATCACAACGGTAATAGATATACAAATATTTTACATTAACGAACTATGTATAATTTTAATGTTACCTAATATTTTAAGAAAAATTTAAGAAAAATTAAATATATTGAATAATATTATCGATTATGTAAAAAGTGCATTTTCTGCAATATTATTGTAATAAATAGCGGAGAGTTATTGGTAAATTACAACACAATTAGTAATATTTTTATGATACATTTTATATTATATTAAACTACTCAATATTCTACATAAAATGAAATAAAAATTAATTAAAAACATTAATTATATAAATGAATAAGGATAACATAATAATACCATATGAGATGAGGGGGTTTTGGTCGATATCATGAGGGGGTTTTGGTCGATGCTAATATAATTACAATGGTAATATATATGCATTTTTTTTACATTAACTAACTATATATAATTATAATATTACCAAATATGTAAAGAAAAATTAATAAAAATTAAATATATTGCATAATATTATCGATTATGTAAAAAGTGCATTTTTCTGCTGTATTATTGTAATAAATAGCGTATAATTAATGGTCAAATGTTAATATATAATATATAATTAATTAACATTATGAGTGTATTAAATATTATCATATCATTATAATAAATATTCGAATTAGTTAATATAACTCTAATTGTATTATTTGAGTATATGTGGCTACAAGTATTAACACATTCGGAACTATCGACCAAAACTAACTAATCCCACACATACCATATTTCACCGATATTTATGAGTAGTATTATAATTGATAATATATAATTTTGTTATCTTGAAATAAAAATCCGAGATAGCTATTTATTAGATTAATATATTTTTAATAAATATTCTAAAATTCAAATACTAATATTCAATATTCACGGAGTACTGGCTATTATAGCGAGTGATAAATTTGATCGACCAAAACCCCCTCACGTCCCCTATTGGTTAGTTAGTGAATGATTGAATATTAAGGAAAAAGGAATACATAGCTCATATGATAACGATTTTAGGATACCCTTTGGTAGTCCGTCTGGTGGTATACTATCCTTATTGGGCATGAGGCATAGATATTTTCTTATAGTCTCGGGGCTTATAGGGAAGGTGTATTTAAACAGTATTAGAAACTATGGATGAATTACTAATAAATGTATAGCTGTCCTTAGTAAATACAGATGTAAACTGTTTAGATAAGCATTCAGCTTTATCTCGATCTAGGGTTAATAATTTATTATTATTTGACATTAGAGAAGGCATATTGCTACGCGTAGATATTTGTCTATTAACATAAGAATAAAATGATTTAAGGTTATTGTTAGATAGTGCTCTAGCTTCAATGTTATAGATGTAATCCGATATGGTTTCAGATAACTTTATTTGATATAGTCTCCATTTAGCTTTAATATTTGGTTTATGTTTATTTTTATATAATTTCTTACATTTCGAATCAAGTTTTTTGATGAATTTAGGACATGTAAATGACCGTATAGTTGATAGGGGGGAGTTATCATTGATTAATGTATAATATTGTTTAATATTGTATAATATAAATAATAAACATTCTATAGAATTTATTTATTTCGGTATTACATATTGATGTATATATATACATGGTTATCATAGTCACATACATAATCTAATCTAGTATTTTCTTGAATTTATTCACTATATAAAAATATTTATTTATATTATATATACATTTCATTTACTATTGATATTAAAAACTTAATTAATTTGCTGTGTATTTTATTTTACTTTGATAATTATTTAAATAAATACATTGTATTTGTTCATTAAAGTGTATATAATAATTTGATTACATAACAATATTCTTTCTAATATATGATTTTACATTCTATACAATTTCTTGAATAGATTTATTTCTATTATATATTTTGTTTGCATCATATATATCATATATACACCTATTTATATTATTTATTTAATTTTATGCATATATACATTATATGTATATATGTGAATGTAAATTTCATTATATTTCATTATCTTTTTAGGATAAGTACTGTATTGATTAATATTCAGTAAAATTATGACGCAAAAACTAGATATTTATGAATTAAAAAACTCTATTCAAGAACTGCGTACAGTTGTATCTGAATTAGTAAATAAACTTGATGAACTAACTGCAGTTGTAAATAATAAAGATAAAACAATTATTGCGTTAGAACAAAAAATTAATAACCTTGAACAATTTTCAAAACAAAATAATATTATTATATCTGATCCTAACTTGAATTTTGATTTAACTCAACGTAATCTAGCACCATCTTTCATTACATTTGCAAAGGAAGAGTTAGATCTTATTATAAAACCATATGACATTGTTAAGATACATAAACTAGATAACAACAAGAATACACATAATACAATATTAGTCAAACTACACCATAACTCTACTACATTTGAAATTATTAAAAATTCTAAAAAATAAAAAGGCACTGATACATATATAAATGAACATCTAACTAAAAGTAATTCTGATATTTTCTATAGAGCTCGACAACTTCCAAAAGATAAAGTGATGTTACATTGTTGGACTATAAACGGATTAACTTTTATTTCAAAAAAACGAAGATTCGTCTCCAGTAAAAATAACAGATATAAATAATTTCTCTGATATATAAATATTTTATTTTGTATTTATTTTTCGTTGTCGTTTTTTCTAATTTCTTATTACATTTTGTTTTAATATTTTATTATAATTGATAGTTACTTATATTTTTTTATCCTATATCCTTATTCTTTTATATTATCTTATTAAATTTTAACTTTTTAATATTTGTACTATATGAAATTGAATGAAATCTATCCTCAATTTAATGGTGATCAAATTAACAATTATATTTCCAATAATGATAGTTTTAATAATAATTATTTCTCAAATTGTAATTTTAATTTTCTCAATGAATCTAATTATTACACCTCAAATGAATGGAACTTGAATTCAAATAAAAATAATTTGTTTAATTTAAATATTATTAACATCAATATCAGGAGTTTACATTTTTTTTTTGATAAATTAATTATGTTTTTTAATACGTTTGATGATAATTTAGATATAGTTTCAATTACTGAAACATGGTTGAGTGATAATAA
This sequence comes from Osedax fenrisi, assembly GCA_964019155.1. Lineage (NCBI taxonomy): Eukaryota > Metazoa > Annelida > Polychaeta > Sabellida > Siboglinidae > Osedax > Osedax fenrisi. The sequence continues at coordinate 127,757,674 of OZ025239.1, read as the reverse complement.
TATTTTAATTTTTAATATTCCTGGTTATAACCATATATATTCAAAACGTAAAAATAAAAGTGGAGGTGGTATTTTAATATATATACGTGAACATTATAAATTTAATATACTATCTACCATTTCAAATAGCTATCATGACAACATATCAATTGAAATTATTTTTGAAATATCAAAAAATATTATTTTCAGTACAATATATTTTCCTCCTACAATATATTTTAGAAAAAATAGCTCACTCTACATTTATTGATTTCTTGATAAATAATTGTCAGCAACATGTTAGTAATGATAACAAAATGATTATCTGTGGTGACTTTAATATTGATGTAGTGCATGTAAATACAAGTAAAATGGCTAATACCTTTTTTGATACAATTAATTCATTAGGTTGTACCCATATAATTAATCGTCCAACTAGAATCGACACTACACATAATTCTTCATCTATAATTGATAACATATTTAAAATTTGAATCATAATATGAAAAGATTTTCATGAATAATTATTTCAGATTTATCTGACCATTTTCCAATTATTTTAAATTTTAAATTTTCTACAAAACCTCAAGATAAAGTTAAATCTACTAAAATAAAACAAAATCAAATTAATGATAAAACCATGTTTAATCTGTTTGAAATTAAAAAAAAAACAAACTGGCAATTCATAAAAACTAACGATATAGAAAAAAACAGATTTTATATAAAAAATATAAAATTTCTAAATCTGAAAATGATTTATTAATTTACAAAATTTATAAAAATAATACAACATCGTTAGTTCGTGAAGCTAAGAAAAAGTATTATTCAACTCTATTAAAAAATTACTCAGTTACAAAGAATACATGGAATGTATTAAATAATTTACTAAATGTTAAAAACAAATTCAAACAACTACCTGACAATTTTAATCTAAATAATGTGAATATTGTTGATTCTAAAGAAATTGCTAATGAATTTAATTCTATTTTTAGAGACATTGGTTCTAATTTAGATAATAATATAAATAATTGTAATGATGATAACTTTAAATTCTTTTAACCTGAACCTAATATACATAGTTTTTTTTAACACCAGTAAGTTCAGAGGACATTATTAAAGTATTAAGTATTACATGTATTCAAGCCAACAAAATCAAGAGACCATTATCGCATATCCATGCATTTACTTAAATGTATTTTTCCTGCATTGGTTTATCCATTTTTTTTTCTTATAAATTTATCTTTTGAATCAGGTGTTGTACCGGATTTCTTAAAATTATCAAATAATATCCCTTTACATAAAAATGGTGATGATACATTTTTTAATAACTATCGTCCAATTTCTCTCACTTGCCAATTCACAAAGATTTTAGAAAAAATATTTTATTCTCGCTTTTATAGTTTTTTATCATCTTTTAATATATTATCTCCTTCTCAATTTGGTTTTAGTAAAGGATACATTACATCACATGCAATATTTAACCTTCAGTCACAAATAAGTAACTGTTTTAATAATAACACGTTGGCGCTATAATCTTTATTGATTTAAAAAAAAAATTTGACACAGCTAAACACAGAATATTACTTTGTAAATTAAAAAATATCGGAGTACATGACATTGCACTTAACTGGATAAGGAGCTATTTAACAAATATATATCAACAGTGTATATATAATGATGTAATTTCAAATAAACTAAAAGTAAAAACGGGTGTACCTCAAGGCACCATCCTAGGACCCATTTTATTTGTAATTTATATTAATGATATTACAAAATCATCTTCATATGTAAGTTTACCATGTACGCAGATGATACTACTTTATATTTTGAAAATAAATCTGCAGAAATACTTAATTATATTTGTCAAACTGAATTAAAAAATATTAATAAATGGTTAATCTATAATAGGTTATCATTAAATTTAAATAAAACTTGCTTTATGTCAATTAATTCAACAACTATTATAAATATAAACTTAAATAACAGAAATATTGAAAGAGTTACATTTTATAAATTTGTAGGTGTAATTATAGACGATATAATGATATGGAAACAACATATCTTGTTTTTAAAATCAAAACTAAAAAAAATCATATGGATAACCAACATTATTTCCAAATTTATTAATAAAAAAGCATTATTTTATATACATAATTCCATATTTTTGCCTCATATAAAGTATTGTAACATATTTTGGGGAAATACATATAAATATAATGTATCATGCATATATATTCTTCAAAAGCGAATAATAAGGATTATATGTAAAAAACATTTTTTATATCATACTAGTGGACTATTTATTGATAATTTATTTATAAAGAAATATAATTCTTTATTAAAAATAAATGAAATTACATATATAAGTAGGTGATGTTTTCCTACATGTGAATTTATGTTTAAAGTTTTCAATGATCTTCATCCTTATATAACAAATGCATTTTTTTCTTTAATATCATCATCTCACAATACTAGGAGCTTAAATAATTTCTCAATTATTAATTTAAAAAAAGAATTGTGCAGAAGAACTTTAATATATGTTGGACCAATTACCTGGAATAAGGTTGATAATATTTTAAAAAATATTTCAAATTATAAATTATTCAGGAAACGTATGTATAACAATTTGTTATAATCATACTCAGTATACTTATAATCTAAATTTCATTTTTTAATTTTTAATCTTTTATCATGACTTTTATCTAATATTGTATTTTATACTATAGTATATAATCTTATAAGATCCACATTTTATTCTTATTTTAATTTATTGACGTTTATATAAAATTAAAAAAAAATTAATACATTTGAATGTTTTATTTTACAATATTTTATTTTCCCGACATTAATAATATTATTTTACTGAACTTTTGCATTTTATATTTGAATTTACTTTCTCGTTTTCTTTCTTTTTTGTATTGACGTTTATATAAAAATAATAAATTTTTTTTTTTATAACAATTTTTTTTTTAGTATTTGTTATTTTCTTCTGACTAATAATATGATAACTAATATTATTTGACTTTATTTTTAATTACATATACATTTGTTATTGAATCTATTTTATTTTATATTTGATTTTACTTCATTGTTTTATTTCTCTTTATTGACATTTATATAAAAATTAATAATTAAAACTAACATTTTAGTTTAAAAAATATTTTACATTCATTACTTTATTCTAAAGTATTACTAACAAATTTCTAAAACTTATTTACTGAAATAAATTTATGAGAAAAAAAAAAAAAAAAAATATACAAATAAAAATGTTATATAAAGTTGTTACCATACTTCTGAATATACTTTTTGTTATGTTTTATTCAGTTTTATTCAGTTTTATTTCATTTTTTCATTTTTACTATGTTATCTATATCTATAAATCTATATTTTGTTTAGTATATTATTTTATAGTAGTACTTATTTTATAGTAGTACTTATTATTTATGTTAGTTATTTATTCATAAATAATTAAATGATGATTTCATAATTTTATGGCAAGTTCAAACAATTTATATTATTTTTCTATTTTATTTATTGTATTATTTCTATGTAAACAGGAATTCATCTAATATTTTATAATATTTTATTTATATAGTTTATTTGGACTTGCCTTACAATTAAGGGTAATTGTCTCGATAAGCTATAGCTTTTACAAAAACCATGGTGTAAACCTAAATCTGATAATAATAATAATAATAATAAAATCAATATATCCGGATGATATGAAATATGCAATAATTAAACCAATATATAAAAATAATAATATCCAATTAATAACTAATTATAGACCTATTTTTTTATTACCAAAAATAAGTAAAATATTCGAAAAAATCATATATAATAGACTATCCAATTATATACATAAAAATAATATAATTAATAATAATCAATGTGGATTCATACCAAACTCCAATACAACTTTATCATTAATAAATATACAACATTTTATTTAAAAAAATACTAATAATAATAAAAAAAGTACAACAATATTTTTTCGTTGTATTTAAATTACATTTTATTTATAAATCATCAAAAAACCATACACTAATGCTGTTAAACATATATACAGAATTATAATATAGAATAGTACAATATAATGTTTTACAAACCTCCACGTCTCAAGGTATAATCAAAAATGAAATAATATTATTAAATCTAATATAATTCAGATTATATTATTTCTACGCGACGTTCATTGGTCAAACCAATTCTATTTAAATAAACTAAATAATACTAGATAAAAAAACACAAACATCAATATACATAAAATCAACATTTCTACTTTTTTAATTATTCCATAAAATAAAACAAAAATATAACCAATTAAAAATATATAATAAACTAAATAACCTTAACTAAAAACACAAAAATCACTAGACGAAATTAACATTATAATTATTACATAATATATAAATAATAAAATAACTAATTAAAAATCTATAATATAAACTTAAAAACAACTGCATTGAAAATATATAAGAAGTCTGCTACATATAAAAGATCTATTGTTACAAGAATAAATAATTCCTTATCATTGAAAGATTGTATAGAATATGGAGTAGGGTTGTATGACCATGTTTTTGTATAAAGTGCTATCATTGTGGTAATAATAAATTTTTCTTAATTATTTAAATTGTATTGCATAATATATGATATTAGTTAAATAATATATCACTTTTAGATATAAGGAATACTTATAAGATTTCATAATTACAATTAATAAAAAAAAATAAAAAAGTTCATTCAACCCCAAAGGCGGGGTTGAATGAACATACCCTGTTTTACTTCTTTAATTGCTCTTGTCATGATAGTTTTATCACGTATTCTATCAGTTTGTTGAGTATAGTTTCTCATTTTTGATTCCTAGAAATAATATTTAAATAATTAGTATGAATTAGTAATTGACCCTCATTAAAATTAATTTAATTAATTATATTGATATATAATTAATTATATTATTTCTATTTAATCATTACTTATTTATATTCGGATCATTGAATATATATTATAATATTATAATAATATTAATATTATAATATTATAAATATTAACATATGATATTTGTTTGATTGAACAATGTTCATATAACCCCATTTTTAGTGGCTCACTCAACCCCATATCAAATTTTATTATTAATTGATAACATTTAAATATTTTATTTAAAATTTTAAATATATTTTTATATTAATATTAAGTTAATTAAAATCATATATATAATATGAAAATAATCAAATGATTATTATAGAATTTATAACATATATTACCTTGTCTGGAATTTTTACTTTTGAGCGTACTTTAGTTAAAATGTGATTAAAATGTTACTATTTTATTTTTTTATTAAAAATGATACTTCCGCCACTGTATTAATTATAGATGACGATACTAGTTCAGTTAAATCAAATTTCTGCTGTAGCAAACAATTGTTATCTCCAGTGGCTCATGCAAACACCTGTTCATACAACCCCATGTCCCCTACCCCAAGGATCAGTTCTTGGGCCTCTTTTTTTATTATTTATTAATGATATGCCAACTATTTTGAAAGATGCAGTCAATATTAATCTAAAATTATATGCAGATGATAGATCACTTACAATATATGCATACAATAATGACTTATTAACTAAATACCTACAATTGTATATCGATAAATTAGTAGGTACCTATATTGGTTCAATATCAATAAACTGAAACTGAATATTGAAAAAACGAAAATGTTACCTTTTATGAATGCTAGAATATTAAAAGATATATATATATATATATATATATATATATAGATATATATATATATATATATATATATATATATATATATATATTGGAAATTCTAAAATGAAATTGTTGGTAGCTACACATTTCTAGGATTAATTTTAGATCAACATTTAACTTTTAAATAACAGATTACTTAGCTAAAAAATTATCATGTATAATATATTTTATGAAAAAAGTTTCGTTTTTAAGTACTGAAAATATGATTTGATTATATAACTCTTTTTTTATCTAATATTTATTATGGCATAGAAATATGGGGAAACACCTATAAATCAAATATAAATATTATTATGTTATTGCAAAAAAAAATTATCAGAATTATTAACAAAAAAATCTTAAAAATTTAAATATATTATCAGATTATCAAATACGTATAAATTATTTATTAGTAATAATATTCTAAAATTAAATGATCTAGTGATGTTTAGAAATATCATATTAATTTATAAATTGCTAAATAAAAATTAAAAAATTGATTTTAATGAATATTTTACATTACATAAACGGGTGATTACCAACCGTGGCAGTACTCGTAATTTGCGTACATTGTAGGAGGTGTGTTTATGTTTTTAAGATAATGATTGACGCGTGATTGCATGTTCTCGATGCAGAGTCTGCATTGCAGACACACTAATTGATTATATAACAAAGTAATATGTATATATTAAATTTAATTGAATGGAATTAAATCTACTAATTGATTTTTATTAATATACGTATATATATATAAATGTATTATATAAATACATTTATATATATATATATTTATATATATGGATCTATATCTATATAATAATAATAATAATAATATATAATTATTATAATAATATATATATATATATATATAATATATGGTAATTAATATGTGGATTTGAGTTAGTTTCACTGGTTTAGTTTGGTTTGGTTTGGATGGGTTGGGTTAAGTTTTGATATGGCTATATTTTTTTAGCTGCATTACATCCCAAGTGAATAAATAAAAGTATATATACCATATATGTTATATAATATATGGTAATTAATAAGTTGATTTCACTGGTTTAGTTTGGTTTGGTTTGGTTTGGTTTGGTTTGGTTTGATTGGGTTTAGTTTTAATATTGGCAGTTTTTTTTAGCTGCATTACATCCAAAGTGAGCCAATAAATATATATATATATATGTAAAACTAAACAATATATATATATATGTAAAACTAAACAATATATATATATATATATACATGTAAAATATAAATATATATATATATACATATATATATATACTATATATAATATATATATATATTAAATACTCTATTCAATACATAGTATGTTTAGTTTTACATAGAATAATTTATTAAAATTGATTTATATTATAATAATTACTTTACAATTATTAACAAAGGATGAATTGATTTTAATAGTTTAATTTATATTTCTTTACAACATTTATAATAAAAAATAAATGGTTATATAATCAATTGGTAAATATATCACCACTCTTGTATATATAACCACGCCTATATACGCCTATACATACGCCCATTTATAAATTACAACGTACATTCACCTTATTAGAATAATAATACTGCCACGGTTGGTAGTAAGTTACTACTAGTAACCACATAAACGTAATGATAGATTTATTTTAACATTAATGAAAACTACAAAATACCAAAATACAATATTATTTAAAGGTATAAAGTATTATAATGCTATAATATTCGGTAATATTCTTTAAAAAAATAAAATAAAAAATATAAATCAATTGAAAAAGTTATGAAATTGTTTTTCATTAATTTAATTAACCAATATAAAATATAACACTGATATATATATTTGCAGTGATATGTTTAATAATATTAAAAATATATTACTTTATCTAATATTATATTATAAATTAAACAAATATTTTATATTATAAAACTTTATTAAAAAATCAGTATTAAATAGGTATTTCTCCATATAAATTTTAGATTTTTACATATTTTACATATTTATATATTTTACATTATATAACTATACAAAACATAAAACAAAACAGTATTACAAATTAAAAGTATTAAAAACATAAAAAAAAACAGTTTTAAATGTTTAAAAATTAAAAAAAAAGATGTCTATTTATCAAAACTATTTTATATTTATTTTACAAATTTTACGTTTTATATTAACTTTACATAACTAATAAAAAAAAAACTAAACAGTATTACAAATTAAAAGTATTAAAATAATTAAAAACATTTGAATTAAAACAACTAAAAACAGTATTAATAACCTATAGTAACCTACAAATATATATATTAATATTATTAAAATTGACATAAACTATGTGATACAAATATTTAGATTCTTTATAATATTATGTTACAATTATGAAAATGTATTAATTATATTTTAAACTTTGTTTTGTATGCTAACATGAGAATCAAATATTTGTTTTAGTTTTGTTTTATTCTTTCTTTTATATTTGTCTTTATTGTTTATTTTAATATCTATTTTATGTAATTGTATTGTATTTTATCCAAATGAAAATGATGAAATATTACATTATATTACTGTTAGGAAATATCGAATTAAAAAAGCTCAAAATTGTCACTGATTATCCATAGACATTGTCTATAAACTGAATTCATTCATATATATATATATATATATATATATATATATATATATATATATTTATATATTGTGATAACAACATTTTAATAAAAACAATCAACAATAATGTAGATCCTAAATAATAATTAATTAATAATAATATACTCAAATTAATTGCGTACATTACATAATGTATTATATGGGTTAATTTATGCACAAATAATATATAAATCATCAAAACCATATAACAAAAATAATTTGAATAACAATAATTGTATGAATATACACACAACTTATTTATAATAATCAAACAAATAAGAATAGATAAATATTATAATTCAACTCACTAATTATCATATGTTTAAAATATTACGTAAATAATACGATCACAAATTCCAGACTCAGTCATAAACATACTAATCTAATATATATTACGAAATATTCAAACCTATAATATACCATATGCAAAATAATTTATTATATATAATAGTATTCGTAAATACTAGTAGTATTATTTAGATATAAATTATATCATGTAATTGTTCACCTAATTGTAGTAGTATTATTAGTATGGTACTATAAACTTTATATGTATATTTGATGTGTAATAAGTGGAATGTATAGGAAATAATATAATAAAAATAACTTATTCATAATACAATATACATTTGAAGAGAAATCTTACAAATATGTGGATGTTTTGTTGGATTGCCTTTGAATAAATATTAACTAATACTGCCCATACTATAGTATAGTTATATTTCTGTTATGCTAATTGGCTAATATATAAACCTATGTTTAATAAACTAAAAGAATATCACTTTAGATAAAGAAAATTATATATTATGTTTATAAATACTTTTATACAAAGTTTGTATTACAAACTGCATTCTTCAAATTCTATATCATCTTTATTATGTATTCTTAAGGGGTATTCCACAACACGTATTTCAGACAATTTGCCTATTATATACATATTAAATACTTGTAGTGAGATACTCCATTTATAAATAATATAGTAACATCTGAAGCTGATAAGTTCGATTTCCTATCTCATCAATCAAGTTCCATATATAATAATAGAAGGCAATATTACAAATATTTACAAATACCTACAAATATTAATATTAATTTATTTCAAGGCCTTCGCCCATATTATGTATAAATTCCCCTTTATAAGGTGTATTAGATATATACATCACCTGGTATAATACGTAAATTGCTATGTCTACTTCCTATTCAATTTAATAACTCCACTAATGGTTTCTTTAAATCAATATTAAAGAAACTTTCGTACGAACTTTGTTATCTTTATAGTTAATATATACTAATATGTTATCAACTTTATGTGTCCAAATATGTGGAAAAAAATCATATGTAGTTCCTATATTAAAAATGTGAACCTTGATTTGACGATAACTATAAACCCATCAAATTGTAGTTTATACATATTCTTAATAGCTTATTAATGTTATATGAGAAGATACTTTCGTAGAAGCATACTAATGTACATTATATTTATATGCGGATTAAAACCTAGACTATTGCAGAAAGGTATGCCGAGACCTTTAAAGTTATTAACAATTGGCAACGAACTTCCAGTTAACACATACAAGTGTGATGGGCTAACCCTACAAGTGTGATGGGCTAACCCTACGAGTGTGAAGGGCTAACCCTACAAGTGTGATGGGCTAACCCTACAAGTGTGAAGGGCTAACCCTACAAGTGTGAAGGGCTAACCCTACGAGTGTGATGGGCTAACCCTACGAGTGTGATGGGCTAACCCTACAAGTGTGATAGGCTACAAGTGTGATGGGGTAACCCTACAAGTGTGATGGGCTAACCCTACAAGTGTAAAGGGCTAACCCTACAAGTGTGATGGGCTAACCCTACAAGTTTGATGGGCTAACCCTACAAGTGTGATGGGCTAACCCTACAAGTGTGATGGGCTACAAGTGTGATGGGCTAACCCTACAAGTGTGATGGGCTAACCCTACAAGTGTGGAGGGCTAACCCTACAAGTGTGATGGGCTAACCCTACAAGTGTGATGGGCTAACCCTACAAGTGTGAAGGGCTAACCCTACAAGTGTGATGGGCTAACCCTACAAGTGTGATGGGCTAACCCTACAAGTGTGATGGGCTAACCCTACAAGTGTGATGGGCTAACCCTACAAGTGTGAGGGGCTAACCCTACAAGTGTGATGGGCTAACCCTACAAGTGTGATGGGCTAACCCTACAAGTGTGATGGGCTACAAGTGTGATGGGCTAACCCTACAAGTGTGATGGGCTAACCCTACAAGTGTGAAGGGCTAACCCTACGAGTGTGAAGGGCTAACCCTACGAGTGTGACGGGCTAACCCTACAAGTGTGACGGGCTAACCCTACAAGTGTGACGGGCTAACCCTACAAGTGTGATGGGCTAACCCTACAAGTGTGAAGGGCTAACCCTACAAGTGTGATGGGCTAACCCTACAAGTGTGATGGGCTAACCCTACAAGTGTGAAGGGCTAACCCTACAAGTGTGATGGGCTAACCCTACAAGTGTGATGGGCTACAAGTGTGATGGGCTACAAGTGTGATGGGCTAACCCTACAAGTGTGATGGGCTAACCCTACAAGTGTGAGGGGCTAACCCTACAAGTGTGATGGGCTAACCCTACAAGTGTGATGGGCTAACCCTACAAGTGTGATGGGCTACAAGTGTGATGGGCTAACCCTACAAGTGTGATGGGCTAACCCTACAAGTGTGAAGGGCTAACCCTACGAGTGTGAAGGGCTAACCCTACGAGTGTGACGGGCTAACCCTACAAGTGTGACGGGCTAACCCTACAAGTGTGACGGGCTAACCCTACAAGTGTGATGGGCTAACCCTACAAGTGTGAAGGGCTAACCCTACAAGTGTGATGGGCTAACCCTACAAGTGTGATGGGCTAACCCTACAAGTGTGAAGGGCTAACCCTACAAGTGTGATGGGCTAACCCTACATGTGTGATGGGCTAACCCTACAAGTGTGAGGGGCTAACCCTACAAGTGTGATGGGCTACAAGTGTGAAGGGCTAACCCTACAAGTGTGAAGGGCTAACCCTACAAGTGTGACGGGCTAACCCTACAAGTGTGACGGGCTAACCCTACAAGTGTGATGGGCTAACCCTAAAAGTGTGATGGGCTAACCCTACAAGTGTGAAGGGCTAACCCTACAAGTGTGAAGGGCTAACCCTACAAGTGTGACGGGCTAACCCTACAAGTGTGACGGGCTAACCCTACAAGTGTGATGGGCTAACCCTACAAGTGTGAAGGGCTAACCCTACAAGTGTGATGGGCTAACCCTACAAGTGTGATGGGCTACAAGTGTGATGGGCTAACCCTACAAGTGTGATGGGCTAACCCTACAAGTGTGATGGGCTAACCCTACAAGTGTGATGGGCTAACCCTACAAGTGTGATGGGCTAACCCTACAAGTGTGATGGGCTAACCCTACAAGTGTGAAGGGCTAACCCTACAAGTGTGACGGGCTAACCCTACAAGTGTGACGGGCTAACCCTACAAGTGTGAAGGGCTAACCCTACAAGTGTGATGGGCTAACCCTACAAGTGTGAAGGGCTAACCCTACAAGTGTGATGGGCTACAAGTGTGATGGGCTAACCCTACAAGTGTGAAGGGCTACAAGTGTGATGGGCTAACCCTACAAGTGTGAAGGGCTAACCCTACAAGTGTGATGGACTAACCCTACAAGTGTGATGGGCTAACCCTACAAGTGTGATGGGCTAACCCTACAAGTGTGATGGGCTAACCCTACAAGTGTGATGGGCTAACCCTATAAGTGTGATGGGCTACAAGTGTGATGGGCTAACCCTACAAGTGTGATGGGCTAACCCTACAAGTGTGATGGGCTAACCCTACGAGTGTGAAGGGCTAACCCTACAAGTGTGATGGGCTAACCCTACAAGTGTGATGGGCTAACCCTACAAGTGTGATGGGCTAACCCTACAAGTGTGAAGGGCTAACCCTACAAGTGTGACGGGCTAACCCTACAAGTGTGACGGGCTAACCCTACAAGTGTGAAGGGCTAACCCTACAAGTGTGATGGGCTAACCCTACAAGTGTGAAGGGCTAACCCTACAAGTGTGATGGGCTACAAGTGTGATGGGCTAACCCTACAAGTGTGAAGGGCTACAAGTGTGATGGGCTAACCCTACAAGTGTGAAGGGCTAACCCTACAAGTGTGATGGACTAACCCTACAAGTGTGATGGGCTAACCCTACAAGTGTGATGGGCTAACCCTACAAGTGTGATGGGCTAACCCTACAAGTGTGATGGGCTAACACTATAAGTGTGATGGGCTACAAGTGTGATGGGCTAACCCTACAAGTGTGATGGGCTAACCCTACAAGTGTGATGGGCTAACCCTACGAGTGTGAAGGGCTAACCCTACAAGTGTGATGGGCTAACCCTACAAGTGTGATGGGCTAACCCTACAAGTGTGAAGGGCTAACCCTACAAGTGTGATGGACTAACCCTACAAGTGTGATGGGCTAACCCTACAAGTGTGATGGGCTAACCCTACAAGTGTGATGGGCTAACCCTACAAGTGTGATGGGCTAACCCTATAAGTGTGATGGGCTACAAGTGTGATGGGCTAACCCTACAAGTGTGATGGGCTAACCCTACAAGTGTGATGGGCTAACCCTACAAGTGTAAAGGGCTAACCCTACAAGTGTGATGGGCTAACCCTACAAGTTTGATGGGCTAACCCTACAAGTGTGATGGGCTAACCCTACAAGTGTGATGGGCTAACCCTACAAGTGTGATGGGCTACAAGTGTGATGGGCTAACCCTACAAGTGTGATGGGCTAACCCTACAAGTGTGAAGGGCTAACCCTACGAGTGTGAAGGGCTAACCCTACGAGTGTGACGGGCTAACCCTACAAGTGTGACGGGCTAACCCTACAAGTGTGACGGGCTAACCCTACAAGTGTGATGGGCTAACCCTACAAGTGTGAAGGGCTAACCCTACAAGTGTGATGGGCTAACCCTACAAGTGTGATGGGCTAACCCTACAAGTGTGAAGGGCTAACCCTACAAGTGTGATGGGCTAACCCTACATGTGTGATGGGCTAACCCTACAAGTGTGAGGGGCTAACCCTACAAGTGTGATGGGCTACAAGTGTGAAGGGCTAACCCTACAAGTGTGAAGGGCTAACCCTACAAGTGTGACGGGCTAACCCTACAAGTGTGACGGGCTAACCCTACAAGTGTGATGGGCTAACCCTACAAGTGTGATGGGCTAACCCTACAAGTGTGAAGGGCTAACCCTACAAGTGTGAAGGGCTAACCCTACAAGTGTGACGGGCTAACCCTACAAGTGTGACGGGCTAACCCTACAAGTGTGAAGGGCTAACCCTACAAGTGTGATGGGCTAACCCTACAAGTGTGATGGGCTAACCCTACAAGTGTGATGGGCTAACCCTACAAGTGTGATGGGCTACAAGTGTGATGGGCTAACCCTACAAGTGTGAAGGGCTAACCCTACAAGTGTGATGGGCTACAAGTGTGATGGGCTAACCCTACAAGTGTGATGGGCTAACCCTACAAGTGTGAAGGGCTAACCCTACAAGTGTGATGGGCTAACCCTACAAGTGTGATGTGCTAACCCTACAAGTGTGATGTGCTAACCCTACAAGTGTGATGTGCTAACCCTACAAGTGTGATGGGCTAACCCTACAAGTGTGATGGGCTAACCCTACAAGTGTGATGGGCTAACCCTACAAGTGTGATGGGCTAACCCTACAAGTGTGAAGGGCTAACCCTACAAGTGTGATGGGCTACAAGTGTGAAGGGCTAACCCTACAAGTGTGATGGGCTACAAGTGTGATGGGCTAACCCTACAAGTGTGATGGGCTAACCCAACAAGTGTGATGGGCTAACCCTACAAGTGTGAAGGGCTAACCCTACAAGTGTGATGGGCTAACCCTACAAGTGTGATGGGCTACAAGTGTGATGGGCTAACCCTACAAGTGTGATGGGCTAACCCTACAAGTGTGAAGGGCTAACCCTACAAGTGTGAAGGGCTAACCCTACAAGTGTGATGGGCTAACCCTACAAGTGTGATGGGCTAACCCTACAAGTGTGATGGGCTAACCCTACAAGTGTGAAGGGCTAACCCTACAAGTGTGATGGGCTAACCCTACAAGTGTGATGGGCTAACCCTACAAGTGTGATGGGCTAACCCTACAAGTGTGATGGGCTAACCCTACAAGTGTGAAGGGCTAACCCTACAAGTGTGAAGGGCTAACCCTACAAGTGTGATGGGCTAACCCTACAAGTGTGATGGGCTAACCCTACAAGTGTGATGGGCTAACCCTACAAGTGTGAAGGGCTAACCCTACAAGTGTGATGGGCTAACCCTACAAGTGTGAAGGGCTAACCCTACAAGTGTGATGGGCTACAAGTGTGATGGGCTAACCCTACAAGTGTGATGGGCTAACCCTACAAGTGTGAAGGGCTAACCCTACAAGTGTGAAGGGCTAACCCTACAAGTGTGATGGGCTAACCCTACAAGTGTGAAGGGCTAACCCTACAAGTGTGATGGGTTAACCCTACAAGTGTGATGGGCTACAAGTGTGATGGGCTAACCCTACAAGTGTGATGGGCTAACCCTACAAGTGTGAAGGGCTAACCCTACAAGTGTGATGGGCTACAAGTGTGATGGGCTAACCCTACAAGTGTGATGGGCTAACCCTACAAGTGTGAAGGGCTAACCCTACAAGTGTGAAGGGCTAACCCTACAAGTGTGATGGGCTAACCCTACAAGTGTGAAGGGCTAACCCTACAAGTGTGATGGGCTAACCCTACAAGTGTGATGGGCTACAAGTGTGAAGGGCTAACCCTACAAGTGTGATGGGCTAACCCTACAAGTGTGATGGGCTAACCCTACAAGTGTGATGGGCTAACCCTACAAGTGTGAAGGGCTAACCCTACAAGTATGATGGGCTAACCCTACAAGTGTGATGGGCTAACCCTACAAGTGTGATGGGCTAACCCTACAAGTGTGATGGGCTAACCCTACAAGTGTGAAGGGCTAACCCTACAAGTGTGAAGGGCTAACCCTACAAGTGTGATGGGCTAACCCTACAAGTGTGATGGGCTAACCCTACAAGTGTGAAGGGCTAACCCTACAAGTGTGATGGGCTAACCCTACAAGTGTGAAGGGCTAACCCTACAAGTGTGATGGGCTACAAGTGTGATGGGCTAACCCTACAAGTGTGATGGGCTAACCCTACAAGTGTGAAGGGCTAACCCTACAAGTGTGAAGGGCTAACCCTACAAGTGTGATGGGCTAACCCTACAAGTGTGAAGGGCTAACCCTACAAGTGTGATGGGCTAACCCTACAAGTGTGATGGGCTAAAAGTGTGATGGGCTAACCCTACAAGTGTGATGGGCTAACCCTACAAGTGTGAAGGGCTAACCCTACAAGTGTGAAGGGCTAACCCTACAAGTGTGATGGGCTAACCCTACAAGTGTGAAGGGCTAACCCTACAAGTGTGATGGGCTAACCCTACAAGTGTGATGGGCTAACCCTACAAGTGTGATGGGCTAACCCTACAAGTGTGATGGGCTAACCCTACAAGTGTGAAGGGCTAACCCTACAAGTGTGAAGGGCTAACCCTACAAGTGTGATGGGCTAACCCTACAAGTGTGATGGGCTAACCCTACAAGTGTGATGGGCTAACCCTACAAGTGTGAAGGGCTAACCCTACAAGTGTGATGGGCTAACCCTACAAGTGTGATGGGCTAACCCTACAAGTGTGAAGGGCTAACCCTACAAGTGTGATGGGCTAACCCTACAAGTGTGAAGGGCTAACCCTACAAGTGTGATGGGCTACAAGTGTGAAGGGCTAACCCTACACGTGTGAAGGGCTAACCCTACAAGTGTGATGGGCTAACCCTACAAGTGTGATGGGCTAACCCTACAAGTGTGATGGGCTAACCCTACAAGTGTGATGGGCTAACCCTACAAGTGTGATGGGCTAACCCTACAAGTGTGAAGGGCTAACCCTACAAGTGTGATGGGCTACAAGTGTGATGGGCTAACCCTACAAGTGTGATGGGCTAACCCTACAAGTGTGATGGGCTAACCCTACAAGTGTGATGGGCTAACCCTACAAGTGTGAAGGGCTAACCCTACAAGTGTGAAGGGCTAACCCTACAAGTGTGAAGGGCTAACCCTACAAGTGTGATGGGCTAACCCTACAAGTGTGAAGGGATAACCCTACAAGTGTGATGGGCTAACCCTACAAGTGTGATGGGCTAACCCTACAAGTGTGATGGGCTACAAGTGTTATGGGCTAACCCTACAAGTGTGATGGGCTACAAGTGTGATGGGCTAACCCTACAAGTGTGATGGGCTAACCCTACAAGTGTGATGGGCTAACCCTACAAGTGTGAAGGGCTAACCCTACAAGTGTGAAGGGCTAACCCTACAAGTGTGAAGGGTAACCCTACAAGTGTGATGGGCTAACCCTACAAGTGTGATGGGCTACAAGTGTGAAGGGCTAACCCTACAAGTGTGAAGGGCTAACCCTACAAGTGTGATGGGCTAACCCTACAAGTGTGATGGGCTAACCCTACAAGTGTGAAGGGCTAACCCTACAAGTGTGATGGGCTAACCCTACAAGTGTGATGGGCTAACCCTACAAGTGTGAAGGGCTAACCCTACAAGTGTGAAGGGCTAACCCTACAAGTGTGATGGGCTAACCCTACAAGTGTGATGGGCTAACCCTACAAGTGTGACGGGCTAACCCTACAAGTGTGATGGGCTACAAGTATGATGGGCTAACCCTACAAGTGTGACGGGCTAACCCTACAAGTGTGATGGGCTACAAGTGTGATGGGCTAACCATACAAGTGTGATGGGCTAACCCTACAAGTGTGAAGGGCTAACCCTACAAGTGTGAAGGGCTAACCCTACAAGTGTGATGGGCTACAAGTGTGAAGGGCTAACCCTACAAGTGTGATGGGCTAACCCTACAAGTGTGAAGGGCTAACCGTACAAGTGTGAAGGGCTAACCCTACAAGTGTGATGGGCTAACCCTACAAGTGTGAAGGGCTAACCCTACAAGTGTGAAGGGCTAACCCTACAAGTGTGAAGGGCTAACCATACAAGTGTGAAGGGCTACAAGTGTGATGGGCTAACCCTACAAGTGTGATGGGCTAACCCTACAAGTGTGATGGGCTAACCCTACAAGTGTGATGGGCTAACCCTACAAGTGTGATGGGCTAACCCTACAAGTGTGAAGGGCTAACCCTACAAGTGTGAAGGGCTAACCCTACACGTGTGAAGGGCTAACCCTACAAGTGTGATGGGCTAACCCTACAAGTGTGATGGGCTAACCCTACAAGTGTGAAGGGCTAACCCTACAAGTGTGAAGGGCTAACCCTACAAGTGTGAAGGGCTAACCCTACAAGTGTGATGGGCTAACCCTACAAGTGTGATGGGCTACAAGTGTGAAGGGCTAACCCTACAAGTGTGAAGGGCTAACCCTACAAGTGTGATGGGCTAACCCTACAAGTGTGATGGGCTAACCCTACAAGTGTGAAGGGCTAACCCTACAAGTGTGATGGGCTAACCCTACAAGTGTGACGGGCTAACCCTACAAGTGTGATGGGCTAACCCTACAAGTGTGAAGGGCTAACCCTACAAGTGTGATGGGCTAACCCTACAAGTGTGATGGGCTAACCCTACAAGTGTGACGGGCTAACCCTACAAGTGTGATGGGCTACAAGTATGATGGGCTAACCCTACAAGTGTGACGGGCTAACCCTACAAGTGTGATGGGCTACAAGTGTGATGGGCTAACCCTACAAGTGTGATGGGCTAACCCTACAAGTGTGAAGGGCTAACCCTACAAGTGTGATGGGCTACAAGTGTGATGGGCTAACCCTACAAGTGTGATGGGCTAACCCTACAAGTGTGATGGGCTAACCCTACAAGTGTGATGGGCTAACCCTACAAGTGTGAAGGGCTAACCCTACAAGTGTGAAGGGCTAACCCTACAAGTGTGAAGGGCTAACCCTACAAGTGTGATGGGCTAACCCTACAAGTGTGAAGGGCTAACCCTACAAGTGTGATGGGCTAACCCTACAAGTGTGATGGGCTAACCCTACAAGTGTGATGGGCTACAAGTGTGATGGGCTAACCCTACAAGTGTGATGGGCTACAAGTGTGATGGGCTAACCCTACAAGTGTGATGGGCTAACCCTACAAATGTGATGGGCTAACCCTACAAGTGTGATGGGCTAACCCTACAAGTGTGAAGGGCTAACCCTACAAGTGTGAAGGGCTAACCCTACAAGTGTGAAGGGTAACCCTACAAGTGTGATGGGCTAACCCTACAAGTGTGATGGGCTACAAGTGTGAAGGGCTAACCCTACAAGTGTGAAGGGCTAACCCTACAAGTGTGATGGGCTAACCCTACAAGTGTGATGGGCTAACCCTACAAGTGTGAAGGGCTAACCCTACAAGTGTGATGGGCTAACCCTACAAGTGTGATGGGCTAACCCTACAAGTGTGAAGGGCTAACCCTACAAGTGTGAAGGGCTAACCCTACAAGTGTGATGGGCTAACCCTACAAGTGTGATGGGCTAACCCTACAAGTGTGACGGGCTAACCCTACAAGTGTGATGGGCTACAAGTATGATGGGCTAACCCTACAAGTGTGACGGGCTAACCCTACAAGTGTGATGGGCTACAAGTGTGATGGGCTAACCCTACAAGTGTGATGGGCTAACCCTACAAGTGTGAAGGGCTAACCCTACAAGTGTGAAGGGCTAACCCTACAAGTGTGATGGGCTACAAGTGTGAAGGGCTAACCCTACAAGTGTGATGGGCTAACCCTACAAGTGTGAAGGGCTAACCCTACAAGTGTGAAGGGCTAACCCTACAAGTGTGATGGGCTAACCCTACAAGTGTGAAGGGCTAACCCTACAAGTGTGAAGGGCTAACCCTACAAGTGTGAAGGGCTACAAGTGTGATGGGCTAACCCTACAAGTGTGATGGGCTAACCCTACAAGTATGATGGGCTAACCCTACAAGTGTGATGGGCTAACCCTACAAGTGTGATGGGCTAACCCTACAAGTGTGAAGGGCTAACCCTACAAGTGTGAAGGGCTAACCCTACACGTGTGAAGGGCTAACCCTACAAGTGTGATGGGCTAACCCTACAAGTGTGATGGGCTAACCCTACAAGTGTGAAGGGCTAACCCTACAAGTGTGAAGGGCTAACCCTACAAGTGTGAAGGGCTAACCCTACAAGTGTGATGGGCTAACCCTACAAGTGTGATGGGCTACAAGTGTGAAGGGCTAACCCTACAAGTGTGAAGGGCTAACCCTACAAGTGTGATGGGCTAACCCTACAAGTGTGATGGGCTAACCCTACAAGTGTGAAGGGCTAACCCTACAAGTGTGATGGGCTAACCCTACAAGTGTGATGGGCTAACCCTACAAGTGTGAAGGGCTAACCCTACAAGTGTGATGGGCTAACCCTACAAGTGTGAAGGGCTAACCCTACAAGTGTGATGGGCTAACCCTACAAGTGTGATGGGCTAACCCTACAAGTGTGATGGGCTACAAGTATGATGGGCTAACACTACAAGTGTGATGGGCTAACCCTACAAGTGTGAAGGGCTAACCCTACAAGTGTGAAGGGCTAACCCTACAAGTGTGAAGGGCTAACCCTACAAGTGTGAAGGGCTAACCCTACAAGTGTGATGGGCTAACCCTACAAGTGTGATGGGCTAACCCTACAAGTGTGATGGGCTAACCCTACAAGTGTGATGGGCTAACCCTACATGTGTGATGGGCTAACCCTACAAGTGTGATGGGCTACAAGTGTGAAGGGCTAACCCTACAAGTGTGATGGGCTAACCCTACAAGTGTGATGGGCTAACCCTACACGTGTGAAGGGCTAACC
Organism: Osedax fenrisi; assembly: GCA_964019155.1. Lineage (NCBI taxonomy): Eukaryota > Metazoa > Annelida > Polychaeta > Sabellida > Siboglinidae > Osedax > Osedax fenrisi. The sequence continues at coordinate 127,737,380 of OZ025239.1, read as the reverse complement.
CTACAAGTGTGAAGGGCTAACCCTACAAGTGTGATGGGCTAAAAGTGTGAAGGGCTAACCCTACAAGTGTGATGGGCTAACCCTACAAGTGTGAAGGGCTAACCCTACAAGTGTGAATGGCTAACCCTACAAGTGTGATGGGCTAACCCTACAAGTGTGATGGGCTAACCCTACATGTGTGATGGGCTAACCCTACAAGTGTGATGGGCTACAAGTGTGAAGGGCTAACCCTACAAGTGTGATGGGCTAACCCTACAAGTGTGATGGGCTAACCCTACAAGTGTGAAGGGCTAACCCTACAAGTGTGATGGGCTAACCCTACAAGTGTAACGGGCTACAAGTGTGATGGGCTACAAGTGTGAAGGGCTAACCCTACAAGTGTGATGGGCTACAAGTGTGATGGGCTAACCCTACAAGTGTGATGGGCTACTAGTGTGATGGGCTACAAGTGTGATGGGCTAACCCTACAAGTGTGATGGGCTAACCCTACAAGTGTAACGGGCTACAAGTGTGATGGGCTACAAGTGTGATGGGCTACAAGTGTGATGGGCTAACCCTACAAGTGTGAAGGGCTAACCCTACAAGTGTGAAGGGCTAACCCTACAAGTGTGATGGGCTAACCCTACAAGTGTGATGGGCTAACCCTACAAGTGTGATGGGCTAACCCTACAAGTGTGAAGGGCTAACCCTACAAGTGTGATGGGCTAACCCTACAAGTGTAACGGGCTACAAGTGTGATGGGCTACAAGTGTGATGGGCTAACCCTACAAGTGTGATGGGCTACAAGTGTGATGGGCTAACCCTACAAGTGTGATGGGCTACAAGTGTGATGGGCTACAAGTGTGATGGGCTAACCCTACAAGTGTGATGGGCTAACCCTACAAGTGTGAAGGGCTAACCCTACAAGTGTGAAGGGCTAACCCTACAAGTGTGATGGGCTAACCCTACAAGTGTGAAGGGCTAACCCTACAAGTGTGAAGGGCTAACCCTACAAGTGTGATGGGCTAACCCTACAAGTGTGACGGGCTAACCCTATAAGTGTGATGGGCTACAAGTGTGATGGGCTAACCCTACAAGTGTGATGGGCTAACCCTACAAGTGTGAAGGGCTAACCCTACAAGTGTGAAGGGCTAACCCTACAAGTGTGATGGGCTACAAGTGTGAAGGGTTAACCCTACAAGTGTGATGGGCTAACCCTACAAGTGTGAAGGGCTAACCCTACAAGTGTGAAGGGCTAACCCTACAAGTGTGATGGGCTAACCCTACAAGTGTGAAGGGCTAACCCTACAAGTGTGAAGGGCTAACCCTACAAGTGTGAAGGGCTAACCCTACAAGTGTGAAGGGCTAACCCTACAAGTGTGAAGGGCTACAAGTGTGATGGGCTAACCCTACAAGTGTGATGGGCTAACCCTACAAGTGTGATGGGCTAACCCTACAAGTGTGATGGGCTAACCCTACAAGTGTGATGGGCTAACCCTACAAGTGTGAAGGGCTAACCCTACAAGTGTGAAGGGCTAACCCTACAAGTGTGATGGGCTAACCCTACAAGTGTGAAGGGCTAACCCTACAAGTGTGAAGGGCTAACCCTACAAGTGTGAAGGGCTAACCCTACAAGTGTGATGGGCTAACCCTACAAGTGTGACGGGCTAACCCTACAAGTGTGATGGGCTACAAGTGTGATGGGCTAACCCTACAAGTGTGATGGGCTAACCCTACAAGTGTGATGGGCTAACCCTACAAGTGTGATGGGCTACAAGTGTGATGGGCTACAAGTGTGATGGGCTAACCCTACAAGTATGATGGGCTAACCCTACAAGTGTGAAGGGCTAACCCTACAAGTGTGAAGGGCTAACCCTACAAGTGTGATGGGCTAACCCTACAAGTGTGAAGGGCTAACCCTACAAGTGTGAAGGGCTAACCCTACAAGTGTGATGGGCTAACCCTACAAGTGTGACGGGCTAACCCTACAAGTGTGATGGGCTACAAGTGTGATGGGCTAACCCTACAAGTGTGATGGGCTAACCCTACAAGTGTGAAGGGCTAACCCTACAAGTGTGAAGGGCTAACCCTACAAGTGTGATGGGCTACAAGTGTGAAGGGCTAACCCTACAAGTGTGATGGGCTAACCCTACAAGTGTGAAGGGCTAACCCTACAAGTGTGAAGGGCTAACCCTACAAGTGTGATGGGCTAACCCTACAAGTGTGAAGGGCTAACCCTACAAGTGTGAAGGGCTAACCCTACAAGTGTGAAGGGCTAACCCTACAAGTGTGAAGGGCTACAAGTGTGATGGGCTAACCCTACAAGTGTGATGGGCTAACCCTACAAGTGTGATGGGCTAACCCTACAAGTGTGATGGGCTAACCCTACAAGTGTGATGGGCTAACCCTACAAGTGTGAAGGGCTAACCCTACAAGTGTGAAGGGCTAACCCTACAAGTGTGAAGGGCTAACCCTACAAGTGTGATGGGCTAACCCTACAAGTGTGATGGGCTAACCCTACAAGTGTGAAGGGCTAACCCTACAAGTGTGAAGGGCTAACCCTACAAGTGTGAAGGGCTAACCCTACAAGTGTGATGGGCTAACCCTACAAGTGTGATGGGCTACAAGTGTGAAGGGCTAACCCTACAAGTGTGAAGGGCTAACCCTACAAGTGTGATGGGCTAACCCTACAAGTGTGATGGGCTAACCCTACAAGTGTGAAGGGCTAACCCTACAAGTGTGATGGGCTAACCCTACAAGTGTGAAGGGCTAACCCTACAAGTGTGATGGGCTAACCCTACAAGTGTGAAGGGCTAACCCTACAAGTGTGATGGGCTAACCCTACAAGTGTGATGGGCTAACCCTACAAGTGTGATGGGCTACAAGTATGATGGGCTAACCATACAAGTGTGATGGGCTAACCCTACAAGTGTGAAGGGCTAACCCTACAAGTGTGAAGGGCTAACCCTACAAGTGTGAAGGGCTAACCCTACAAGTGTGAAGGGCTAACCCTACAAGTGTGAAGGGCTAACCCTACAAGTGTGATGGGCTAACCCTACAAGTGTGATGGGCTAACCCTACAAGTGTGATGGGCTAACCCTACAAGTGTGATGGGCTAACCCTACATGTGTGATGGGCTAACCCTACAAGTGTGATGGGCTACAAGTGTGAAGGGCTAACCCTACAAGTGTTATGGGCTAACCCTACAAGTGTGATGGGCTAACCCTACACGTGTGAAGGGCTAACCCTACAAGTGTGAAGGGCTAACCCTACAAGTGTGATGGGCTACAAGTGTGAAGGGCTAACCCTACAAGTGTGATGGGCTAACCCTACAAGTGTGAAGGGCTAACCCTACAAGTGTGATGGGCTAACCCTACATGTGTGATGGGCTAACCCTACAAGTGTGATGGGCTACAAGTGTGAAGGGCTAACCCTACAAGTGTGATGGGCTAACCCTACAAGTGTGATGGGCTAACCCTACACGTGTGAAGGGCTAACCCTACAAGTGTGAAGGGCTAACCCTACAAGTGTGATGGGCTACAAGTGTGAAGGGCTAACCCTACAAGTGTGATGGGCTAACCCTACAAGTGTGAAGGGCTAACCCTACAAGTGTGAATGGCTAACCCTACAAGTGTGATGGGCTAACCCTACAAGTGTGATGGGCTAACCCTACATGTGTGATGGGCTAACCCTACAAGTGTGATGGGCTACAAGTGTGAAGGGCTAACCCTACAAGTGTGATGGGCTAACCCTACAAGTGTGATGGGCTAACCCTACAAGTGTGAAGGGCTAACCCTACAAGTGTGATGGGCTAACCCTACAAGTGTAACGGGCTACAAGTGTGATGGGCTACAAGTGTGAAGGGCTAACCCTACAAGTGTGATGGGCTACAAGTGTGATGGGCTAACCCTACAAGTGTGATGGGCTACTAGTGTGATGGGCTACAAGTGTGATGGGCTAACCCTACAAGTGTGATGGGCTAACCCTACAAGTGTGAAGGGCTAACCCTACAAGTGTGAAGGGCTAACCCTACAAGTGTGATGGGCTAACCCTACAAGTGTGATGGGCTACAAGTGTGATGGGCTAACCCTACAAGTGTGATGGGCTACAAGTGTGATGGGCTACAAGTGTGATGGGCTAACCCTACAAGTGTGATGGGCTAACCCTACAAGTGTGAAGGGCTAACCCTACAAGTGTGAAGGGCTAACCCTACAAGTGTGATGGGCTAACCCTACAAGTGTGAAGGGCTAACCCTACAAGTGTGAAGGGCTAACCCTACAAGTGTGATGGGCTACAAGTGTGAAGGGCTAACCCTACAAGTGTGATGGGCTAACCCTACAAGTGTGAAGGGCTAACCCTACAAGTGTGAAGGGCTAACCCTACAAGTGTGATGGGCTAACCCTACAAGTGTGAAGGGCTAACCCTACAAGTGTGAAGGGCTAACCCTACAAGTGTGAAGGGCTAACCCTACAAGTGTGAAGGGCTACAAGTGTGATGGGCAAACCCTACAAGTGTGATGGGCTAACCCTACAAGTGTGATGGGCTAACCCTACAAGTGTGATGGGCTAACCCTACAAGTGTGATGGGCTAACCCTACAAGTGTGAAGGGCTAACCCTACAAGTGTGAAGGGCTAACCCTACAAGTGTGAAGGGCTAACCCTACAAGTGTGATGGGCTAACCCTACAAGTGTGAAGGGCTAACCCTACAAGTGTGAAGGGCTAACCCTACAAGTGTGAAGGGCTAACCCTACAAGTGTGATGGGCTAACCCTACAAGTGTGACGGGCTAACCCTACAAGTGTGATGGGCTACAAGTGTGATGGGCTAACCCTACAAGTGTGATGGGCTAACCCTACAAGTGTGATGGGTTACAAGTGTGATGGGCTACAAGTGTGATGTGCTAACCCTACAAGTGTGATGGGCTACAAGTGTGATGGGCTAACCCTACAAGTGTGATGGGCTAACCCTACAAGTGTGATGGGCTAACCCTACAAGTGTGATGGGCTAACCCTACAAGTGTGAAGGGCTAACCCTACAAGTGTGAAGGGCTAACCCTACAAGTGTGATGGGCTAACCCTACAAGTGTGAAGGACTAACCCTACAAGTGTGAAGGGCTAACCCTACAAGTGTGAAGGGCTAACCCTACAAGTGTGATGGGCTAACCCTACAAGTGTGAAGGGCTAACCCTACAAGTGTGAAGGGATAACCCTACAAGTGTGATGGGCTAACCCTACAAGTGTGATGGGCTACAAGTGTGAAGGGCTAACCCTACAAGTGTGATGGGCTAACCCTACAAGTGTGAAGGGCTAACCCTACAAGTGTGAAGGGCTAACCCTACAAGTGTGATGGGCTACAAGTGTGATGGGCTAACCCTACAAGTGTGATGGGCTAACCCTACAAGTGTGAAGGGCTAACCCTACAAGTGTGATGGGCTACAAGTGTGAAGGGCTAACCCTACAAGTGTGATGGGCTAACCCTACAAGTGTGATGGGCTACAAGTGTGATGGGCTAACCCTACAAGTGTGATGGGCTAACCCTACAAGTGTGATGGGCTACAAGTGTGATGGGCTAACCCTATAAGTGTGATGGGCTACAAGTGTGATGGGCTAACCCTACAAGTGTGATGGGCTAACCCTACAAGTGTGATGGGCTAACCCTACAAGTGTGAAGGGCTAACCCTACAAGTGTGATGGGCTAACCCTACAAGTGTGATGGGCTACAAGTGTGATGGGCTAACCCTACAAGTGTGATGGGCTAACCCTACAAGTGTGATGGGCTAACCCTACAAGTGTGAAGGGCTACAAGTGTGATGGGCTAACCCTACAATTGTGAAGGGCTAACCCTACAAGTGTGATGGGCTAACCCTACAAGTGTGATGGGCTACAAGTGTGAAGGGCTAACCCTACAAGTGTGAAGGGCTAACCCTACAAGTGTGAAGGGCTAACCTTACAAGTGTGAAGGGCTAACCTTACAAATGTGATGGGCTAACCCTACAAGTGTGAAGGGCTAACCCTACAAGTGTGATGGGCTAACCCTACAAGTGTGATTGGCTACAAGTGTGATGGGCTAACCCTACAAGTGTGACGGGCTAACCCTACAAGTGTGAAGGGCTAACCCTACAAGTGTGATGGGCTAACCCTACAAGTGTGATGGGCTAACCCTACAAGTGTGAAGGGCTAACCTTACAAATGTGATGGGCTAACCCTACAAGTGTGAAGGGCTAACCCTACAAGTGTGATGGGCTAACCCTACAAGTGTGATGGGCTACAAGTGTGATGGGCTAACCCTACAAGTGTGATGGGCTAACCCTACAAGTGTGATGGGCTAACCCTACAAGTGTGATGGGCTACAAGTGTGATGGGCTACAAGTGTGATGGGCTAACCCTACAAGTGTGATGGGCTAACCCTACAAGTGTGAAGGGATAACCCTACAAGTGTGATGGGCTAACCCTACAAGTGTGATGGGCTACAAGTGTGATGGGCTAACCCTACAAGTGTGATGGGCTACAAGTGTGATGGGCTAACCCTACAAGTGTGATGGGCTAACCCTACAAGTGTGATGGGCTAACCCTACAAGTGTGATGGGCTACAAGTGTGAAGGGCTAACCCTACAAGTGTGATGGGCTAACCCTACAAGTGTGAAGGGCTAACCCTACAAGTGTGAAGGGCTAACCCTACAAGTGTAATGGGCTAACCCTACAAGTGTGATGGGCTAACCCTACAAGTGTGATGGGCTAACACATACAAGTGTGATGGGCTAACCCTACAAGTGTGATGGGCTACAAGTGTGAAGGGCTAACCCTACAAGTGTGAAGGGCTAACCCTACAAGTGTGAAGGGCTAACCCTACAAGTGTGATGGGCTAACCCTACAAGTGTGATGGGCTACAAGTGTGAAGGGCTAACCCTACAAGTGTGAAGGGCTAACCCTACAAGTGTGAAGGGCTAACCCTACAAGTGTGATGGGCTAACCCTACAAGTGTGAAGGGCTAACCCTACAAGTGTGATGGGCTAACCCTACAAGTGTGATGGGCTACAAGTGTGATGGGCTAACCCTACAAGTGTGATGGGCTAACCCTACAAGTGTGATGGGCTACAAGTGTGAAGGGCTAACCCTACAAGTGTGATGGGCTAACCCTACAAGTGTGAAGGGCTAACCCTACAAGTGTGAAGGGCTAACCCTACAAGTGTGAAGGGCTAACCCTACAAGTGTGAAGGGCTAACCCTACAAGTGTGATGGGCTAACCCTACAAGTGTGATGGGCTAACCCTACAAGTGTGAAGGGCTAACCCTACAAGTGTGATGGGCTAACCCTACAAGTGTGAAGGGCTAACCCTACAAGTGTGATGGGCTACAAGTGTGAAGGGCTAACCCTACAAGTGTGATGGGCTAACCCTACAAGTGTGATGGGCTAACCCTACAAGTGTGACGGGCTAACCCTACAAGTGTGATGGGCTAACCCTACAAGTGTGATGGGCTAACCCTACAAGTGTGATGGGCTAACCCTACAAGTGTGATGGGCTACAAGTGTGACGGGCTAACCCTACAAGTGTGAAGGGCTAACCCTACAAGTGTGATGGGCTAACCCTACAAGTGTGACGGGCTAACCCTACAAGTGTGATGGGCTACAAGTGTGAAGGGCTAACCCTACAAGTGTGATGGGCTAACCCTACAAGTGTGATGGGCTACAAGTGTGATGGGCTAACCCTACAAGTGTGATGGGCTACAAGTGTGATGGGCTAACCCTACAAGTGTGATGGGCTAACCCTACAAGTGTGATGGGCTAACCCTACAAGTGTGATGGGCTACAAGTGTGACGGGCTAACCCTACAAGTGTGAAGGGCTAACCCTACAAGTGTGATGGGCTAACCCTACAAGTGTGATGGGCTACAAGTGTGAAGGGCTAACCCTACAAGTGTGATGTGCTACAAGTGTGACGGGCTAACCCTACAAGTGTGAAGGGCTAACCCTACAAGTGTGATGGGCTAACCCTACAAGTGTGACGGGCTAACCCTACAAGTGTGATGGGCTACAAGTGTGAAGGGCTAACCCTACAAGTGTGATGGGCTAACCCTACAAGTGTGATGGGCTAACCCTACAAGTGTGATGGGCTACAAGTGTGAAGGGCTAACCCTACAAGTGTGATGGGCTAACCCTACAAGTGTGAAGGGCTAACCCTACAAGTGTGATGGGCTAACCTTACAAGTGTGATGGGCTAACCCTACAAGTGTGAAGGGCTAACCCTACAAGTGTGACGGGCTAACCCTACAAGTGTGATGGGCTAACCCTACAAGTGTGATGGGCTACAAGTGTGACGGGCTAACCCTACAAGTGTGAAGGGCTAACCCTACAAGTGTGATGGGCTACAAGTGTGATGGGCTAACCCTACAAGTGTGATGGGCTACAAGTGTGATGGGCTAACCCTACAAGTGTGATGGGCTAACCCTACAAGTGTGATGGGCTAACCCTACAAGTGTGATGGGCTAACCCTACAAGTGTGATGGGCTACAAGTGTGACGGGCTAACCCTACAAGTGTGAAGGGCTAACCCTACAAGTGTGATGGGCTACAAGTGTGATGGGCTAACCCTACAAGTGTGATGGGCTACAAGTGTGACGGGCTAACCCTACAAGTGTGAAGGGCTAACCCTACAAGTGTGATGGGCTAACCCTACAAGTGTGATGGGCTAACCCTACAAGTGTGATGGGCTAACCCTACAAGTGTGATGGGCTACAAGTGTGATGGGCTAACCCTACAAGTGTGATGGGCTAACCCTACAAGTGTGATGGGCTACAAGTGTGATGGGCTAACCCTACAAGTGTGATGGGCTAACCCTACAAGTGTGATGGGCTACAAGTGTGACGGGCTAACCCTACAAGTGTGAAGGGCTAACCCTACAAGTGTGATGGGCTACAAGTGTGATGGGCTAACCCTACAAGTGTGATGGGCTACAAGTGTGACGGGCTAACCCTACAAGTGTGAAGGGCTAACCCTACAAGTGTGATGGGCTAACCCTACAAGTGTGATGGGCTAACCCTACAAGTGTGAAGGGCTAACCCTACAAGTGTGATGGGCTAACCCTACAAGTGTGATGGGCTAACCCTACAAGTGTGATGGGCTACAAGTGTGACGGGCTAACCCTACAAGTGTGAAGGGCTAACCCTACAAGTGTGATGGGCTACAAGTGTGATGGGCTAACCCTACAAGTGTGATGGGCTACAAGTGTGACGGGCTAACCCTACAAGTGTGAAGGGCTAACTCTACAAGTGTGATGGGCTAACCCTACAAGTGTGATGGGCTAACCCTACAAGTGTGACGGGCTAACCCTACAAGTGTGAAGGGCTAACCCTACACGTGTGAAGGGCTAACCCTACAAGTGTGACGGGCTAACCCTACAAGTGTGAAGGGCTAACCCTACAAGTGTGATGGGCTAACCCTACAAGTGTGATGGGCTAACCCTACAAGTGTGATGGGCTAACCCTACAAGTGTGATGGGCTAACCCTACAAGTGTGAAGGGCTAACCTTACAAGTGTGACGGGCTAACCCTACAAGTGTGAAGGGCTAACCCTACAAGTGTGATGGGCTAACCCTACAAGTGTGATGGGCTAACCCTACAAGTGTGATGGGCTAACCCTACAAGTGTGGTGGGCTAACCCTACAAGTGTGATGGGCTAACCCTACAAGTGTGAAGGGCTAACCCTACAAGTGTGATGGGCTAATATAACTAATTCGCATAACAATACATTTATAAAATGCCAGATCCAATTCCCAAGCAGTGATCCAATTGCAAATTATATTTAATCATTCTATCAGATAGTTATAATTGTTAGATTTTGAGCTAATATCTGGTTTTGCATCATCAGCAAATAAATATGGCATAACATGTGAATTAATAATAGTTGATAACTAATTTATTTAAATTAGTGACCCTATTATATATTATATAGGGATATCAGAAGTGACAGGTATAGGTTTACTAAGGTTTATAAGATATATATTTAAGTATAATACATTGTGATCTATTTGATAAATAGGATGTGAATCAGATAAGGACATATCAATACCATAATGTACAAATTAATATAATAGCTTTCAATGAGATACTTTATCAAAAGCCCTATATATATTTATATAAGTGATATGATATATCATATATGCATTTCTTTATTTTAAAGTTTATATTAAAATAATAATAAGTAATTGTAATTCTGTAGACTTAACAGATAATAATACATATTGATGTTCAGTTAACATTACAATAGATCGTAAATAATATGTTAGATAATATGAAAGTATCTTATATATAACATAAGCTAGGAAGATTACTGATGAGTATATAGTTATCTTTAAACCAATATTTACACTTTTTGAATATAGGAACTACATTTGTTTTTCCACATATTTAGACACATAAAATTCATAACATATTAGTATATAAGGGTAAATAAAATAAATAAATAAAATAAAATAAATAAATAAAATAATTCGATCGTCAATACGTGTATTATATAAATTACCACCAAGATCAATAGACGACACAATCAGTATAACTGAACTGATGCGACAACAACACCTACTACCAATTAATTTCCGTATTATTTATAAACTACTAGTAACTACACATCTTGCATATCATCACAGGACACCGACGTACCTCGCAAAATTGATCAAACCGTATTCAAGCCTGAGAGTGCAGAGATCACATAATCTACATCAAATTCAAAGCAACACAGAAAAAGAATCGGCACACAACAGCAGAGCATTTAGTATAGCGGCACCTATCGAGTGGAACAGGCTAGATATTAATTTACGATCTTGTGAATCAACATCATCATTTAAAACATTATTAAAAACTCATTTATTTATAATTGCATATGAGTTATAATGTAATTTTTATTATTTAATATATCACGAGCATATATTACCTTGTTTTTATATTATATTACCATGTTATCACAAACACTTTTGTTAACCTTCATTTAAAAAGTGTATAAACACAAATCAATAATAATAATAATAATAATAATAATAATAATAAATATAAGGGATAACAAAGTTCATCCGAAAGTTTCTTTAATATTGAGTAATTCATTGTTGGAATTATTAAATGTATTAAGAAGTATACAAATACATTGAAGTATTATATCAGGTGATAATCAGTGTGGGAAATGAATAAATAATATTAATGAGATTTGATGAAGCTCTTGAAATAAAAGTAATATCAATATATATACTATTATTAAATATGGAACTACATAGTCGAGATGGGAGGCGATATATCAATATCAGATGTTACTATATTTTGTTAAGAGTACACAAGAAAGATGATATATATTTTGAAGAATGGAGCTTTTATTTATGTAATTATAAAATTAAAATGTATTATTATCAGAATATAATATAGTTATCTAAGTGTTAACAAATAATTTAGTTATCTATGTGATACCTATTCTTTTAGTTTAATATCAAGTTGAGATGTTAGCCACTTATCATAGTCAGTAGTAGCATATATCAATTATATATACTACCTGTATGGCTCAGTTGGTTAATACGCATATACATAAGTAGTGGGACGCGGGTTCAAGCCCCGTACGGACCATTAAAAGATGTCTTTAAATAATATTTAGAAGTGAGTTTATAAAAGTGTGTATACAAAATGATCAGATCTCATAAAAAGGATGCCTTATTGATACTTTATTATACTTTTATTAATTCTATTATATTTGTATATTATTTTAAGAACTATTATAATGGTTATAATTAATTAGTAATGCTTATTAAATGATTTTACATGTAATAATCTAACAAGATGATCAGGGTTCTAAAGGTGATTCATAAGTTATGGTATACATAGATGCATGTATCTGCAGTAACCAATGTACATACAACTCATACTATTATGCATTTATATAAGTATAGTTTCAAATAGCGATTCTATATGTTTGTAATATTAACTAATAAGCATATGTTGAACACTTTTTTAAGTTTAGAATCCATGCTGAACTAAATATAGTGTATATTTTTGCGAACTATTAGTACACTTTTAAACACTCGAGACATATTAAGGGACACACGTTTTATCTTGCTATAGCACGAAAGTTTGAATATGTACTTTACTTATATTAAAATAAATTGTCTAACTTATTTTAGTTGAACAATAAAATACATATTTATTTTTCAATCAGGTTTTATTCATGATAAGTGAAGTAATTTTCTGGTATTTCTTATATCGTAATAAACTTATAAAGTACTTTTTCTTTTCAAATTTCTTAGATGACAGAGCAACAATTTTTGATATGGGGCAGTGCTATATCTGTTGCAAAATAATATATTACTTTATATATATATATATATATATATATATGTATTTTATTATATACTGCAACATACATGTATATACATTATTATATTTTAATAAATTATTATTTTTACATTACCAACTATTAAAGTTTGTACACACTGAAAAATAAACTGGTTTTAATATTCTTTGGTAATATTATACTTCTAAAGAAGAATAGGTAGTACAGTTAGCAGCAGCAGTAGTAGTAGTAGTAGTAGTAGTAGTAGTAGTAGTAGTAGTAGTAGTAGTAGTAGTAGTAGTAGTAGTAGTAGTATTAGTAGTAGTAGTAGTAGTAGTAGTAGTAGTAGTATTAGTAGTAGTAGTAGTAGTAGTAGTAGTAGTAGTAGTAGTAGTAGTAGTAGTAGTAGTAGTATTAGTAGTAGTAGTAGTAGTAGTAATAGTAGTATAGTAGTAGTAGTAGTAATAGTAGTAGTAGTAGTAGTAGTAGTAATAGTAGTATTAGTAGTAGTAGTAGTAGTAGTAGTAGTAGTAGTAGTAGTATTGGTAGTGGTAGTGGTAGTAGTAGTAGTAGTAGTATTGGTAGTGGTAGTGGTAGTAGTAATATTAGTAGTAGTTGTAGTAGTAGTAGTAGTAGTAGTAGTATTAGTAGTAGTAGTAGTAGTAATAGTAGTATAGTAGTAGTAGTAGTAGTAGTATTGGTAGTGGAAGTGGTAGTAGTAGTAGTAGTAGTAGTATTGGTAGTGGTAGTGGTAGTAGTAGTAGTAGTAGTAGTAGTAGTAGTAGTAGTAGTAGTAGTAGTAGTAGTAGTAGTAGTAGTAGTAGTAGTAGTAGTAGTAGTAGTAGTAGTAGTAGTAGTAGTAGTAGTAGTAGTAGTAGTAGTAGTAGTAGTAGTAGTAGTAGTAGTAGTAGTAGTAGTAGTAGTAGTAGTAGTAGTAGTAGTAGTAGTAGTAGTAGTAGTAGTAGTAGTAGTAGTAGTAGTAGTAGTAGTAGTAGTAGTAGTAGTAGTAGTAGTAGTAGTAGTAGTAGTAGTATTAGTAGTATTAGTAGTATTAGTAGTAGTAGTAGTAGTATCAAATATATCAAAGTATGACAAAGACATTATACAAATGATAATAAATTATCTTAATTACTATAATTATATATATTATTTTCATTAATTATTGCATGCAAAAGGTTTAATGTAAATACAAATATGGGCATATGTCTAATTTTAAAGTTGATGTCTAATATTTAAAAAATATTTAAAATTAGTATTTGTATTAAGATACGATGTATATGTTATGCTACATATCTATTAATATATCATAGTTCACCACGCCTACTCACCACGCTTTTAAGCCATTGATATGTTTCATTATCCCGATCATTAATTCGCTTGATAACACTTGCTGATGATTATGGCCGTGCGTAGTGTAATCAATAATATTGAAACCAATATAATATGGTGCATATTTTAAACTAAAACTGTTTACGATACCATCGCCATCGCCGTATTTCAAAGTATGTTTAACGGAGGGAAACTTCTCATCATGCAATTCAAGAGATTCTATAGTTGGCACTCCTGTTGAAACTAATGACATTATTTGTACGCCAGGGTCTATGATGTGAACGCTTTTTTTGAAATGGAGCCAAAATGTGTTATCGATAGGAGAAATGTCATAGTCTTTAAGGAACAGCCCTGTCTTGTTCCAAGCCTGACCATGCGGTAGTAGTAATTCTGCAGTCTCCCAGGTTCGATATATTTCGCGGTATTTGATCTTTTTCTCCAATGAATCTGTTTTGAAGAAACCACCTGTTTCATAATCGTATAGGGCCTTCACGTATCCGGCCCAAGGTACAGCCACCGGAAAGATGACATGTACGTACTTCAGTTTCCATTCGGGTGACTGCCTTTCCAGGAAGTGGTTGGCCATCACACCACCCAGACCGTGCCCCATTAACACCACTCTCAGGTTTCCATTATTCTTGTACGTACTTTCTACTAAACGTTTAAGTCTCGGGAAGTACTCTATATGATGAGACTCGGGTGCCATCCTGTAATAGTGATCACGTTATTATTAATGCTGGATATAAGGGGATTTTTACAATGGTTTATAAATAATGAAAATATGTTATCAATTCAAATTCATTTTATTTGGAATAATTAGTTGTGTACTATATCTACGTATATTAAAAATGTTTAGCTTATCAATATGTAGCTTATTTTAGTCTAATTTTCTAGATTATAATCTATACTATAATTATATATAATATACTAGCCGTACCCTACCAAGCTTTGCTCGGTTTTAGATTATTTGCCTATATTTTATTTATTAATTAGGTATTTAGCTATTAATGATAATATATTGCTAATATTTATCTATCTAATAATCACACTATCTAATATTTAGTAATTATAACTTCATCCGACCCATAGTTGTTCTTTTTAAGATTTAGTCTTAAACTATTTTGTTATATTATAATATTTCAAAATATTATTATTATAATTATTATTATCAGATTTAGGTTTACACCCGTTTTTTTGTAGAAGCTAAAGCTTATCGAGACAATTACCTTTACTTTTAAAGCAAGTCCAAATAAACTATATAAATAAAAGATAATTATATATTATTTTACTTCCTGTTTACATAGATATAATTCAATGAATAAAATAGAAAATATTATAAATTTCTACAACATGCTTTAAATTATCAAATCATTATTTAATTATTTATAAATAAATAACTAAAATAAATAATAAGTACCGTAAAAGAATGAACTAAACAAAAATATAGATAAAATAGTTTAAATTAGATAACACAGAATAAACCCAAATACAAATTATATTCATAAAGATGGTAAAAAAAACTATACACATATTTGTATTTATTTTTTTTAATATATTTATTTCAGTAAATAAGTTTTTGAAATTAAAAATAAAATAAAGACCAATTTATAAAGTAAGAATAACATTTTTTTTTTAAATGAAAACTTAATTTTAATTATTTATTCATATATATATATCAATAAAGAGAAAGAAAACAATTAATTAAATTCAAATATAAAAGAAAAAATATTCTTTATTGAATATAATATGTTTATGTTATTAAAAATAAAGTCGAATAATATTATTAATCAAAGAAAAATATAAATTTTAATAAAAAAATACAATAAAAAAATAAAAAGAAAGAAATTAAAAAAAGTAAATTATATTATAAAATACAAATTTTCCGTAAAATAATATTATTAATGTCAGATGAAAATTAAAAAAATGTAAAATAAAACACGAAATGGTATTTAATTTTTTATAATTTTATATAAACTAAGAATAAAAGTGTATCTCAGCACTATTAAACGTAATTGATGTAATAACTTCTACCCTTAATACTAAAAACTGCTGTCAACTAGTAATGCTGGACATATCCAGTGCTTTCGATACGCTTGATCACAAACTTCTACTGTCCCGTATATACCTGCTTGGAGTTAGAGACCTTGCCCTCTCATGGTTTACTTCATATCTATCTGACCGTAGTAGCAGTGTAAAAATATATAATTATTTTTCTTCCCCTACTCCTATGAAATATGGGTTTCCCAGGGATCAGTACTCGGTCCTTCACTTTTCTCAATTAATTTATACCCACTACCATCCATAATATCAAAATATCCAAATATATATTACCATCTTTATGCAGATGACATACAACTATATATGTTTATTCTAACTAATTCATCACCAGGTCTCAATAATCAACTCTCTAATTGTGCTAATGGCATTAAAGAATGGCTTATTTCTAATAATCTTCTCCTTATTACCTCCAAAACTACATTATTGAATCTTTCTCCATCACCAACTTACTTCCCTCCTTTTCTTATTGATAATATTATAATATCTCCTTCTCCTACTGCATCTAACTTAGGTGTAATTTTTGATTCTACACTTTCCTTCATTCCTCATATTACTACCATCACTAAATCTGCAAATTATCATCTATTTAGAATTAGAAAAATACGAAAATCAATTGCTGTATCTCTTACTAAAACTCTAGTTAATTCCCTTGTCCTCTCACGTATAGAGTACTGTTACTTAATCCTTATAAATCTTCCATTATCATCTATATCTCCCTTAAATAGAGTTATTCGTTCATCAATCCGTACAACATATAACCTACGTATTCGAGATCATTCCTCTACTTTCTCATACCAACACCTATCTCCATGGTTCACATTTAACAAACTCTCTGCTTATCGCATATTACCTATTGTCCATTCCTCAATATACTCTTCAAATTGCCCTTCATATATTTCTGCTTCTCTAGTACAAAGAGCTCCCCTTCCATCACTTAGAAACCATGCATCTCATCTTCTATCTACCCCTATTCTACGTCCCTCAAAAATGAATACTCGGGCACTGAGTTATATTGGTCCTAAGCTATGGAATTCACTCCCTATATTAGATTACCTGCCTCTATATTATATCCATAAAATCGCATAAAACATTCATGACATATATACAACAATTGATCTCAGGTGGGAACCTGAATTACTAATATTGTTTGTCATTATTATTTTATTTATTAATTTCCGTACGGCTTATTCTATTTTATTTTATTATTATTAATGGTATTTATTGTTTACCTACTTTTATTATTTGTATTCTATTATATACACTTTTGAGAAATCATTTATGATTTATTTAAGTGTCTAAATAAACATTCAATCAATCAATCAATCAATAAAATACCATACTAGAGAATATTCAAGATAAAAGATTAAAATTAAAATAAATAAAATATAGATTATAAGTATACTGAATATGAATATAAACAATTTTTATACCTAAGTTTCCTACCAAATTTATCATTTAAAATATTTTTTAAAATATTATCAAGTTTATTCCAGGAAATTGGTACCAACTTATATTAAAGTTCGTCTACACTGTTCTTTTTTGACATTAAAAATAGAGACATTATTTAAACTCCTAGTGTTGTGAGATGATGACATTAAAGAAAATGTTTTATTAATTATATAAGGATGACGATTATTGAAGACTTCAAACATGAATTCGCATGTATTTATATATGTAATTTCATTTACTTTTAATAAATAATTTTCAATATATATTCTTCTAGTATGATATAACAAATGTTTCTTACATATAATCCTTATTATTAGCTTTTGAATAATATCTATGCATGATACATTAGATGTATATTTATTTCCCCAACAAATATTACAATACTTTATATGAGGCAAAAATATGGAATTATATATATATATATGAAATAATGCTTTTTATTAATAAATTAGAAAACGATTTTAGTAATCCATATGATTTTTGTTAGTTTTGATTCTAAATGCAAGATATGTTTTTTCCAACAATTTATCATCTATAATTACACCTAACAATTTATAAAATGTAACTCTTTCTATAGGTGTGTTATTTAACTATTTATAATGGTTCTTGAATGTATTAACATATAGCAAACAATTAATAAAAACCTATTATAAATTAACCAATTATTAATATGTTTTACTTCAGTTTGACAATTAAGTATATACGCAGATTTTTTTTTCAATATATAAAGTTGGATAATCTGATAACATGGTAAAATTAAATATTGAAGATGATTTTGTGATATCATTTATATTAAATAAATATAAAATGGGTCCAAGGATGTGCATTGAGATACACCATCAGTATTACAAATATATATTATAATTAACATTAATTACAATATAATAATTGTGTATAGTATACACTAGTGATGTAAATGATGCTCAAATCTAAAGCATGATGCAGTCTCAGTCTCAGTTACCCAAAGTCTCAACTCGACTCGGGCTCGTTTTGTTAGAGTCTCAGCTCGGCTCGGGCTCGCTTGGCTAGAGTCTCGGCTCGGCTCGGGCTCGTTTTTTTCCCCAAAATGAAAGTTTCGGCTCGGCATCAATAACCAAAAGTCTCGGCTCGGCATCAAAAAGCTCGGTATTATTTACACCATTAGATCAAATTTATATTATTATTCACTGAATCGCGAAGTTGGTGCAGATTAATTTTTTTAAATTGATGTAAATGTGAAATATATAAAAATTAGTATTAAAATGTAATTTCAAAAAAGCATCATTTCGACTCGGTAATGTTTTGTAAAAGTCTCAACTCGGCTCGTTTGGCTAGAGTCTCAGTTCGGCTCGGGCTCGTTTGGCTAGAGTCTCGGCTCGGCCTGGGCTCGTTTTTTTTCCGAAAATGAAAGTCTCGGCTCGGCATCAAAAGCTCGGCATCATTTACATCCCTTGTATACACTGTATACTAATTTTATATATTGAATTTAACTAATATATTATTTTTTAAATATTTCATAATTAATATGAAATTTTAAATTATATAAAAATGAATTGAACTCAATATGTACGTAAGATTAACAAACTATATATATACAATTAATAATAATGTACTGATTTCAATATTTACAAAAGATTATAAATATATTTATAATTTATATATTCAAATTAAATTATATGAATAATATTATGAAATATGATATAAAACTGGTATAATATTCACATGATATACTATTTAATTTAATGAGATAACCTAGTGTGCATACAATTTCATGCATTTATATGTTAATAGATAGGAATTACTAAACCTAATTAACATATAATGTTATGCTATATATATATATATATATATATATATATATATATATATTGATACATATACATATTCTACATTTAATGCTATATATAATATGATTAGTGTTTTTAAATATAGTTTATTTCACTCCTATATATATATTCTATATTATGTCATTTTTTATTAGAATATTACTACCAATATTTTCTCTATACTTATATATAATTATATTTAAAAAAATATTATATCTTAATTTATTCATATACTTTTTGTGTATAGCAAAAAAAAACAGCAGAATTATTATAATAGTTTTTTTTACAAAATGTACATTTATTCACCAACACTGCCTAATATAATAATAAATTTAATTATATTATTAATAAATGTTATGCTATTGTACTTACTATTATATATTAATTATAATGTTATATTGCAGTGCATCAGGATAAGTCAGTAGGAGATCCGCAAATACAAAAAAATGAAGAAGCACTATTTGAAGATTTACAATATAAATATTTGAAATATAGGAGTAATGTTTCAACAGACACATATGTAGAATGTGTTATGACAATACTATAAAAAAAAATTGTAAATATTTTATACTATATTTTAGTAAATAAATAAATAAATTATAAATATAAATAAATAAATTAATGTCATAAGTAGCTTGTAAACTCCATGTATCATTGATAGGTGTATAATGGCTTACCTGAGCTATATCTTTTATGTTCACACGTAGCTAATAATCACGACCCATACAAAACCTAACTTAAGATATAGATCGATACTAGCTTTTTTTGTAGTCTGGGTAGTGATTGCTAAAAATGTATAATACTGTACTCTATTAATTATATTACCATTTATATGTAAAACAACATTATTTATATATTTGTTATCATTAAACTTATCATGTATTAAAATATAAGATGATTTATCTATGTTAATAGTTCGTTTATTTTCTGATAACCATATATTTAATTTATTAAGTTCATTATATATTGTTAATTTAAGAGTATTAGCATCTTTATCTTTAACAATGAAATTAGTATCCTCAGCGAAATAGGAATAGAAGAATTAAAAACAATATGTAAATCATTTAATATATTAAAAATTAAAGGACCCAAAAAAGAACCCTGAGGAACATCAATATTAATATTTCTAAAACCCGACTTATTATAAATAAAACATTGCATTCTATTTTCAAGATAACTTATACACAAATCATTTGCAATACCACTAAAACCAATATATATATATATATATGTATATATAATTAATAATTAATAATGTAATTATATTCGAGAAGAAATAATCCTATACTGCAGATAATAAGTGCATGAAAAGATAAATAAGTTCGATGTACAATCATTTTCGAACACGAAATTATATTTCACGAATCATATCATGTATAGTCATAGATGTCACTCAAACTATTGCGTAAGTTCTACTGATAAAGTAATATATGACTTAATATATATTTCAGATATTGTACGAATATAACTATATCCATTCGATGAATCATAAATTGTCGCATGTCACTACGTATGTCATATGAAAGAATATATCTGAACGTAAGGGTAATATAAATTAGAGATAATAATACAATTTATAACGTAATCACGTGATACCAGGCTAAACTAGATACAATACGCCCACATATATGCCTCCAGAAACAATACGCCCCCATACAGATCATACAGATCATATTAAATCACAGAAAATAATTGACCCGAATAATTATTAACCCCTCTGATATTTATCATAGTATAAAGTTGCAATAGATTTCCAATTTATAATCTAATATCACCGTGAACAATGCAGTACAGTGTACACTATAGTAAAATGATACCCGTATGGGTGGGTGTACAAACCTGAAATCATAGGGTGCCGCAACCAAATCCTTATCTTCAGTATAGCCCAGTTCCTTCATCTTATTAGTAAAGTGTATTGCATAATCACCATCGGGATCTGTACGTTCATAATAAGTTGAGAACCATCCATCTACTTTACGTAGTGGGGTTACATAATTCACGGATTCCATGCTACCCCAGAATTTAGTTGAGATATTGTTAGATATACCCGTTGTTTTTAGTCTTAGCTTTTCGATCAAGCATACATCAGCATCCAGATTTTTCGCAAATATGAGATAAAATCCTTTTTTTATTTTGTTGCATTTTTCATCATCGTATTTAGTGTAGGAATATAGCATATTACCACCTATGTCTGGAACGAACACAATCGGATGTAGGCGTGGTTTATCCTTAGTCTTATCCTTATCCTTATCCGTAGTAGGGGCGTCATCCCCTTGACAGCAACACTGTACCAACTCCGGTAGAGCTAATAGACAGCAAACGGTCAATATAACTAAGCAAGACCACCGCATTATGACGTGATATTACGTAATCTAACGTAACAACTAAATGACGTAATCGAGTGAAATGTACTAATATAGTGGCGATAGAGAGGCTGCACAATCTAATAGCTACTGCACTGTAGTGTGTTATGCGATGTGTATGCGGCAATATAGTGGTACTCGTAATAGCGGTGTTATGCGGTACATGAATGATAGTCGTAGTGATGAGATGACAGTTATATAGTCCCTCGAGATGACCTTTCCCCGCGTTCTACGTTTTGTTTACAATATAGTATACTGCTTTCTTATAAGTGAACGGTGATGGGTTCTATTAATAGATTATCTATTAATAGACCAGGTCCATCATAGACGTGGATAAATCACAACCGCGATATTAAAGTATACAAAGTAATAATCTATTGTATATACTAATGATGTAAATTATGTTCAAATCTATGGCATCGATGCAGTCTGAGTCACTTAAAGTTTCAACTCGGCTCTTGATCGTATGGTTAGAGTCTCGGCTATGGTCGTGATCTTTTTTTCCGAAAATGAAAATCTCGGCTCGGCATCAAATACCTAAAGTTTCAGCTCAGCATCATTTACATAACTAGTATATATATATATATATATATATATATATACTGTAGTATACTGATACAATGTTAGTCTGAGTAGAAACTGGTTAAATTACTATAGTATACTATTTATATATATATATATATATATAAATATATATACAGTAGTATACTGAAACTATGTTAGGCTGAGTAGAAACTGGTTAAATTACTAGAGTATACTATTTATGTATTATATATGTGTAGTTTGGTAACTACGTAGTGAGAATGTAGATGTTATTCTAAATGTTATTCTCTGTTCTGCTTTTATGATATTCTTTCTTTTAGTATCGTGTATATTTAATTGTTTGCATAATTCATATTTTGTTTACATCTATCTGTATAACGTCGAACATCCAATATTGATTAATTATAACTTGTTTGATTTCTGATTTCTGTTTGATTATAATTGTAAGATTATGTATAGAGGAAAATAACCGAATACGGACAGTAACCGAATACGGACAGTGCCCGAATACGGTCACTCTCGGTATCTCATAAACTATAAACCCTACAAATAAATGTTAATGAATAAAATTTTGAATTTTGTTATTACGTTTTTTTAATGTTTTAATTTCAACTTAAAACCTTCTCAAGAATATACACATATATCGATATAAAAGATAACACTATATTATTAAAAAAGAAAGCACTTTAAACATTATATGATTATTTTCTATATTTGTTATCAAATATTAATCAAGTTATAAGCATATATTTAGAAGTCATATAAATCCCTAATACGGACATTCTAGAGGTCTTAATACGGACACATATAACCAATCGTTTTATAATTAATCGTCATATAACTAGCGTATGCACTATTCTGATATTCATAAAAATCGCATGCGTTATAATATTAATACTACCAATAAAGCCAAATCTAAAATTTGTATTATTTATATACTTAAATTGTATTATTAATTACAAAAATAATAAAAATGAATTATTAACTAATTAAATTAGAACAATTATTCATAAAATTAATTATAAATAACGTAGAATATACCTAATTGTGATTTTTCTGATTGATTCATTAATAATATATAGTTTATCTAGTGGTATATAGGATGTCCGTATTCGGAAATGGGTACCGAATACGGACGACGTCCGACGGACGTTATCTATGGAATTAAAAGATTACATAATATTTTAAAATAATAATACAATAATATATATAATCATATAATATTAATATATTGTAATTTTTGAATAAAAATAATGAGTCATAAAATGTTAAGACCATTTATTGTTAAAGTGTTGACATTAGGTTACTTTCCCCTAACTGTAGCACATATTATTCAAAGTGAATATTTTTGATAATTAATAAAAAAGTCCGATTTATCCAGTATACAAATCATGACAATGACTATAGTGTATATCCGACTTATCATTAATATATATAATCTTATGATTAATTTAACATGCAACTAGATACAAATCCAAATAAACCAACTCAATTTATCCGACTTATCGAAGAATCTAAGTTATCCAAAGTTATATATAGTAAATTAACGTTATATATAAATATATATATATGTAATTTACACTTTTTAAGCGAAAATAAAATGCATTTTATAGTCTATACCTATATATATATATAAATATATATATATATATATATATTACAAAATAATGATATATTACGCATAAGATACAATATATACAATGTATATAACAGGAAATTGTGTGTAGAATACATTAATCTAACCAACTATACTATTTATTATATATGAATAATTATTAATTATTTTATTAAGTGTTAATTGTATATATTTAATGGAAATAAAATTGCATAAATAAATAATGTACTAGCACCCTAACTATTGTAGTTTACCTATTATTGCGTCATCTTAGTATACACATATTATATATTACTAATATTTACCACTGCTAGTTTAAATCTATGAGCTAATCCCAGTTAAGAGTTGACCGATATTACAACGAATTTCATTGGTTGATAGTATCAACTTGATACCCTACCAAGTATTAATTTCTGGTATATAACGGGAAAATGTTAAATATACCCATACAATATTAAACACTTATTCTAAATGCAATATATAATTAATTAACTTACCAATCTACATTATTTAATATTAAGATGTATAAATATTCTTTAATTATTTTGTAATCATCTATTTCCCGAAAAAATCTATTTATATATATATATATATATATATATATATATATATTTATAAAATTTACTTTATGTCCTTTAGAAATGGAATAGAATTTGAAATTTAAAATAATCCTCTAGTTCAAGTGTCAGACATAAAGTTCCTTCGGCTAATCATTGATAGTTTATTAAACTGGAAATCTCATTTTCAATTTATAAAGAATAAATTATTAAAAATATATTGGATTATAAAAATGTGTCATTCTCTCTTAATGAAACATCTATGATTACAATTTATTATGCACTTTTTTATCCCCATTTAATTTATTGTTTAGAAATATGGGGGCATACATATACATCTAATATAGACTGTATTCATGTTATACAAAAAAGTATTGAAATTAGTTTTTTCTAAACCTATTAATTTTAGTTCAAAAAAACTATTTATAGATCATAAGTTATTAAATATTTTTGATTTCTGTAAATATAAAACACTAACATGTATGCATAGAATATATTATACAACTTATAGTCCATATATTTATAAACATTATAAAATAATAACTAAATAAAAAATGAATACAAGAAGTACTTTTGATTCCATACAACCTTATAATAAATATAAATATATGAATAATTAGTTAATATCAGATATACTAATACTTTGGAATGAATTAACTATTAATAAAAGAAAGTTAGTATCTATTTCCCTTTTCAGTAATGGTATTTTTAATTAGTTGCTAAACTTGTGTTTTTTTTAATATACTATTATTTTCTACCTCAAATTATATTTTAATATTTTTAAATTTGTAATAAGTTTAATATTTTTAATACATTTTATCTTTACTCAGTCTTTTACATTAATTTCTTCTTTTTATCCATATGTTATACTATACTTATGTTTCGATTTATCTACATAGAAAAAAAACTAATATATATTTTAAATATAACTTTATGTTATATTAGTTTATTCTTTTTTTCATGAATTTATTATTCCAATTATATGAATTATATTATCCTAAATGTACTTTTTAGGACTTGAAAGAATGACAACGGGTAATTGTGGAATAATTACGAGTAGTGATAGTTTCCTCAATTGAAGAGACAGTATATGTTCTACCCGCAAAATAACAGATATATTACTTTGAGCCATTTCGTCATTCACGACTCAACGTGTGGCTATAATATATTCTAAATATAGCCTTTTCGTCATATCCTTCTATCATCCCGCCCACTACCGCTACCGATATATATATTACATCTATTACGACTACGAGATCATCGAGATACCGCGAGATTTACCGAGATAGATCTCGTAAACATATCGGTAGTCTAGGTTTTGCAGGCAAACTGTAATTCTAACTATAACTAGTTCGACTACTTCCCAGAATATGTGGCGGTCTACTTATGTATCAGGTCAGGTGTAAACATGCGGCCCCGTGTGCACTATGCGGTAGCTGAACATATCTAGTGATCTATCCAATCAGCGCCCTTGTATATGTTACTACTTCGGTTATTTATTTAACACAATATACTTCTCTTCAATTCAGATATTAATTCGAGTCACATCACTCTTTAGTTATTCCATCGATAACATCTGTAATAATAAATATAATTTATATCTATTTAATAATCTACTAGATAAACTTATATATATTATATATATATATATATATATATATATATATGTATATATATATATATATATATATAGGTTTAGAGTATAAAATGCATTATATCTTCGCTTAAAAAGTGTAGGCACATATATATTTATATATAAAGTCAATTTACGATGTCTGAATTTGGATAACTCACATTTTTCGAAAAGTCGGATAAATTGAGTTAGTTTGTTTGGATTCGTATTTAGTTGCAAGTTAAATTAATCCGATTGGATAGGTCGGATATACACTATAGTCATTTTTATGATTTATATACTGGATAAATCAGACTTTTTTATTAATTATCAAAAATATTCAATTTGAATAATATGTGCTACAGTTAGGGGAAAGTAACCTAATGTCAACACTTTAACAATAA
Source organism: Osedax fenrisi (assembly GCA_964019155.1). Lineage (NCBI taxonomy): Eukaryota > Metazoa > Annelida > Polychaeta > Sabellida > Siboglinidae > Osedax > Osedax fenrisi. The sequence goes on along the minus strand of OZ025239.1, from coordinate 127,711,370 downwards.
ATGGTCTTAACATTTTATGACTCATTATTTTTATTCAAAAATTACAATATATTAATATTATATGATTATATATATTATTGTATTATTATTTTAAAATATTATTTATCTTTTTATTCCATAGATAACGTCCGTATTCGATACCCATTTCCGAATACGGACATCCTATATACCACTAGATAACTATATTACTAATGAATCAATCAGATAAATCACAATTACGTTATTTATAATTAATTTTATGAATAATTGTTCTAATTTAATTAGTTAATAATTTTTTTATTATTTTTTTAATTAATAATACAATTTAAGTATATAAATAATACAAATTTTAGATTTAGCTTTATTGGTGGTATTAATTTTATAACGCACGCGATTTGTATGAATATCAGTATAGTGCATACTCTACGCGCTGATTGGTTAGAGGGTGTCCATATTAAGACCTCTAGAATGTCCGTATTAGGGATTTATATGACCTCTAGATATATGCTTATAACTTAATTAATATTTGATAACAAATATAGAAAATAATCATATAATGTTTAAAGTGCTTTATTTTTTAATAATATAGTGTTATCTTTTATCAATATATTTGTATATTCTTTTATCAAATTATAGATTTTCCAGAATATTTGTTGACCTATCGTAATTTTGTACATAATCGTTATATTTGATAAATTTATATTATATATAATAAGAAAACAATTAATTAATCACTATATATTACAATTTGGCCGAAAAAATAATAAATACCCTTGTATTTCTTTAATTTTGTTAAAAATCATCAACAAATTACCATTTTTTCTGTGGGTACCTTTACAAATTTTAAGATTTTTTTTTTTTTTCTACCTCATCTTAAGATGTTATATTTTAACGTACACGTATTATAAATTTTAAAAAATAGCTCTTTATAATTTTAATAAATAGTCAAAGTGGCCTTAATTTTTAGAAAATTTGTATATATATAAGATTTATTTTATTGTTTAAATTAATTATCTAATAACTAATATTGTAATTATGGATACTATAGATAATATGTACTATATATTAATGTTATCTATTAGAAGAATATAGTATTTAAAAAAGTACTCAGTATTATATATATTTTTTTTTTCTACCTCATCTTAAGATGTTATATTTTAACGTACACGTATTATAAATTTTAAAAAATAACTCTTTATAATTTTAATAAATAGTCAAAGTGGCCTTAATTTTTAGAAAATTTGTATATATATAAGATTTATTTTATTGTTTAAATTAATTATCTAATAACTAATATTGTAATTAGGGATACTATAGATAATATGTACTATATATTAATGTTATCTATTAGAAGAATATAGTATTTAAAAAAGTACTCAGTATTATATATATACCCATTAAAATAAAATACAAATAAAATGTACAGAATTCAAATAAATGTCCTTAAGGACATTTTTTATAATCATATACAATACAATTACATAGGAATAACGACATTTCAAGATTTATTTATTTTTAATAATTTATTTTTTTAAAACCTCCGTCGCACCACCAATAATGAACCAAAATGTATATGGTTTAATAAAATAGTATCATGAGCATCATATCTATATAATCTAATATGAAGCAGTATCATCTGGAAAATAAAATCACTCTTACTGTACGTATTCGTTTATTTTCCTCTATAAATAATCTTACAATTATAATCAAACAGAAATCAGAAATCAAACAAATTATAATGAATGAATATTGGACGTTCGACGTTATACGGATAGATGTAAACAAAATATGAATTATGCAAACAATTAAATATACACGATACTAAAAGAAAAAATATCATAAAAGCAGAACAGAGAATAACATTTATAATAACATCTACATTCTCACTATGTAGTTACCAAACTACACATATATAATACATAAATAGTATACTCTAGTAATTTAACCAGTTTCTACTAACATTGCCTAACATTGTATCAGTATACTACAGTATATATATATTTATAACTCAGAAGGGTGTAAAAATAAAATATATGGAATATTAAAAATGAATTTTTCGACCTCTTCATCATCGTATTGAGCCAAACTAAATAAAATATAATAAACGCAAACTAATAATAAAAATATGAATAAAATATTAAAATAAAACTGAATAAAATATAATAAACGCAAAATAATATTAAAAAAATGAATAACATATTAATATATTAAAATATTAAAATAAAACTAATAAAAAAATAAAATAAATTAACTATAAAATTCAACTATCGGGCTTCTTGAAATAATCATATTGGCATTTCCTCGGTGCATGGCTACAGAAAGATTTTGATAAATCCAGTTTAGCGATTTATGTCTATTTTCCATATGCTTATCAGCCCAGTGTTTAGAAATATAGCTAATTATATCTTTAGCAATTTGACCCCAAGTACCAAATGTTTCAGCAACGAGAGGGAGAAAAATAATACCTTCATCATGACAATTATTAAAATTGTTCTCATCTTTAGATTTTTCCCCGCTCACCAGCTGCAAAACCAGCCTCAATTGCCGCACTTAAAATAGTAGTGTTATGCAGCGGAGAGGTGATTGATACATCGATGGCGGCTGATTTTCATAATGACCAGTTTGTTACTGAAACATCTCCAGGTCTTCGAATAGTACCTGGGATCAAATTAGCTGTTTCTAAAGATGGGGATAAACCTGCTGAATTCATTATATGGTATAGAGTATCTCGTACATAATTATGCCTATTAGTTCGTTCGCTCCCAGCTCCACATATTAGGCTATGGTCTCCATAAATATCAAGTAGTGCTTTGTTGCAAGATGGACATGTACGAGATATGCTATAGAGAGGTAGGCCCAACATGTGTCTAAGGAGTACTCTAAATTCAGTGGAATTAAAACACAGTCCCATTGCGGGATTTGGGACGGCTAGTAACCATGCACCTGCATGATCTCCCGATAGCGAAAGTAATCTAGCTTTATTTCGAGTAGTGGATCGGTTGAGTAGGTTACCTTTACTTTTTAAATAAATAGGAGTACATAATTTCTTCTGTAAGCCAATTCGTTCATCTAGAATTTCCTTAGCATTTAAACAACCCAAAGATGTAATCTTAGAAATTAAATCCTTCAAAATACCATCTATGTCTAATGCAATTGATAAATTTGAAATAAAAGGTATCGCTTGGCTTACAGAAGATAGATACGCTGCTGGAGCTATGTTGCATGCAGAAATAATCCCTAGACCACCTTCACGGATTGGAAGAGTAGCCTGACACTACGAGTCATCATACAAGCTAGATTGGCAAATTTCTTCAAGCGATTTTCTTAAAGAGTTATCATATTTATTATGCATACATGAATAAACCCTCTCAATATTGATGGATGGTACGTTAGTACTATAGTACATTATTATTATGGTAAGTTGGTACTATGATAAGTTATTACACTGTTTTACAATTACACATAAGTGTAAACATGACTTATGAGGTATTAATATGTTATCAACACCTTAATATACAGTTGATAATTTATATTAATTGTAGAATTAGTTTGTAATATAATATATAGAATATTTTGAGTAATTATAATAGGAAACATATTATTATAATAATTATGTTAAGATAATATTTAATATATCTTACGGCGCTTATGTGTTTTTATTATACGATATGCAGATTTTTAAATGCAATATGCGGATTTCGTCAAGTACCATAATAAACATAAAAAGTAATATTCATGATACATATTATAAAATACAGGTAATTTAGAAACTTAATTTATTAATTTACTAATAAATATAAACATATAATAATTATAATAATTCCATTAACAAATATATATAGAAATTATATAGATTATATTAGAATACATTTGCCATATTGAAAGTATTTAAATTATTACATAATCGAATACAACTCATCTTAGCCGCTGATAATTTTCAAAGTTCAAGTTAGGCGTAACTAAATATATATATATATAGGATTTTTTAATATTTTATAGAATAACTCGGTATGTAATTCAGCTTAAAAAATATGAACATATTAAAACTAAAAACAACCAAACCATACCATTGACAATAATTAGTTTAACTCACACCCATACTATTAATAAGCATGTCCAACTTGAACTTTGAAATATATCTGCGGCTAAGATGGGTATTCACGAAATAATCTATTTTAATATAATAATTTAGTATAATCATTAACCTATAATACCTTAGATTATAATAGTTATATTATATTTATTATACAGATATTATGTGTAATTAATTACATTTAATTAATGATTTATTTATCTATTAAAATTTAGAGTCTTGATATTTTTGAATCATGATAAATTTCTAATTTCGAGATAAAATTAAATATTTTTATATAGTAATAAATATAAATATGTAAATTATTAATTATGAAATATATACGACATATCTGAATATTAATATAATATTTATACGAAAAATCTTATTTAATATTTCTCAATCGAACTTCATAATTATTATCATAATACAATGAAACGTCTGAATGTATTAGTAAATAGAACCGTAAGGAATTTAATTTTAAATATAGAAAAAAAGTATAGTTTCTTTGTATATAGTAGGAAATATAAATTATATAATACTTATATAGAATAATTAATATAATAATTAATATAATTATGATAAAAATAAATTATAATATCGGTTTTATTTTTAAATTTTAAATATTATGCATATGTTCTAATATCATTAAAATTAGTACATGTATATCTAACCATATTTGTTATTCCATATTTTCAATAAAATATTAATCTATTAATATAGTATGTATATATTAATAATATATAATAATATAAAATATTAAATATGTATTATCATATTAAAATATTTATTATTTATTATTTATTATGAAATAATAATAGAATATTAAAATTCATATTTTCTTATATTTCCTATATTTTTATGAGTCATCGATATTATGAAATTTCCTAAATATATAAATAATATATTTTAATTAAAAACGTATATATTTTATTAATAATAATATTTTAATTAAAAACGTATATATTTTATTAATAATAATATTTTATTTTTTATTGAATATATTTATTCTATATATATTATAATATACAAATACGTTTAGTCCCTTGCAACATATATCTATTAAGTAACTATATTTCGGTAAAAACTATGTGGAAATCTAATAGTTATATTTATGCATCCTAGGATATATATTTATCTTATACAAGAGTTAAGAAAATTTTAAAAATTCATAATTAATTATGTGTTTTATATAATTGTAATGTATGTATATTATATAAAACGGATCATACAAATTCATTATATAGGACCTTGAAAATCATTGTAGACACGAAAATGTTTATATAAAAGCAGTGTCTACATCATCGTTATTTGTACTACCGTTATATATACATCATCGTTATTTTTTATATCTATATATATATATATGTTAATTATAAGCCGTTACATGTATGATAGTCTATAAATAGATATACAATAATTATAATGGTCAATCATACGTAATTGTAAAATCACTAATTCGAATAAACAATTTTGCGGGTGTTCAAATCATATGTATTTAGATAAGTAAGATAATGTTTATCCATTGAATATGACGACGAATGATTGTTGTCGTTGATTATAAACAACCTAAATAATATACAACTTTGATATAATGTAAACATATATAATATAAGTATGATACTTAAACACTTAAACTAGTAGACATAAGAGTACACTTATTATACTAATTTGTATATTAATTAATATAATATGTATAATTTCTTTAGAAATATTTGTTTGAACTATAGTCTACTTTAGGTGGACAGTTTGTTTACATTTCAGTACTGTTTAAAAGAGTATGTATGACATAATTATGTTATATTAATATACTTATAATGATAGATTTACATCAAAATTGTACAGGTAATTATGTACTTATCAAGAATTACAATAATATATTAAGTTATATTGTATACAATATTATTCTATAGAATAATATTTAATATTAAGTAGGTTATATAATATTATCAAATATACTAAGTATATACTTCAGTATAGCAATACAATTATACATTATTCGTATATCTTAATTAATATATTGAATATTATTATATAGATATATATTATTATATAATAATTATAAAGTATTTAAATAATACGTGAAATATAATCAGTTATTCATTGGCATTTCACATAACGCTATTTAAATCGCGCCATTCAATGTATAGAGATAGTAAATGCTTTATTCCGTATAAATCTTCGCACACAAACATCTATTCAATTAATTCTATTGATTTTTGTGTGATATACATAGGAAATAATATACAATCTTACTAATATTATAATATTTGTAAGATTGCTACACTGTTAGAAATATTCATTAATTTTTCACCAATACATTAATTTTAAGGTGTATCAATGTTAATACACCTTCTCATCTCCTTAATAAGGTGTATGTAATATAATACACCTTTATTATAAGGTGTATTATATTATAACACCTTCTAGATATATTACTCATAGGTAGTAATTACTCATATATTACTCATAACCTACACCTTATTTTAATTTTATAGTAATACACGTTGTATACAGACCACTGTCATACACCTTATCTAAATATTACAGTAATACACCTTCTATAGTTCTTATTATTACACCATATTTTAATATTATAGTAATACACCTTGTATACAGACAACAGCCATATACCTTATCAAAATATTACAGTAATACACCTTATATAGTGCTCATTAATACATCTTATTTTAATATTATATTAGTTTATAATAGTTTCAATTATGATATAACGTGATATTTTTATACATTAGATAGGAATTATATAGTATACCTACTATGAATTATATGGTATAAATATGTATTTAGAAATAAATATTACAATATATCATTACTCATAATGTCCAAACTTATAATAGTTGGATTACGTTTTTGCCTATAGGGTTTTTTGGGTTTTGCCTATATACCTAATTTCATTATTATATTATAAATTAATAAATTATTGATTAATAAATAATAATAATACTAATAATAATAATAATAATAAATATTATAATAATAATAATAATAATAATAATAATAATAATAATAATAATAATAATAATAATAATAATAATAATAATAATAATAATAATAATAATAAAGTTTATTTAGACACTTAAATAATAATAGAATCAATTCTATAAAGTGTAATTGCATTATTATTTTTTAAAAAAATATTATAAAAGATGAAAATATTATTAATATTTAAAATAAAAATATTTACATCGATCTAGATTTGAACCTATGACCGTCGTCATATAAATCCAACGCTTTGACAATTGTAATTAATTATGCCAGAAAACTATTTTTATAGAATACATAAATTTATATTATATATATAAATACATAAGTCTAAAATAATTATATATAGATTACAGTGACTATTTATTTTCTAATATAAAAATAAATAATAATAATACTGACCTAAATTTAATAGTAATTTAGCCCTCCTTCCAATAATTATGTTTCATTTATTAATAATCTATATGAAGCCTTATCATCGCTATCATCTAATAATACTATAATAATGGGTGACTATAATTTTAAAGTTAATCAACACCTCCCTGGTTCCCATTGTAAATTCCTCAATATACTATTGGACTTATCCTTCCTATATTTCTGCTTCTTTATTACAAATATATTCCATTTCATATCTTAGAAACCATGCATATCATATTCTATCTACCCCTATTCTTCTAATGAATACTATGATCCTGATTTATGTCTGTCCTAATCTATGGAATTCACACCAACCCTATCTATAAAATCGCATAAAATATTCAAGAAATATATACAATAATTGATCTCATGTTGCAGCCTGTAATACTAATATTGTTTGTCATTATTATTTTATATATTAATTTCCTTAAGTTATTATATTTTATTTTATTTTTAATAATGGTAGGTATTTAGGTTATTAACCTATTAGTATTAGTATTACCTTAGTATTACCTTATTATTTACCTATTCCTATTTATTATTTTACCTACACTGTAAAAAATTAGGGTACAACAACTCATTTTTATAGGGTACGGTAATCGCATAATCGAATATTATGAGTGATGTACCCTAATTAGGGTACACCATGAACAAATGCATTAGGCTACGATGCAACGCTTTTTTAGGGTACATCAATGCTATTAGTTAGGGTACACTGTATCAAAAAATGAAAAATGATAGTGATGTACCCTAATTAGGGTACAATATATATAAAATCGTTAGGGTACAACACTATACATTTTTAGGGTACATAATATCTATTTGTTAGGGTACACCATGTTCAAAAATATATCATTTATCAAATGTACCCTAATATAATAAACGCGCGGGGTGGTGGTTGTAAGTCTCAACTATAGTTGATACCCTATATACTGTTACAAATAAGGGTATAACATTATGAATTATATGGTATAACATATGGAAATACGAGTTATACCATACAATTACGTTAAATTGTATAAGATCACATATTATATGGTATACAATTTGATTTTTTTAGTTATACTATATAGCTTAATTTAAATGATATAAGATTACGAATTATATGGTATAACATTCGTAATCTGTAGTTATACCATTAGCTATTAAATATAATGATATAACTTTATGAATTATATGGTATACAATATGGAAATAAAATAAGTTATACCATAACATTTTAAAATTAAGTTTATATTTGATTGAAAATAAAATGTAATAGAAATATAATTCATAATAGTATCCTTCATAATATCCTTAATATAACAGTCTACTTATTGTTGTGTTATATTATTATATACATAATATGTATTGCTTCTAATTGCAATTAAACTAGTTTTGAGAAACTATATAGATTCCCCATAGGGAAATATGTATACATATACTTATTTCCTATATTTTATATACAAATACTTATAATTATTCGAGTATATGTATATATATATACATAATTCCATTGTATTTATTAACATATTCTATGTCCATCTACACTCAACATGATAAGCATCTATTTTTTAACAGATTATAATATAAATAAAGTATTTATACTTATATTATATATATATATATACAAATTATATCATATATATAATAATATAAAATTGTATATAATATATAATTTTATGTAGAGTTATGTATGAACATAGCTGTATTCTTTTTGCTGATGACACTACGCTGCTATTTACTTATATGGACCACTATGAATTGGAAAATATAGCTAACAAATATAGTGATTACATTTATTCATGGTTATGCTTTAATAAACTAACATTACATTTAGATAAAACGTGTTATACGACTTTTGGCCTTTATAAGCCTCATATATTTAACATTTCATTAAATGGCTTACCTATTAAATGTACTAATGAATTTAAATTTCTTGGTGTTATTATTGATAATAACTCACCAAGTAACTTCATATTACAATATTAGCTTCTCAGTTATCTAGAATACTAGCAGTAATTTATAAACTTAGAAATACAATTTATAAACAGTTAATAATACTGTACAATTCTTTATTTCATTCAATATTAAAATATTGTGCTGCATCTTGGGGGTCAAATTATAAACATACTTTAAATAAGATAATTATTCTGCAAATAAATTAATGAAATGTATATATAAACTACCATTGAGATCTAATTGATTTTATCTATAAAAGACATAATATTTTAAAATTATATGATATAGTTAATATAACATTGTTAACAAATGCATATATTGCTTATATGTATATATAGGTATATATATATATATATAAACCTACAGATAATTATAATACTAATATCTTACGTGAATTTGTTAAAGTACTTATACATATACTAGACCTAGATACGTATTTGTTATTCCTAAATGTAGATTAAATATTAGTATACATGCAGTACATTTTGCTAGTATTTAACTATGGAATACACTAAATACAAATATGATATTAATAAAAAATATCAAGTTATTCATTAAAAAGTTAAAAATGTCTTATATTGATAATTATTAATTTTACTTTTAATAACAATATTCAATTTTATTAACATCTATACACATTTCATATTCTACCTGGTTAATCTGGATGGAGAATAGTGGCTACTACTTATAAAGCTCTCAATGCATCATCAAAGCTGTAACGAGAACTTATTTGTAATATGTTATTATTATTTAATTATTTAATTATTATGATTATACACTATGTTTATTTAACTTGGTTTATATGCATCGTTCAAGTGTGTACTGTGGTTATATGGGATGATACATGTGCATGTTTGAAACGCTAACAATAAAGAGTTTGTTACACTCAGTGTCTGGTAAACCCATATGGGCAACCCTGAAGCTTCCTTCATTCGTTGATTCTCATAATTACTTATAGTGATCACTTGTTCGATGTGGTGGCTAATATTATTATTTAAAAAAAATGTTTAAATATCTTAAAAAAATACAATTGTTATATAATATATTACGAATATGGCATTATTAATGTCAAATACCTTGAAAGTCTTTTGACTATTTTATTTGTTCGTTTATTGTTTTTCTTTTATGATTACAATAATACAATTTATATTATTTTATCTTATATATATATATATATATATATATAATATATACACTATTAATGTGTCACATACTGTAAAATATATATATATATATATATAAGTATTAATTAATGAATGAATAAAGTTAGTTTATGATTTATTATTTATTTAACGTGTTAAAACTTCCGGTTACGGTGTTGACATCACGTGATCACGTTAGGGGGAGGAGTTACAACGGATAGTTGGACCCAGCGATCTGCATCTCGTGCTGTCGTACAGTATCACCTAGTGTTTTTCAGTCACTTGTACGAGGTTGATTGACGACGTCCGTATTAGCCGGTGTGGACTTGCGAATATACATGGTCCTACTCATCTTGATATCGGTCTCTGGCTCCACATTACCCCGTTCTAGTTCTTTCTTCTTAGATATCAGCGTACAGGTACCCATATGTACATAATGCACATTTAAAAAATACTATAAATTATACAATTATAAAAATATAAAGATTGTACGTTTACAATAAATTGAAAATAAACATTAATAAAATAAAAATTATAAACTTTAACACTAGTAAATTTATAAATATAAATTTACAAATAAATAAATCACAAATAACAAATGTAGATGAATTTAAATAGCCTTTTCTTCAACATCTAATTTATAGAAATAACATATGGAGAAATATTTACAAGAGTAATAAATCACGACTAAAACTAACACACACAAAAATCATAAGAATAATAAATAAAACCAAAAACTTTTGTGAAAATACTGATAATCTATTTTTAACAAATAAAATATTAAAAATTAATAGTCTTATAAAGTTAATAGTTTGATATATATGTACGATCTTCATAATAATAATATACCTATAAATTCATCCAGTAGGGATAATTCATTATATCTAATTCACTATATATAATTCATCCTATACACATAAAATATGAAAATAAATTTAAATTAAGAAATAAACTCTCTTACAAAATACCATTTTCAAAATCAACACAATTAATAAATAGAATTCTAATAACATAACCTAAACTATGGAATAATATACCTAATAATATCAAAAATAAATAAAATAAAATCATTATAAACAAAATTAAAAATATACTCATTGAATCAATAAATTATCATTAAATTAAATTTATTTATATATATATTAAAATTGACACATTGATGACATAATTAATAAACAGAATTAATGTATATATACAAATATGTGTGAGTATATGTTTGTATATATATATATATATATATATAATAATAATAATATATAATAATAATCAGATTGGTTCGTCGTAATAAACGAGAATGAACCCAGGTAGATATAGAAGTTCATTGAACTTATCGATATATCTACCTGTCAGCAAAAGGAATGGAAAAAAAACAAACAGTAATAAAATTTACAAAGATAAAATAAAATTGGAAATTAAAAGTAAAATATAAATATAAAGTAAAATTTTAAATATTAAAATAGTTAAAATACAAATAAATATTATATATAAATAATAATAAAAATAATAATAATAGATAAAAATAACAATAAGACAAGACGTGTACAAATAAAGAGGGAAAAACAACACATAGTTCATAACACGACCACAACGAACGAATAGTATAAGGCTACCAACTTTCAGTAAGGATGTGTATATATATATGTATATATATGTATGTATAATAATTCAGAACCCGGATAGATATTGAAGCAAAGCTTATGATTATCAGTTGAAAAAAAATGTATGTGTATAGTATTAAAACAAAATTAACTATGGAGATTGTATTTAAATTGTAATAATAAAATATAAGTATTAGAAAACTTAAAAACACAAAATTAAAAAAATAATATTTATAAATAAATTTAAAATTTGTAACAAAAACTAGGAATGAGTAAGATAATACATTGTTCAAGTCTGAAACAACATAAGATGAGTATGACTCAATAAATAATACACTAAAATCATAGCTACACTTGCCACAATAATAACATATTTTCAATGTTAATACCTATGCAAACTAAAAAAATGAACCGAGTTATATCCATTAAGTCAAACCCTCTCATCGATTGTATACAAGAATGAACAATGTTCATATCATTAATCCATTATATCAAATGTCTTTTTGAGGTCAATTGACACAATAGAACATTTATCACATTTTTATAAAGCGTCAGTAACAAATTCAACTGTATCAATTAAAGCATCAGACGTTGACATATTAGCCTTAAAACCATATTGTGAATCACTTAATATTATTTTTTTTAGATAGCTAGTAAATCTTACTTTAATTAATTTTTCTATAAGTTTAGATAATTGAGGCAATAGTGAAATTGGTCTATAATTTTTCGCACTAAATGTATCCCCTCCTTTATAAGGAGGTATTACTTTATCTATTTTAAAAGCATCAGGAAATTTTCCATAATTTAAACATATGTTAAAAATAATGGTTATTAGAGGCGATAATTCATTTGTAATTAATTTAATTAGTCGCATATTTAATTCAGTTGAATCGGTGCTATATTTATTGTTAGTATGTGAAATTAAATGATTAACTTCATCATCGCATGTACTTGTAAAAAAAGATTGAATTAACTTGTGTATCTGTATATTTAAAACTATCATATGTAGAATTATGTTTAATTATATTAGATAAATTCGATCTAATATTACTAAAATAATCATTATAAATATAAGGATCTTATAAATATCCAGATAATGGTAATTTTTTTAATTTTTTTTAACAAATTATTTATAATATTCCAAGTAGCTTTAGAATCAATTGACTTATACATTAATTCGTTACTATAATGTAATTCTTCAGCTTTTCTCAAAACTGAAGTCAATTTATTTTTACATTTTTAAAAATTATAGATAGATTATAGTTTGTTTCGGAATTTGTATTTTATAAGTAATTTTTATATAATTCATTTTTGTTAACAATACATTTCAATAATTCGGACAAAGCCATGGTTTACAATTGTTATATGTAGGTTTAATACTTACTTTAGGACATCATAAATTAAACAACATATACAAATCCGATATTAAAGTATCCATTAAAATATTAATATTGATATCAGAATAAATGTATGACCAATCAAACGTATTAATTAAACTTTTTAACTTATTAATATTTTTGGTAGTGAATTTCCTTGTTTTTTTTGTATGATTTGTCATTTACTAGTTTATCATGTATTTTAAAATCAGTGTTAAAACATGTAAACATCATAAAATGGTCAATAATATCATTTATTAGCCGTTTAAAATAAGATGTTTTTTTATTACAATAAATATTGTCAATCAGTGAATGAAACCCTAAACTAAAAATATCATTAATAAAATATTTAATATTAACATTTAAATTATGATTTAAAATATTTATATTAAAATCACCAATGATGAATAAATCATGATTAATGGTAAGATTATTAAAATATTGTCAAATATGATCTGTAAAATGTATTATATCAGTATTAGGTGGTTTATATATTGCACTTATTATAGTTGATTTATTAGTGTCTCCAATATGTAATCTAACTACCACTAGGGGAAAGTAACCAAATACGGACAGTGCCCGAATACGGACACTCTCGTTATCTCAGACACAATACATCCTACAAAAAAAATGTGTAATGAATAACATATTCATAATTATATATATAGTCTAAAAAAAGTAATTTTTAATTTTTTAATTATTCAAAATATTGCTGATATATCTAATAAACAGATTTTTGTATTACGTTTTTAAATTTCAACTTAAAACCTTCTCAACAATATACAAATGTATAGATATTAAATATAATACTATATTATTAAAAAATAAAGTATTTTAAAAATTATATATTTAATTTCTATATTTGTTGCCAAATATTTATTATGTTTTAAGCATATATCTAGAGGTCATATAAGTCCCTAATACGGACACAAGTATATGCGATTATTTATTAATAATTATTATTATTATTTTTACCTAATTTCTTTTGCTACATATAATTAACATATATATGCATAATATAATAAAACCCATATTAAAAAATAGAATCATTATTTGTAAAATATATTTTTGTTCTTCTTATGTAATAGATATGAATGTTTCTTTTTTAAATAACAACAAAAATAGTTTAATACAATAAATAGTATTTTAGAAACATTCAAAATACAGATACAATTCGTTCCTTATCTCTACACGTATACATTCAAAAAAATGGCCGTTCCAAATACACTTCGCACCTACCACCACCAAACTTACTATAGATAAATAATATTTTGATATTTTCCGGTCATACATATACTCCAATATGCATGTTTTATTTGGTTCATTTTATATCACTATTTAATCGTATATAATATTTATTACCATAATTAATTAACTACTAACTATTTTTTATATATATTATATATATATATATATATATATATATATATATATATATATTACTCATATCTACATATATGTTACTCAAACAATCAGTAACTATCTAATATATATATTTTAAACTTTTTAATATTTTAAAACTTAAAATTATTACTTTATAATATTGATTTTATATTAGCTGAGTGCATAATGTTATTACTTTACAATTTATTTATTGAATTAAATTATTGTTCACTTTTCAAATGCATTTTACTAGAAATAATATATTTTTATTTTTATTTTATTTTAAAATATTTTATTGACTACAAAATCACGTGTGGTTATGGGCGTCATGAGAAGGAAACAAAAATAAAATAAATAAAGTACAATAAAAATAAAGGAAAAGGGAGGGTAGGTTACAATGTTAATAGGTGCGTGGAGAGTTTACATTTAAATAGTGACAAGGATTTCAAACACCTAATGTCATATGGTAGAGAATTCCAGTATTTTGGAGCTACCACAGAGAAAGCAGATTCAGAGTGAGCAGAGATAGTCGAGCGTTGCACAATTTTCATCGTGTGACATTTCCTGCTAGCTCGACTAAGGGTATGCATACTGATCAAGTCAGCTAGGTACTCGGGAGATCTAAGATGTATCACCTTATGGGTGATGCATAGTAGTCTGTACCTGCAGAGATATCTAAACTTAAGCCAGCCGAGTGATCGCATTAGAGTCGATATTGATACTATTGAAGAGAACTTCAGTTTATATAGGGTGCGTATAGCACGTCGTTGTATCTTCTCAAGTTTAAGCATAAGCTTTAGGGGTAGATTGCATAGAAGTGAGCAGCAGTATATGAGTCTACTGAAGACTAGCGAGTGTATTAGACTTTTAGTCATTGAAAAAGTCAATTTATTACGTGATTTTCTAATATTGTAAAGAAAATAGTTGGCATTGCGAATCATTATAGATATGTGGTCAGAGTAATCTAGGTGGGAGTTGATGGTGAAACCAAGAGTTGTTATGGATTGTGATGTAGGGAGGGCTAGTAGAAAGGGGTGGGTGATGATTAGGGGGTAGGTAGGTCTGGAGATAATTATGGTGTCAGTTTTGGTCATGTTAAGTGATAGGGAATTATGGGAGAACCAGTCAGTAAGTTCTGTGAGGCAGTTAAAAATAGACAGTTGAATTGAGTTGGAGTCACAGGAAATGGGAAAAGAAGTATAAATTTGTAGATCATCTGCAAAGAGATGGTAGTGGATGTAAGGATATTTACGAAATATGGATTGTATGGGTAAAATATAAATAATAAAAAGTAAAGGACCAAGCACGGAGCCTTGTGGAACACCATGAGTGCTGATAAACGGGGTAGAGAAGGATGAGTTAATTTTCACTGAAGAGGACCTTAAGGAAAAGAATGACATAAACCAGCTGTGTACTTGACCATGAATACCGATTTCATTGAGTCGTAAAGAAAGAATGTCATGGTTTAGAGTGTCAAAGGCACTGGATAGGTCAAGTAACACAATGTAGCACGGGGCTTTGTTGTCAAGGGATATTAGTAGATCATTAATGATAAGATTCAGTGCTGATTCAGTGCTCCGATGGGGTAAGTAAGCACTTTGAAACTTATCAATAATTGAATTGGTAGTGATATAGTGAATAAGTTGAGCAGATACAATTCGCTCTAAGGTCTTAGAGATTGATGAAAGCTGGGAGATGGGTCGATAGCTCGACAGGTTCGAGTGGCTAAGGGTAGTTTTTTTTATAATTGGGGTGATATATGAGTGTTTCATAGACTTTGGTACGATCGATGTAATAAGGGACGCATGAATGATCATTGTTATGGGTTCAATTAGCAATAGCGAAAGGGTACGAAGTAAAGTAAGGGGAATAGGGTCGAGTAGGGAATTGGATTTTAGGGATGCCATTAGAGAGAGCACATATGGACGAGTAGGGAGAGTGAAGGAGGACCAGTGATTATGGGAAGCTAGTGAATATGAGTTGAGAAAGAGGATATCAACATCCACATTGGGGAGAGCAGCTATGATGTTCGATACTTTATTCTGGAAGAAATTAGCAAAGGAGGAGCAGAGGACTGTATCCGGTTGGTCAGGAAGGTGCCTGGGTTTTGATTTACCTACTAAGGTGAATGATAGGTTGTAGGCTTGCTTAGATGAGGTGCCATATTTACAAAGCAAGTTAGTAAAGTATGATGATTTAGTGGATAGGAGTTTTTTCCTGTATAATGAGCGACATACTTTAAAGGAACACAGGTCTGAGTTCATTTTAGTAGAAGCATAAATGGACTGTAGACGACGAAGTGACTTTCTCATATTGGTGAGTTCAGTGTTAAACCAGGGGGATTTGGGATGATTACGGTGGGTAAGAGTAGTTGAGGGAGCATAAAAGTCAAGAGAATTAGATAGCACCGTGTTAAAGGCGTCAAAGAGAGTGTCAGGATCAGAGAGCGGAGATGTAATATTATTCATATGATCAAACACGGAGTTAACAAACAAGGGTTGATTTATAGAGGAGATGTTTCGAAAGTATCTTAGAGGTCGAGTATTGTGCACTACTGATAACTGTAAATCAAATAGGATAGCGAAGTGATCAGAGATTAGAGTGCTTTGGGTGGGAGAGGAAATTAAATTGGAGTCAGATGGAGATAAAACAAGATCAATGATGTTACCATTAGATATAGTTGGGAAATGAATGTGTTGTGTTAAGGAGTGCTCAAAAATAAGTTTCTTAAGAGAAAGGGAAGCATGATTATCAGTATTCACTTGAATATTAAAGTCACCAAGAATAATTGTGTTGTAAGAAGACATGGATTCTAAAATGGTAGAGAGATCATTAAGGAAAGACCGAATGCTAGATGATGGTGGGCGATAGATGATTATAAACACAATGGTAAATAGGGAGGGGAACTGAATGTCACATATCAGCATTTCACAAGAGGAGAAATTAGGGGTGGAAGAGGAAATAAGTTTGAGCTCAGTGGAGAACAACAGGGCAAGACCGCCACCACGGTTAGGTGTGGGTCTGTTAGCGAGTAGTAATGTGAAGCCATTGGGAGTTAATTGAGATGCTAAAGCAGAGTCATCATTTGTAAGCCAAGTCTCGGTGATAGCCGATATGGAGCAATTAGAGTCAATGATTAATTGAGTGATTATATCTACTTTATTCCTGACTGATCTCGCATTGAGGAGTAGAAAGGAGTAGTTATTGGGAGAGTATGTATTTAGTCAATTCGAAGGTTTAACATTAATGCGGGAGGATTTACAGAAAGAGTCATAGGATTTAGACCAAGACTCAATCTCAACATCAGTAGGTAGGTAGGGATTCGATTTCCAGTCAATTCTACCAGAGGTGAGGGGGGATCGAAGTTGATAAGTAAGGGTTCGTCTATTAAATACACACTTTAGGTCATGACAGTGGGCTTTCGATGCATGGAAGAGAATTCGACCAGCCTTGATGGTTGGAGGGTCAATATATTGACGTATGAATAGAGATTTATAGGTAGATGAAGTAGTGACCTAGAGTTAATAAGGGTATCGGTCGCACATGACGAAGATAATACTAGGTTGGCATAGTGAGAGATGAAGGAGTAGTCAGTGATGGTGATGGGGTCTAGTTGAAGGTGGGCAAATAGTGATTTTATGTAGGTAAGGTTTCTGTCAGCAGGTAGGATATGCTCAATGATTATTGATGGTTTGGAAGCGCAGGAGTGAATAGTGGGTGGATTAAGTAGGGTGGAGGTAGAAGGGGATGGAGGTAAATTTGATTTGACAATGGCAGAGAAAGATTTGGTTGTTGATTTATTTAGGGCATCAGGAAGAGATGAGATAGCGGAAGAGAGTGACTCTAGGATAGTGGAGTCATTAGAATAGGGAGAGAAGGAGTATAATTGGGCAGTAAGAGACTCAATGCCAACTTGTAATTTGTTAAGTTTATCATTAATAAAGGTATTACCAGTGGATAGGTTAGTATTAGTGCATACATCACATTTGAACACAATATTAGGAAGGGAGAAACTAGCCCTGAAGTATTTTGGCATATTCTGGGATCGACACTCAGCTGGCAAGGATAGGTATAGGCATTTGTAGTGAATAGTGTTGTCACAGCCATCACACGAAATGGCATCATCAGGAGTGGAGACATCATTGCACTTCAGGCAGGACATTGTAGCCATGAGATGGAGCAGGAAACACGTTGGCGAGATCTAACAATAGATGCCGCAACAGGAGCAGTCGTGATTTATAAACCGGTTTGAGGAAGGCCAGTCAGATGACGCAGCACGTGATGGTAGAATCAGCCGTTCAGGTAGCTGTATGGGTATAGATAGACAGGCGAGTATCCGCGTTCTATAGTAATCAAGGAGGTAGTAACTAACCGAGTATGGTAGGTTGGTAGTCGGCTGACTACCTTGAAGAATACTGCAGTGGGAGGTCCACTGAGTTCGATTAGCCAGCCAGTAATCGGATTAATCGTTTAATAATATATACAGGGGTCTGTATTTAAATTTACAATAACAATATATACATATATGTATAATCTACAAATACAAGTAGTAGACAGTTTTTTTTACTAAAAACCCATATTAGTAGTACATATGAGTGTATATCAGTATATTAAATTAGTGCACATAACATAAAAATATATAAATACTTTAATATAATAAATAAATTATTAGAAAATAAATCAAATAAATATGTTATGTAATAATGAAATTAAATATATAATGAATATAAGATTTAAAATTAACAAAATAAAAAATAAAAATAAGTAATAAATAAAAATAGATATATATGCAATTATGAATTGAATGAAATGTACAAGTAATTTAACTTAAGGGTTAATTAAAAAATTAATATTTTAATTCAGTTTAAAACTAGGTCAATTTGTACATTTGATTTACACTAAAAATTACACATATAATAAATATTAGTTGGTAATTTATTTAATTAATATCTAATAAAGTATATAAAATATAATTTAATAAATAAATTAACGCATATATATACACATATATATATTTAATAAATATAATAAAATTACATAGAATCAATATACTCAAAATAAATATAAATATATATAAATATCAAAATAATATTTATATATAAAAAAAAAAAAATAAAATAAAATAAAATAATCTAATAAATGACTTAGCTTATAAACACGTCTGTATGGCATGAAGGTTTATTTAAGAATGAAATATGCTATGTTTAGTTAATTTTGTATTAATACATTAATTTTTTTTATAAATACAAATATACCTTAATAAAAATATATTTCTCATAATATTAATATTAATGATTCATATACAAATACACTACATCTGATTTTGATAATTATGTTAATGTTGAATCAAATACAAATATTTATGTAATGTATTATTCTAATATAAATACACTAATAAATATAAATAAATGTAATAATCATTTATGATTTATCAATCAAATACAAATACACCAAATCTGTTTTTGATATATATTAAATTATTAATGTTGATCAAATACAAATATTGATATAATATTTCAAGTTCATATAATAATTAATTGATTACTGTTTAAATGAATAAAACATAATTGATATTATTGATATATTTAGTATTTTAATTTTAAATAAAATTGACATGTAAGAATCCATAATAATTTATTATTCTTTTATACAAGAAAATATTAATCACTAAAGAAAACGGAAAGAAATGAAGATTCTATAATTGATATATGTTTAATATATTTTTATAAATATTTATATATAATATCATACATATTAATGTTGTAACTTATGTTGGGTAGTTTCGGGTAATTACTACATGGATGGTTTCGGGTATCAACATATGATTTCAGGAAAGTTACGATTTAAATAATAATATCTTATTATCATTATCGAATATATAAAACATGCTTATTCAAAAATTATAGTAAAAGTATTTTATACAATATATAATAAAATCTAGCAATATAATTGGGTATCAATTAATTAGACAATAATTGTGTTATCAATGAGTTAATATATAATACATACTGTTATAACCTACATTTGCTAAATATTGTTGATACTTTATTTAGATATAAAAAAATAAGTAAATCAATATTAATATATTTTAAATAAGGTATTAATTTTATTCCAAATATATGAGATATAATATTTATAATCATAATTATAATATGAATATGAATTATGGAAATACTATTCTATTGAATAGTGTTATGATGATTACTATTTATAAAACAAACCAGGTATATATATACATATGATTTAATATACTATTATATTTCTATAATAAATATATAATTATATATAGGATATTCCGGTATTCAATATGTTCAATATTTCAACTTATCACAAACCAAATTTTTCGATAACCTAATATTCAGTATGTTAACTTGAAAAGAAATAAATTTAAATATATTAACTTTTTGATAACAACATTTTCAATATATTTTACTTCTCTAGAACTTAATTCTCAATATTATAATTTAACGATAACAACTTTTTTATATTTTAACTTCTTGATAAATAAATGTTTAATATATTAACTCCTGGAGAACAACATTTTACAAATTTATACTTCTCGATAATATATATTAAACTTTTATTTATTGTAATATAATGTATCATAAAATAAACCTTTAATCATTATATATATATATATATATATATATATATATATATATATATTCCATATCATAATGTGTATATGTGTGTAGGAATCTAAAAATGTAATTATTTATAGTCTCATCTTTATATAAACCAAATTATATTTTATACATTTATTATAATATAACGATTATTATTATGTAATTTAATTGGATATCAATTATTTCTCTAACATTTATTAATTGATAGATTAAAGTATGTACTATTTGATTTAATAATAACTAATAATAGATTAACACATTATATAATATAATATACAGTATTATATTTAATACAATATAATTTATATAACTTTGTAATTTACAATTGACCTTTAGGTAATAAACCATTATTATTATTTATTTAACATATCTAAAATTCTAAGTTTTCTTTTAAAAGTCTTGATTCTTAAAGGTCATAAACATTTTTCTTAAAATATAGTAATATTCTATAAATATAATAAATCATTAGATCTATTTTCAATTTAAAGTTATACCTGGGATACATATTTTCAACTCCCCGGTTATACATGTTTTATAAACATTCTAAAGTATTATCAAGGACATGTTCTTTGTATTGTGTAACAATACTTTGATAATTCGCTATTGGAATTATTAAAAACGATAGTATTGCCACCTATGTTTTAAACTAATCATTATTACTATTCATAATCACAATTTGTTTCACATAAATAGATATAAGCATAGATTTATAGTTTTTGGTAAAATACAAATTTATGGATATAAGTGATATATCTTTGTTTCTCAAAATCATTGATAAATCTATGGACATAGATAATACCATACACATATAAGTGGGTATAATTCTAAGTCTATGGATATTATTCAATAGGTGTCAGTAACCATAGTATACAAAGACAATTTTAAAATGTTAAATTAATATTTATGATATTATATTATATATTTAATATATATATTTGATAATTGATGACATCGTCATAAGTGTACCAGTGATCGAAACACAAGTCGACTCGCTGTTTGATAACTTAAATAACATGTAAACACTACTTATCTTCTCGTGTTTCTCATTCACTATACTATCATAATCGTATCACTACTTACACTCATACACACAGACATACACACATACATACACATATATAGTATACATTTATCTGATAGATTATTAAATAGATGTAAATTATATTTATTATTACATATGTTATCGATGTAATAACTAAAGAGTAATGTGAATTGAATTAATATCTGAATTGAAGAGAAGTATATCATATTAAATAAATAACCGATGTAGTAACATATACAAGGGCGCTGATTGGATAGATCACTAGATATGTTCAGCTACCGCGGTGTCTCGATGATCTCGTAATCGTAATAGATGTAATTTATATCGGTAGCGGTAGTGGGCGGGATGATAGAAGGATATGACGAGAATGCTATATTTAGAATATATTATAGCCACTAGTTGAATCGTGTATGATGGAATGTCTCAAAGTGACACATTTGTCATTTGGCGGGTATAACATATACTGTCTCTTCAGTATGGGAAACCACTTCGAATGCTATCCATACTTTATCTGTTGTTATATATATATGAAATGTATAGAGAATTAAAAAATATTAAGTAAATATATGTTAATATTTCAATAATAAAAACTGTTGAATTATTGATTGATTTATAGGGTGCTAGAATTTATTAAGTTTTCTCATCGAGAGAATGATGATTACAAAATAATTAAAGAATATTTATACATCTTAATATTGAATAATGTAGATTGATAAGTTAATTAATTATATATTTATTTTAAAATAATTGTTTAATATTGTATGGGTATATTTAACATTTTCCCATATATACCAGAAATTAATACTTGGTGGGTATCACATTGATACTATCAACCAATGAAATTCGTTTTAATATAGGTCAACTCTTAACTGGTATTAGCTCATAGATTTAAACTAGCAGTGGTAAATATTAGTAATAGATAATATGTATATACTAAGATGGCGCAATAATAGGTAAACTGCAATAGTTAGGGTACTAGTACATTATTTATTTATGCAATTTTTAATATATCATTATTTTGTAATATATATATATAGGTGTAGACTATAAAATGCATTGCATCTTCGCTTAAAAAGTGTAAGTACATATATATTTATATATAAAGTCAATTTATGATGTCTGACTTTGGATAACTCAGATTTTTGATAAGTCGTATATATTGAGGTGGTTTGTTTGGATTCGTATCTAGTTGCATGTTAAATTAATCCGATTGGATAAGTCGGATATACACTATAGTCATTTTTATGATTTGTATACTGGATAAATCGGACTTTTTATAATTGATCAATACTGTTTAATTTTAATAATATGGTCTACAGTTATAAATAACCTTACAATTATAATATATATATATATATATATATATATATATATATGAATTGCGTCAGTATCTAATGCACCAGACACACAATCAGTAGCACACAGGTTCGAGCCTAGTCCGGACCATTAATTCATATTATAAAATGGGTCTTAAAATATTATTTAGAAGTGATCTTATATAATTGTGTATAAATAAATGATCGGCTCTTGTTAAAATCATGGATGCATTAATATGAGAGCGGATTCGAAGGGACATTAGATCCATATATGGTTATAAGTGAAAACTTCATCTGAGTTCCTGGATGGGATGAAAGGACGACACCAAATACAAATAACAATAATAATAACAATATATATATATATATATATATATATATATATATAATACATAAATCGTATACTATAGTAATTTAACTAGTTTCTACTCAGCATGACATATTATCAGTATATTCTAGTTTTCTAAATGATGACAATCTGAGATTTTTGGTTATTGATGCCGAGCCGAGATTTTCATTTTCGTAGAAAAACGAGCCGAGCCGAGACACGAACTAAACGAGCCATAGCCGAGTTGAGACTGTAGGTAAGATGGCGCCGATGTTATAGACGCTTTAGATTTGACTGGCATCATTTACATCATTAGTATATAGGATAGATGATTGCTGTAATATCGTGTTGATCCATCCACGTCTATGATGGTCTATTTATAGATAATCTATTAATAGAACCCCTCGACGTTCACTTATAAGAAAGCAGTATAGTATATTGTAAACAAAACGTAGCACGCGGGGAAATGTCATCTCGAGGGACTATATAACTGTCATCTCATCACTACGACTATCATTCATGTACCGCATAACACCGCTATTACGAGTACCACTATATTGCCGCATACACGATCACGTATACACGCACACACATACCCATACACATCGCACTATACGCGTGCGTGTGTAACACACTATAGTGCAGTATCTATTAGATAGTGCAGCCTCTCTATCGCCACTATATTAGTACATTTCACTCGATTACGTCATTTAGTTGTTACGTTAGATTATGTAATATCACGTCATAATGCGGTGGTATTGCTTAGTTATATTGACCGTTTTCTGTCTATTAGCTCTACCGGAGTTGGTACAGTGTTGCTGTCAAGACGCCCCTAGTAAACCACGCCTACAGCCGATTGTGTTCGTTCCAGACATAGGTGGTAATCTGCTGTATGGCCACACCGATAATGATTATCTAGGATGCGAAGACATAGTAGATGGCTATTATCTCATATATGAGAAACATCTGGATCCGAATGTTAATTGTTACTTCTACACACTAGAAATGCAAAGTACGAGTAAATATATGGTAACTCCATTCTGGGGTAGCATGGAATCCGTTAATTATGTAACCCCATTACGTGAAGAATATGGATGGTTCTCAATTTATTATCGTGAAGATCCAGATGGTGCTTATGCTCTAGACTTTACTAATAAGATGAAGGACTTTGGCTATACTGAAGATAAGGATTTGGTTGCGGCACCCTATGATTTCAGGTTTGTACACCCACCCATACGGGTATCATTTTACTATAGTGTACACTGTACTGCATTGTTCACGGTGATATTATATTTTAAATTGGAAATCTATTGCAACTTTATACTTTGATAATATCAGACGTGTTAATAATATTTTCTGAAATTTAATATGATCTGGGGGCGTATATGTGGGCGTATTGTTTCTAGTTTAGCCTGGTATCACGTGACAACATCATTTTATAAATACGATATAAATTGTATCTATACATATAAAAGAAAGTCTATTTAAATATTTATTTATTTATTTATTTATATGCGTTCTGTGTTTAAGAAAACGGCACGACGGATTTACAAAATTTAGATTGCTAATAATTCTCTAGGACAATAGTATTGTCATTGTTCGGATGAATTTATTTATGTCCACCTCTACACCGATCTTAATTACATAAAACTGTCCTTTTCGAGCTATTTTCTATCGGGAAATATTTTGATTTTAGAAGAAAATCTTTCAAACATAAAATGTATGAGAGAATGTGAGGTGTTTCGTAAACATGTAGTTATATTCACTTTACTTTAATTAATATATTCGTAAATGGCAATAAACGGTGATAACGTTTACGTTTTCGCTATATTTAACGAAGACATTTTTCAATAAACACTTAACTTTAAGTGCTTTGTTATAAATAAATAAATTGTTTTCCATAATTAAACTTTTTGTTTACATCTACGTTGTTAACGATCCCACAGGTACAACACGTATAATACCCGGGCAACGCCGGGACGTAGCCAGCTAGTCTACTATATATGTGTGTGTGTGTATCTAGTGAGCTAACTCGAGAACCGGGGTACGTCGCGAAAATATGTTATACCCGATCTTAATACATTTTCAACAGTATGGTCTTGATCCGGAAATTTTTTTGAATATTTTACCGCGTACCCCAGAAAAACCCGAAAAATTGACTTTTTGCCATTAAAATGATTTGTTGTCATCTAAAATCTTCGGCGTCGCTTTTTTATAATATTTTTTTATATTTTTTTGGAAATATTTTTTTTTAATTTTTTTTAATTTTTTTTTGAAATTTTTGAAATATTTTTAAACATTTTTTTGAAATATTTTTAAACATTTTTTTGAAATATTTATAAACATTTTTTTGAAATATTTTTAAACATTTTTGTGGTCATTTTTCTGAAATTTTTTTAAAAACATATTTTGTAATATTATTTATATTTTTTGTATTTTAAAAAATATTATTTGAAATATTTGTTTATATTTTTCAACTAATCGTTGAAATATTATTATTTTAAGATATAATTAAAATATTATAATTATATAATAAATTTATAAATATTATAAGATATAAATATTATACTTTTTAAAATATTTTTAGAATATTTATAAAAAATATATTTTGTAATATTTGGACATATTTGTTGTATACTAGCAATACAGAATCAGGAATAGCTATAATTAATAAATAATAGATAGGCAACAACAAACCGTGCAGTTTGGGTTTTCGACATTTTTTCAAGTAATATTTTGTAATATTGGAAATATGTGTTGTATTTTTTTTAATATTTTTTGAAATATTTTTGAAATATTTTTCTACTAATTTTCGAGATATTAAAATGAATATTTGTCTAAATTTGTTTGAATTTTAGTACAAATTTATGTTATTGTATATGAAAGGTAGAATCATGAATAGCCATAATTAATAAATAATAGATAGGCAAACTATCAAACAACTAGTAAAGCAGAGTTGTAAGAAATTCCAAATCAGGAATAGTTATAATTAATAAATGATAGATAGGCAAATAATATACAAATAATATACGCCGATTTGGAACGATTTGGGTTTATGTTTTCAACATATTTTGTAATATTTGAAATATTTGTTGTATTTTTTAATATATTTTTTAAAATATTTTTTTACTAATTTTTTAAATATTAAAAAAAATATGTTTTTATATATGTTTGTATTTTAGATAAACTTTATTTAATTGTATATACTAGAAATGTAGAATCATAAATAGCTCTAATTAATAAATAATAAATAGACAAATAATCAAAAACCGATCAATTTCGGGTCGGGTATGGCTTGGGTTTAGGTTTTAGTTTTCAACATTTATTTAAAACATATTTTGTAATATTTTAATTATTTTTATATATTTTTTAGCAAAATATATTTTAGCATAAGCAGGAATAGCTATAATTAATAAAAATAAATAGGCAAACAATCAAAAACCTAGCAACGCCGGGTCGGGTATGGCCACCAATATATTGAAATATTTAAACAAATATTTTTAGACACTTTTTAAAAATATATATTTTATATTTTTATATTTTTACCACATATTTAACGAATAAATATTAAATACAAACAACGCTTAATCTGAATAAATGAATCAATGAATACATTTATTTACCTAATATAGGCAATCATTTATTATAATTCAGATACAGTTAGAATTAGTAAATATTATAATATTTACTAACCATAGTTAGAAAAATAGTTATGATAAAATATTCATGCATAATCAGGAATAGCTATAATTAATAATAGATAGGCAACAATTCAACAACCGAAAAACGCCGTGTCGGGTACGGTTTGGGTTTAAGTTTGGGTTTTAGAAATTTTGTTAAAACATATTTCGAAATATTTGTTGTATTTTGTAATATATTTCCACTAATTTGTTAAATATTAAACAAATATTTGTCTATATTTTGTTTGTATTCTAGCTAACATTTATTTTATTATATATGTAGCAATGTATAATCAGGAATACCTATAATTAATAAATAATAGATAGTAGGAAAATAATAAAAAAAGCGGGTAACGCCGGGTCGGTTACGGCTAGTTATCTCTCCCTTACATTAAAATAATAATATATTCTATCATGTGACATACGACGTTCAATGCAGTCGTGCATGTAACAATGTATTCCACTGGACATCTTCGTATAATATCTGAAACACATATTTAGTCATATATGATGTAACTAATATAACTTACGTAATAGTTTGAGTGACATCTATGACTATACATGATATGATTCGTGAATATAATTTCGTGTTTGAAGATGATTGTATAGCGAACTTATTTATCTTTTCATGCAATTATTATTTGCAGTATAGGAGTATTTCTACTCGAATATAATTACATTATTAATTATTAATTATATATGTAAAAGGTTTTACCTTTTTAAACTGTATAATATAAAGTGAATATGTTTAGACATCTATATACATCTATATATATATATATATATATATATATATATATATATATGTTATTTATATATTGCAATGTGTTATTTATAATGATACTAAGTCTGGTTTAGTTATTTAATATTGGTGTTCCTCAAGGTTCTGTTTTGGATCATTTACTTTTTAATATATTAAATGATTTTCATATTGTTTTTAATTCTTCTATTCCTATTTTATACGCTGACGATTCTAATTTAATTTTGTAAGATAAAGATGATAATACTCTTAAATTAACCATTAATAATTAACTTAATAAATTAAATATATGGTTATCAGAAAATATACTAACTATTAACATAGATAACTCATCTTATATTTTAATACCTTATAAGTTTAATGATAACAAATATATAAATAATTTTGTTTTACATATAAATGGTAATATAATTAATAGAGTACAGTATTATACATTTTTAGCAATCACTATAGATAAGAAATTAAATTATAAAAATAAACACATACATAATATTACGATTAAGCTTTCTAAAGTTGTATCGATTATACTTAAATTAAAATATTCGCTTAATATATTTTGATGTATTTCTGATGTATTTATGATTTCTTAAAGATAAAGATGACAAAGAACTTTTACAAAAATGGAAACAACATTTCTCTCTATTACTAGGAAACAATGCGATAACAACCAATCAAAACATAGTAAAAATAGTGGACAAAGAGCTTCAAATTAAGCAAGGTCCATTTACTATAAAAGATCTAGGAATGGTACTCAGAAAAACAAAGAAAAATAAAACCGTCGAATTAGATGAAATACCAGCCGAGGTATGGACGAGATCACATATTACTAGAATTCTACAACGATGTATACTCACAGAAAGCAATTGAACACTGGACGAAAGGTTGCATCCTCCCATTCCCAAAGGAGGGTGACCTAACTGTTACATATAATTATATAGGTATTACACTAACATGTATTGCGGTTATAATATATAATACGATACCAAGAGAAAGAATACAACCTACCGTAGATATGATCCTCAGACCAAATCAAAATGGTTTCAGAAATAACTAATCAACCGTTGGATAAATTCTAACTGTAAGAAGGATAATCGAAGGTGTTAAAGAAAATAATCTCGAGGCAAGCCTAATATTTGTAGATTTCTCTAAATCTTTCGACTTAATTCACATAGCATAAATGGCACAATTTCTTAATTCATACGGTATTCCATGGAAGATAATCAACGCAATTATGATACTATATATGGATATACTAACTCTATGGTACGGTCACCTGATGGTGACACAGAATATATTGATATACATGCAGGTATTTCTATTGTGAACCAAATTTGAAATTTTTTCGAAAATGTTTGTAATTTATTTACGAATATTGAAAATTATTTAAAATTATTGAAAATATTTGTCAATATTCGCAAATTTCTTGTAAATTTTTGAAAATAAACACGAAGTTTGCAAAATAATTTACAAAAATATTACGAAAATAATTTTCGAAAATTTTACGGAAATAATTTTCAAATAAAATGCAATGTTTGTAAAATTTTTGAAAATAAAACACGAAATTTGCAAACTATTTGAAAATAATTTACGAAAATAATATGAAAATGATTTGCAAATAAAACTTAAGGTTTGTAATTATTTTAAAATAAAACACGATGTATGCAAATTTGATATTAATATTTATTAATTAATATATTAAGATTATTAATAGATTTAATTAAATTTTAAAATATAAATTTCATTTCAGATAAATTGT
This sequence comes from Osedax fenrisi, assembly GCA_964019155.1. Classification (NCBI taxonomy): domain Eukaryota; kingdom Metazoa; phylum Annelida; class Polychaeta; order Sabellida; family Siboglinidae; genus Osedax; species Osedax fenrisi. The sequence continues at coordinate 127,680,951 of OZ025239.1, read as the reverse complement.
TTAAATTTTTTAAGATATCTACTTTATATTATTTATTTATGATTAACGAAATAAATATTAAATAGATAAAATGTTTCTATTTTAAAATCAATTTTTATTTATATTGATATACATATTTTATATTTAACATCATTATTAATGGTTATTCGAATAAAAATAATAGAGGATAGGTCTGCAAATACCAATTAATAAACCACTGTTTATTCAGTTAAACTAATTTTTAATTTATTCAATGAAGTACAACATATTTATTTTATTAATTAATATATTTATTCTAGTTATATATATATTTCATATAACAATATCTTTTATTTTTATTATATTCTCCATATAATTTATTTTTGATTTACAAATCTGTTGATTGTTGACTAAATATTTATTAAATTCTAAAAATGATGTGCTAATTTTGTAAAATGTACGTAAATAATTGACATTTAATTTCCAATTTCCAAAAATGTGTCCACAGAATTTTCGAAAAAGTTTCAAAAAATATTTTCAAATTATTTTAAAATATTGAAAATTATTTTCAAATTTGGTTTACTGGGAGAATTGTTTTATTATACGGCTCTGAAGTTTGGACCCTAACTAAAAAACGTGAGAAAAAGCTCGATGGCACTTACACAAGAATGTTGAGAGCCATATTAAATATATCATGTAAAGAGCATCCAAGATTCGCCTTTACGGACATATTCCACCACTAACAAGTATAATACGTATGCGAAGAACACGTTTCGCAGGCCATTGTTATTAAAGTGAGGAAGACATGGTAAATGATGTTTTGTTGTGGACACCGAACCATGGAACAAAAATATTGGATCACCCAAAAACCTATGTAAAACAGCTATTTGATGATACCGGACTGACGACTGAAGAACTAAAGACAGCTATGAAAGATAGGACGACGTTGAAGAAAAATGTTGAAAGTGCTCGGGAAATAATCCCGATCCGGTAAGGGTAAGGTAATACTCATTATATACGGAAACGACTGACAATCAAAAATATACCTAATGGGCATACCTTTTTATGACAATAGATATCAATTTGAAATTTTATATTATACTTAATTAATATATGTATATAAGGTTTAATATTTGGTTTTACAAAATAATCATTAGTGGCAAATATACAAAATAATTGTCAACCTACAAAAAGTCAAGCAAAATATACGGGAATGGCATTCAATTTTATTCATGCATAATAATCACGAATATGAATACAATTAAGATTGCATATAATCCGCTATTAGGTATACGTATAATTTATGATGAATTATACTCTATATTTTAATATCTGGTATCCTATAATAATGTGATTAATAAATACATATGCGCATTTATTAGTATCTTTGATATAAATATACAATAAATATTATTTGAATTATTAGATTGATGAATAACATCTGGAAACTTTTACTTTTATTACTCGAGTAACAGTGTTAAATTTAAATACTAGTGGGGTTATCAGTAGATTTGAGTTAATTAATATATTATGTGCAAACAAGCATAACTAATGAACACCATAAAACTACAATAAACACGATTTTAAAATCTAAATCCAAGTCATGCTCACTTTATATATTTTAAATGTTGTCTACAATTATTATTATATTATAATAATATAATTATAAAATTATTATTGATAATTGTATAACATCTATTATTTTTCAATTTATAATATTTTCAACTTGATAAATCATTTATTAAATTAACGTATGTGTACAGTGTACAGTAGACTGGTTCGTTCGATTCAATTTTTAATCCTTCATATAAAATATAATACATATCTATATTTTAGTATAATATGTATTAACAATTTTTATAAAAAAATAGTTACCTTTGGTCACGAAGCATTTAAAGTTTGAAATTTAAATTATTATTTTAAGATAACATGTATAATATTCCATGTATAATAGTAATGACGCCATCTTATTATCTTTGATGTTTACAAATATTTAAATTAATATTTAAAATGAATTATGTATTTGTATTATATTTAATGAATTAATATAATATATACCATTATTTATATTTATTATTAATATAATATCTATATTTCATTTTTATATCTACAAATTACCAATATTAATGTCTCCTAAAACTCGAGAAAATACACCATTTTACAAAGTATTTATTTCAAAATAATTCAAAAAATTAATTAATTTAAAAAAATTAATATATATATAATTATACTTTACATAAATGTAAGTGATCAGATTATATTGAATTGTGGATATAAGTTAGATATAAATGTCCTTTATACAAGTAAAATTTAAAAAATTAAAAAATATGTAAACTTATTTTGTTTTTCATATTTCAAATAAAAATCCTAAAAATTTTACAAATGATGTTAATTTTTTTCCTAAAAATAATTTTTAATTTTTTAATAATTAATTTGAATTGTATTATTATTATCTATAAATTATATATTTTAATTTTTTAAATTAAATTGTAATAATTTATTTATATTAAATTATACGATTTTTAGAAATTTTTTTTTACTAAAATTATTTTATAAAATTTGGTCATCTAGATTGTTATGAAAAATATTGTGTATTGTTTATACTACTTGTAATATATGTTTCTAGGATATATCCATAGTTGGCTTTAAAAAAATCATACAATTTTATAAAAATTGAATAAAACTTATTTCTATATCTCCCCCATGTTAAATTTTATATGTATTCAATGTTAAAATAAAAACGTCGCGTGACATAAAACTATTTAAGATATAGGTCTACAATTTTAAACACTTATTCATCATAGCATACATAATAGTTATAGATGTGAAGGTATATACAATTCTAAAAAAAAATGTAGTACGAACCGGTCTTGTGTACAGGGTACAGGGTACAGTGCAACGCTTTTTTAGAGCACATTAATACTATTATTTAGGGTACACTATATCCAAAAAATATAAAATTATAGTTCTGTACTCTAGTTATGGTAAAATATATAAAAATCGGTAGGGACAGTACTATATATATTTAAGGGTACACCATATTCAGATATATAACATTAATCAAATATACACTAATAAAAGTAACGCGCGGGGTAGTGTGTGTAAGGCACAACTATAGTGAAATACAAATATGTGATCTGACGTACACCGAAATTGAAAATTATAGGCTGTGCTTAAATGTGGTAGTTGCGATATATATATATATATATATATATATATATATGTGTGTGTATGTGTGTGTGTATGAGTATGAATGTGAGTATACTTGTGTTTATGTTTATGTGAGTGTTTATTGATTGAATATTATATGCAATATAATTATTTAATTTAAATAAATAATGTTATATTCAAAAATTTGCAATACAATTATATATCACGGTCGTTTTGACAACAAATTTTTGGAAACATTATTACATTTCTCTATAGTATTAAATTATATATATATATATAGATTACGTGTCAATTAGTTCTAATTACATAAATAATAAGTTATGTGACATATATTTATTTTTATAATAAAATATTACAAATGTAACCCACTAATATGAAACACTATTGGCTACAAGACTCCCGTAATCACCGTATGTTATTAATCTTTTCCTATAAAATATATATCTTAAAATAATAATTATTAATAATTTTATTAATAATTAATTTTTATAAATATTACCTATTATTAAATTATTTATTATATTAATATATTTAGGTAAATCTATTCAATGTAAATTATTTTAACAAAATATATTAAATATTTTTGAGAAATTTATCTTATTAAAAAATGTTTTTTTTAAATAATATTATTTATTTATATATATATATATATATATATATATATATATACCATAATACTTGTATATATGTATTTTATATTAAGATCATACTTTTAGTTGGAATAATTTCTATAGTATATTTCGCCAGGATATCAGATAAAAAAGATACCGAACATCTATATATATAATTACTTAACATTAATATTACTACTACTAATTTTTACAGAATTGCATCAATATTATGATAATTAAAGAATAGTTATAAATGATATATATATATATATATATATATATATATATATATATATATATATATATATATATATATATATGTGTGGACTTAACTCGATAACCGGAGGACGTAGCGAAAATCTGTTATATCCGATCTTAAATGAATTTTATTAATTAATTTTATCCTGAATAGTAGTGATCTAAATGAGCCAAAATGTCCTGCTTCGAAACAACTGAAACATCCAAAATGTATGTTTCGAAACATCTGAAACATCTTAAACATCCTACATTATCGCTCCGAAAAACATAACAAAATATGTTTCATAACATATATAAGCCAATTATTCAAATTCGATTAATCGTATTAGATTGTCGAACTTGTTTACAGGATTATATTGTTTAAATTAACTGCGAACTAGATTTCATACTTGATTTCAAACTAGATTTACATACTCGATGTAGTACATACATTCTCCTTCATGTCCTTAAAGGAACATGATTTTGCTAATATCTTTATACAACTGTAATAAATTTCAATATTTTCATCTATTAGTTATTGGCTTTTAAAAAAGCAATACCTTTCGTAAGTAGTATTCACTTTAGGTATGAAATGGCTATTGAATTTTTCCATTATAGTTTCTATTTTAAGTTCAATTTCTTTATGGTCTTTGTCATATTTTTGTTCAATATCAAATGAATTATATATGTCTACTGCATCTTCTCCTATCGCATATAGGAAGTTAGCTATTTGGACTTTACTTGACTTTTTCTCTAATTCATTTGCACAGGCATAAATCTCATAATTTTGTTTCCACCTTTTCCATTCTGTGGGTCCTTTGCTTACGTCTAAAGCATTAGGTATTCTATCTAACATTGTATTAAATCTATATATATAATTTTATATAATTTTATAGATTTATATAATTTTATATAATTGTATAGACTTATTTAATTTTATATAACTTTATAGATTTATATAATTTTATATAATCTTATAGATTTATATTATTTTATATACATAGTGATATAAATAAATCCAATATAAATCTAATATAAATTCAATATTTCTAGAATATATATAAATCAGCAATTAAAATAAATAATTCGTTTTCTATAGAATTTAGAATTCTTTTGTTTGAAAATTACCGAATTAAATTGTATCGAATTTTTTTTTTTTAATTTGATTTTTTTTTTAATTTTCTCTAATTTGGTAATTTTCCATATGATAATAATATGTACGCGATATATAATAAATAATATTTTTACATGCAATATATATATTTATATAACTAATATATATATTTTCAACGTGTAGACATTAAAATAACGTATCGTATACAAATAATAAATATTATATATAACAATAATATGTACTTTTTTTGTATTAGTATAACGATTTTAGGTACGGTTAACTAAATAGTAAAATATGATATACAACAATAATATATTAATTAGTATAACTTGACCGCTGTCACCATGTAGTATTTATGAGATTACATATGAGTTAATATATCCTACTATACATATATACGTGACTAACCTTGTCTGTAAGTTCGCCGTATCACGTATCGTGTATTATGATATATAATATATATAATTATGTATAGGTGCTTATTAGTTGTGCATTAATTAGTGAGTGTCTCGTAAGTCATTTGTAATGGGCGTGGCTTAGTCACGCTATATATGTATAGTAGGCGTATTCAATATTACTACACTCGATTCGATTTGTCGTATTAAATTGTCGAAATTGATTGTAACATTAGATTTTGTTATTATACTTGATCTTCAAACTAGTTTATCTGATTAGATTATCGAATATGAGTGTGACTCTAGATTTTATATTTGATTCGATTTATTGTACTAGATTGTCAAATTTGTTTATAGAATTATATTTTTGAAAATCACTGCGAACTAGATTTTCATACATGATTCGATTTGTCGTACTTACTTTCCAAATTAGATTGTCCTTGTATTCCTGATTGTCATAATATATTAGATTTTATTTATTTCTATCGAATTAAATAAGCGTACTTGATTTTTTAATTTGTTTATCTGATTATATTTTCTTACTTGATTGCATACTAGATTCAATTTGTCGTACTCGATATTTAAAAGTTATTGTAAAATTAGACTGTCGTATCATACATGATTTTCAAACCGGTTTATCTGATTACGTTGTTCAACATATGCGTGAAACTCGATTTTTATTTATGAAAATATCAATTGTAATAAATAGTATTTTAAAATTAAATAAGATATTTATTTAATTACAATATTATAATATCCATTAAATTTTAATATTAAATATTTATTTCAAAAGTAATTTTCATAACTAATATATCATAATAAACGAAATTGCATTGCTTAGTATATAAACAAAGAATACATATTAGAGATTATTTAATTACCTTCTTACATAATAATAATGTTTGCATCCATTTGATACATTTTTTTAAAATTTAAATAATATTTATTTAAATTTTTTTAATTTAAATTTTTTTTTTAATAATTTAAATTTCAAAGATAATAAACTTGATCGAGCTAGTGACCGGTTCGAGCCGTTCACTAACCCGGGGCGGCTCGAAAAACTCGGCTCATTTTAGATCACTACTGAATAGTTTGTCTGGAAAAATATGTTAATTACATTCCGCGTGACCAATTTATGTTCCCAAAAATTCACTTTTTGTCTTGTAAAATCTATCGATACGTTATATTGATATATTTTTTTTAACATTTTTTTGAAATATTTATTTTGAAATTATTTGCATATTTTTGGTAACATTTATTTTATTATATATGTAGTAGCAATGTAGTAGCAGGAGTAGATATACTTAATACCTAATAGATATGCACAAAATCAAAAACCTCACAACGCAGTGTTAGAAAATATTACAAAATGTATTTTAAAACACCAGTGAGTTCAGAGGAAATTATTAAAGTTTTAAATGAATTCAAACCAAAAAAATCATGTGACCATTATGGCATATCAATAGAGTTACTTAATTGTATTTTTCCTGCATTGGTTTATCACTCAAGGATATATTACATCACATGCAATATTTAACATCCAGTCACAAATAAGTAATTTTTTTAATAATAATAATGTTTGCGTATATAATCTTTATTGATTTAAAAAAAGCACTTGACACAGTTAATCACATAATATTACTTTTTTAATAACAAAATATTAGAGAACGAGGCATTGCATTTAACTTGATAATCAGTTATTTAAAAAAATATAGATCAACAGTGTACATATAATGATGTAATTTCAGATAAACATAATTTCACGAAGGGTGTATCTCAATGCACCATCCTTGAACCATTTTATATTTATTTAATATAAATTATATCACAAAATCATCTTCAATATTTAATTTTACCATTTTATCAGATGAAAAAAAATCTGCAGATATACATAAATGTCAAACTTAAGTAAAACATATTAATAATTGGTTAATAGGTTTTTATTAAAAAATGTTCTATATGTTAATAAATTCAAGAACTATTATAAATATTAATTTAAATAATACAAATATTGAACGAATTATATTTTATAAATATTTAGGTGTAATTATAGATGATAAATTGAACTGGAAAAAACATATCTTGCATTTAAAATCAAAACTAAAAAAAATCAGATGGATTACTAACATTGTTTTCAAATGTATTAATAAAAAAGCATTATTTCATATATATGTTGTCTCCGGAAAACGGAGAATGATAGTTATCGACAGGTTATAGATTTATTGAATGGAAACTGAACGTGGATGGGGAATGTGGTGTGTTTCGTGGATGGGGGTAGATGGGGGAATGTGTGTGTTCGTGGATGGGGTATATGGGGAATAGAGTATGGACGTATTGGACGAATCGCGAATGGAGAAATCTCAAACTAAAACAAATATGAATACATATTAAACTTCAATATCAACAATCATGATTAAATATGTATCAATCGAGAAGTTATCACAATTAATATGATATGATTTACTAGCCTTTCAGTGTACGCTGTATGCACTAATATACCATATCATACCGAACTTCTCGATATTAACGAGATCATGTGATGGGCGTAGTGGGCGTGTCTCTAATTAGATAACTAGATAAAACTAGTTAATCTAATTATAAACTACGCTCTCTTTTACAATTTATAAAACAGAAATCAAATTATATAAAAAACAAATAACAACATATATTTAATGTATATATATATATATATATATATATATATATATATATATATATATATATATATATATATATATATATATATATATATATATATATATATATATATATATATATATATATATATATATATATATATATATATAATATATATATATATATAATTATATATATATATATATATATATATATATATATATATATATATATATATATATTATATATATATATATATATATATATATATATATATATATATATATATATATATATATATATATATATATATATATATATATATATATATAATTCCATATTTTTGCCTAATATGAAGTATTATAATATTTGTTGGGGAAATAAATATACATATAATTTATCATGCATAATTATTCTTTAAAAGCAAATGATAAGGATTATATATGAGAAATATTTTGTATATCATACAGAAGACTATCCATTGGAAATTATTTATTAAAACTTAATACATTTACATATATAAATACCTGTGAATTTATGTTTAAAGTAAATTTGTATTTTATAACAGAATTTACTTTTTTATTTTATTTCTTTTTATTTGTTGATGGTATTTTGTTGTTAACATTTTTTATTTTTCTCTGATTAATAATATTTTTCGACTTTATTTTTAATAACATATATTTTATTGAAACTTTTTTCTTTTATATTTGAATTTAATTCATTATTTTCTTTATCTTTATTGACATATATATAAAAATTAATAATTAAAATTAAGTTTTTAATTTAAAAAAAAATGTTATTCTTACGTTATAAATTTGTTCTTTATTTTATTTTTAATTACAAAAACTTATTTACAGAAATAAATATATTAAAAAAAATAAAAATAAAAAAACATAAATAAAAATGTGTATAGTTTTTTTACCATCTTTATGAATATACTTTTTATATGAGTTATCACTAATTATATTAGTTAATTTACTTTTTGTTTTATTCTGTTTTATTTCATTTAAACTATTTTATCTAAATTTTTGTTTAATTCATTCTTTTATGGTACTTATTATTTATTTTAGTTATTTATTTATAAATAATTAAATAATGATTTCATAATTTAAGGCATGTTCGAGAAATTTATTATATTTTCTATTTTATTCATTGTATTATATCTATGTAAACAGGAAGTAAAATAATATTTTATTATCTTTTATGTATATAGTTTATTTGGACTTGCTTTAAAATTAAGGGTAATTGTCTCGATAAGCTTTATCTTCTACAAAAACACGTGTGTAAACCTAAATCTGATAGTAATAATTATAATAATAATATTTTGAAATATTATTATATTACAAAATAGTTTAAGAATTAATAAATATAAGATAAGAAAAATGTAAATATTAGCAATATAGAATCATTATTTTTAGGTAACTACCTAATTAATAAATAATATGCAAATAATCTAAAACCGAGCAACGCTTGGTAGGGTACGCTAGTATATTATATATAATTATAGTCTAGATTATAATCTATAAAATTTGATTAGAATACAATAAGCAAAACATTTTTAATATACGTAGACACACATAATTATTCCAAATAAAATGAATTTTAATTGATAACATATTTTTCATTATTTATAAACCATTGTAAAAATCCCATTATACCCAGCATTAATAATCACGTGATCACTATTACAGGATAGAACCCGAGAATCATCATACATTGTACTTCCCGAGACTTGAACGTTTAATAGAGGATACGTACAAGAATAATGGAAACCGGAGAGTGGTGTTAATGGGGCACGGTCTGGGTGGTCTGATGATCAATACCTTCCTGGAAACGGAGAATCCTGAATGGAAACGGAAGTACGTACATGTCTTCGTTCCGGTGGCTGTACCTTGGGCTGGATACGCGAAGGCCTTATACGATTATGAAACAGGTGGTTTCTTCAATACACCTCGCCTGATGAGATCATACCGTTATGTATATAGAACCTGGGATACTGCGAAATTACTACTACCACTAGGTCAAGCTTGGGAAGATACAAGGTTCTTTAATGATAGCAGATATGCTCTTATCAATGATCGATTTTGGCTCAAAGACTATTTCAAAAAGATGGTTCAACCCAGACACCCTGGCGTAAATATAATTTCATTATATTCAACAGATGTGCCAACCATCAATTCGTTTGAATTGCATGGCTATTTGACCTACTCTAAACATACTTTTGGATACGGCGATGGCGATGGTACCGTTAACGCATGTAGTTTGTATCATTATCATCATTTGAATGATAGAAATGGTTTCACTCATAATGTTTACCACGGTTACAAATATAATCATCAGGAAGTGTTATCAAGCCTCAGCATGGTCAATATTATGAAACATATCAATGGCTAATAAGCGTGGTGAGTAGGCGTGGTTAACTATGATATATTAATAGATATGTATCATAATATATAAATCATATCTTAATACTAATTTTAAATATTTTTTAAATATTAGACATCAACTTTAAAATTAGACATATGCCCATATTTTTATTTACATTAAACATTATGCATGCACTAATTAATTAAAATAATATATAGAATTTTATATATATAATTATAGTAATTAAGATTATGTATTATCATTTGTATAAGGTCTTTGCCACACTTTGATATATTTACTACTACTACTACTACTACTACTACTACTACTACTACTACTACTACTACTACTACTACTACTACTACTACTACTACTACTACTACTACTACTACTACTACTACTACTACTACTACTACTACTACTACTACTACTACTACTACTACTACTACTACTACTACTACTACTACTACTACTACTACTACTACTACTACTACTACTACTACTACTACTACTACTACTACTACTACTACTACTACTACTACTACTACTACTACTACTACTACTACTACTACTACTACTACTACTACTACTACTACTACTACTACTACTACTACTACTACTACTACTACTACTACTACTACTACTACTACTACTACTACTACTACTACTACTACTACTACTACTACTACTACTACTACTACTACTACTACTACTACTACTACTACTACTACTACTACTACTACTACTACTACTACTACTACTACTACTACTACTACTACTACTACTACTACTACTACTACTACTACTACTACTACTAATACTACTACTAACTGTACTACTGCTATTTATACTACCTCTTCTTCTTTAGAAGTATATTACTACCAGAGAATATTGAAAACAGATTATTTTTCAGTATGTACAAACTTTAATAGTATGTAATGTAAACGTAATAATTTAATAAAATATAATAATATATATATACATTTATGTTGCAATATATAATAAAATACACATATATACATAAATATATATATATATATATATATATACAGTAATATATTATTTTTCAACAGATACAACAGGCAGTGTATCAGAAATCGTCGATCCGGTAATTTCTAATTATCTGAGAAATTCGAAAAGAAATTGTACTTTATAAGTTTATTACGATATAAGAAATACCAGAAAATTACCTCACCTATCATGAATAAAACATGATTGAAAAACAAATATGTATTTTATTGTTCCCTAAAATAAGTAAGACAATTTATTTTAATATAAGTAAAATACATATTCAAACTTTCGTGCTATAACAAGATAAAACTTGTGCCCATTAATATGTCTCGAGTGTTTGATATTGTACTAATATTTCTCAAAAATAGACACCATATTGAGTACAGCTTGAGTTCTCAACTCAAAAAAGTGTTCATACGAAATCATTAAAATCATCTTTGATTTGTCCCATCATAAAAATACCATGTTTAAATTCTAATGATTTTGGTAATTTTAGACCTATATCCATGCTTCCTAGTATAGGTAAACTGTTTGAATATATATTAAATACATTACAATAATCTTGTTGATGTATATCAAAGTGCATGAAAGAAGGGTCATAATACTGAAACTGCTTTACTCTCTACCATGAATGATATTTATTTCTCTTTAGATAAATATAGCCGTATTCAATTATTACAACTTGACTTTTCATCAGCTTTTGATAGTATCTCTCATTATATACTTATCAATAGGCTATCATAAATTGACATTACTGGAGATGCTTTAAAAATATTAATTCAACTTATCAAATATAGAACCTATTCTATTAATATTCATGATTGTATTTTATGTGAGAATATTTCATTATACGGGGTTCCACAGGGATCCACATTAGGTCTTCTTCTTTTTACTATTTATATTTCTCGTGAAATATATAATAGAACAAACACTAAATGTGAAATATCATATATATGCGGATGACATGCAAATGTATGCTGAATATTGTCATCACGATAAATTAAATTTATGTGCAAATACCCAAGAAACCAAATTGTAAATATCTACCGTTACGGTAACAGTTATTTTACGACAGAAAAGAAACTGTGATTTTGTGGTGTTTCGGTAATAGTTTTTCTGCGAAGTTACAAATCGGTAATTTTGCGATAGGGTTACAAACCCTGTTACAATGCGAGGTTACAAATCTGTAATTTTGCGATAGGGTTTGTACTGCTGTTATAATGCGAGGTTAAAAATCTGTAATTTTGCGATAGGAATTTGAACCCTTTAATAATAATTGAAAATAATTTTACAAATTTAATAGTTATCAGAAAAATAATGTATATAATTTAATACAAATATTATTACAAATTATTACTGCATTAGGTTATTATATGTAGATGTTATGAGGCTGTAAATTGACTGTTATATAAGGCAGTTATGAGGATATTATATGATGATTAATTGTTAAATTATTTAGAAATGTATACATTTAGGCTAAATGAGGAGGACAACTCTAAAAACGGTTTTACACTTTATTTGGGGAACAAATTACATTACTTAAATACTTACTAAAACGGATTAAAAAAAACCCTTCTAATTATATGCTAAGTAGTAAATACTGTAATAATAATTATAATGATAATAATTATGGCCTCCAGTACAGATAAGCAACGTTAACACATCTGAACGCAATACGCGTCGACTGACAATATAGTGTCCCAATGTAAAAGTCAGCATGACATTTTCACATTATATTCCTTCTGACGGAATATTTTTTCCACAATCTATTAAATACATAATATAATATAATATTACATATGGAATAATGATACTAGCATATATCTAAGAGGGCTTCACGGAGATTCGATGATAATCACGAAAGCAGCACAGACTGCTATTGTCATCTCTAAGGCTCCGCGTCATTGATTATCATGGACTGATGTAGTCATCTCGAAGGCAACACGTTACTGGATATCATAGAATGCTGTGGAATGAGTGATTTTTATTTTAGTAAACATATAGATATGAATTTCGTAGATGATATTGCAGACTTCTATATAAAAATTATACTCATAAAAATTAATAAATAGTTATTTTATTTATATTCTAATGACATTTATTGAAAATTACTTTTTTTTCACTTTTGACTTCAATATAATTTTTATTTATATTTTTTTTAAATCTTAGTTTGTTGTTGTTGTTCAGTATAGTTTCCTGATCTTTTTATTTATTATATTCGTATTATCATTTAGTATCGAAATTTAAATTATTTTAATGATGTTTTTGTATTTTTATTTTTTTATACCTACACTAATTTTATCTATTTTTATCTTTTATTTTATAGTTTATTTAATTATTAAAAGATGATTAATCAATAACGAGTTGACAGATATCACAATGTTATCATATTATATGTATCTTAGTGTAAACAGGAAGTCAACATTATTATTATTATATATATTGTATATTCCACAATATTCACATTCCATTATATTTATATAATGGAATTAAATTATTTGATATCTGCCAACAAGTTAAATTAAGGGTAATTGTCTCGACAAGCAGCAATGCTTCTACAATTACCCAGTTTCTTGTACCTAAATATGATAATAATAATAATAATAATAATAATAATAATAATAATACATATGAATGATATAACTGATGAAAATGTGACCACTTCTGTAATTACTAAATGACACTGTAGACGTTGATTTCAAAATACGGGTTTTATTTCTAACAACCTATATTCACATATGTTTATAAACAGAACATAAGTCAAGCTATCAAAAAAAAATAAGATAGATAAATACAAAATGTTAACTACATTATTTTATTATTGAATAAGTAATTTATAGGATAATATAATCACGACCAATATACTGGTTCTAGCCATAAACATAGTCATACCCACATCTTCCACAATTTGAAATCATAGGCTACATTGCTAGAATATATATACTATATTTAATATAAACAATGTCATAAGAATATGCATTGTGTAATATGAATTTACTGACTGTAAAACACAAATATATAGTTGGTAATATAAATGTAAATACTACATCATATGAATATATCATAACAGTAATTATACCTATATAATATAGGAGAATAAAAATAGGATTTTAGCACAAATATGTATGCTAAAATATATAAACATTTTTAATATTAAATATACTTTAAATTATCAATAAATTATAAAATATATATATATATATATATATCTATATGTTGTACGAGCACTTTTATCAATGCGTCGTCTCGTTATATTTACAAAATGATCCACAAGTGTGTTTATATTACTCAACTTTATTTCAATTAGATCAACCTGATATAGGGAATACCATATAGTAATAATAATCATAATAATAATAATAATAATAACCGTATATCTGGGTTCGACGAATCTCGTATAATATGATATCAAGAATAAACGTACACTAGTAATGTCTGATGTGTAACTGATGCAGGCGAATTATAACAGAATACGTTTAATGATTTCGGTTAAACATCAGTGTGTTTCTCTAACAACGCATAGTGGCCGTGAACATAACCCGAATGCATTAGTGTGTTTCTCGAACATAATATAGTGGTCGTGTACTTAACGAATGCATCATTATGGTTTTAATTGCAATATACGTGTGTCTAGGTTTATATTATCATGAATCACTCTATAACATCCACCCCTACTCCAAAATAAATTTTGCCCCACAATTTTCAAATAACTCTACTTAAATGTAACCTTTCTTAAATTCCTTCTGTTCTCAATCCTTTTTAACCCCCCTCTCATTATCATATATGCAGACGTATCTCTTACTTTACCTTCTACCGTCCAACTTACATCGTCCCAAATATTCGCTAATTTTCGCCTGCCTAATACTCTATTTTTTACCAATACCTCAAACCCAACTTCGAGATCATCACTCGATTCCTTCTTACCTCTATTAGTTTCCCCTAGTAATTTGAGAACCCGCCGGTTAATTTCACCCATCTTTTTACTCGTCTCCCAAACCCAATCACACTCTACATTTCTCCTACTTAAACCCATCTGTGTGTCTACAGGTAGATTTTCCTCCCGGCCAAACATCAGAAAGAATGATGAAAACTCTGTGGTTTTATGCGGAGTGCAGTTATAAGCATGAATTAATGTCGGTAGATGTATTGGCCATTTACTTTTGTCCTCGCTACCAAGAGTCCTTAACATAGTAATTATTGACCTATTCATTCGCTCGAATTGACCATTACCCTCCGGATAATATGGACTTGTCCTACTCTGTCTTATACCAAATAATTTGCAAATCTCTCGAACTACTTCTGATTGGAAATTCCTCCCCTGGTCCGTATGTATCCTTAATGGGATCCCATAGCAGAAAATACAATCATTCATCAATATCTTTGCTACTGTTACGGCCAATTGGTTCCTAGTGGGTTCTGCCTTTGCTAATTTTGTATATGCGTCGGTAATAACCAAGACGCTATCCCTTCCATCTGAAGCCTTATCTAATCCCACAAAATCTAGAAATACTAATTCTAGAGGTCTAGATGCCACTAGTGATCCCATCTCTACTCTAGGTATTCTACCTTGCTTCAATATCTGACATACTTCACACTTTAGTATATATTCCTTTACATCTTTATATCTACCTTTCCATGTATATCTACCATTTATCAGAGAAACAGTACGGTCTATCCCCTGATGCCCATTTTTATCATGTAATCCTACTAATATTTCTTTAATCGTTACCCTTGGCACTACTAGAACATCATTACCATTCTCTCTACCCATGTATAATATACCATCTATTATTCTATAGTGTCCTTTCGGATGCCCCGACTCTAATTCTCCTATAATCTTACTTAAGTCTCTCTCTTCTAACTGATATTTCCTTAACTCTTCTTTGCTAATATCCTGTACTACCTTAACCTCAGTAACCTCTAGGTCATCTTCATATAATATCATAATATCCTCCCCTTCTACTTCACTAATTCGTTTCCTAGACAATGCATCGGCCACCTGATTTAAGCTTCCTGTTCTATACTTTATATATAAGTCAAACGGTGCCAATCGAGCTATCCATCTTTGCTATAATGCTGTCAACTCCCCTTTCCTTGATATATACGCCACAGCACTATTATCCGTATATACAGTGCACTTGGATCCCATTAAATAATGTCTGAATTTATCAGATACTGCCAAAACTATTGCTATAAACTCTAGTTTTTTTGAAGAGTAATTAGCTTTATTTTTCTCCCCTGTACTAATAGTTCTACTCGCGAATGCTATTGTTCGTAATTTACCATCTATTCTCTGACTTAACACGGCCCCAGACCAACGTCTGAGGCATCGGTCTCTAAAATAAAGGGAAACCCATATTTTGGTAAACTTAGTACCGGTGCCTCTATAATCTTTGATTTTAAAGATTTCATGGCCACCTCACACTCATCATTCCATTCTAAATTAATTCTCCTACTTCTCCTCTTAGAAATCCTACATTTACCCTCTCCAGACTTAGTTAATAACGTTAATGGTGACACTAATGTTGAATATCCCTTAATAAATTTCCTATAATAAGACCCTACTCCTAGAAAAGATCTTAATTCTTTTAAATTCCTTGGCCTAGGCCACTCAATAATAGCCCGTGTTTTCTCCTGATTAGTCCTAATCCTATTTTCCGAAATATTCATACCCAGGAATGTAATCTCCCTCATAAACAGTTTACACTTACTACTATTAAGCCGTAGTCCCACCTTTTCTAATCGTTTCAATATTATCTCTACATATTCTACATGCTCTTCGTATGTTTTAGAATATACCACAACATCATCTAGGTAGCACACCATAAACTTAAATATCTCCTCCCTAAATAAATTAGACATGATTCTTTGGAAAGTCGCGGGTGCGTTAACCAAACCGAATGGCATCCTAGTGAATTCATATAGGCCCCATGGCGAACTAAATGCCGTTTTATGTTGGTGTTTCACATCTAATCTTACTTGCGTATAAGCTGATTTAAGGTCAAAGCATGAAAATATTTTAGCACCTTCTAAAGATTCCAATGAATCATCTACCCTTGGGATGGGATATGCATCCCTTACAGTTTTAGCATTTAATATACGATAGTCCACGCAAAGTCTAAGATCCCCATTACTTTTTTTTACGACTACTAAAGGACTGGCATATGCGCTCTTTGACTTAACTATAACTCCATCTCTACACCATTCTTCTATTTGCATTTTTACCGGTCCAACCTCCGTCGGTACTACCCTTCTATATGATTGAGCTACTGGAACTTCGTCAACTGTCCATATTTTATGGGTCTCTACATTAGAACACCCTAACTGACTACCTTTCCTCACAAATAAGTCCCGATAGCGATCAATCAGGCCTTTGATCCACTTCCTTATGCTTCTTATATCGCACCCAATATGTATATCTAGACCCTTATCACATTCAACTACTACTTGATTACTACCTAATTCCCAGTTATTATACTCGATCATTGCAAGAATATTCATCCCTAATATACATACACCGTCTGTTTTCGTAACTACCAATCCTACTCCTTTTAATACCTTTCCCCATAGCTCTATATCTACCATGACATTGCCATAATTATGTACTCCCATGCCATTAGCTGCCTTTAACCTTAGCTGTGGGGATTCTATTACCTCTAGCCCTAACTCCTTAACTATTCTATATGGAATTATTGATACCTGACTTCCCGTGTCAACTGTACTACCCTCACTCTCGTCCCTACACTAATCTTAACCCCTGCTCGCGGACAACCACATATTAACCAGGAATTCGACCTATTCTCCATCCCCGTAACCTGACCTACTGAGATGGGTTGCCATTTAAATGGGTTTCTGTTTTACACCATCTCGAAATATGTCCTATCTTACCACACCGATAACATCTAACCATCGGTCTACCTACTTGCCCATGTCTCTCTACCTGTCTACCACCACTCTCCCTTAACCTATACTCTAGTTCTCTAACTTTATTCCCCAACCTTTTAATTTTAACTCTATCTGTACTATATACTCTATCTACCTTTACCGCCCGAACCTCATATCCCCCACTTCCCTCCTCCCTAAGTGACTCGAACAGTCGTGCCCTCTCCCGTACCTGGCTGAATGTCTTAAGCTCCCCAGTCACTAGTAACTCCCTCCTTAGACTCCTATCCCATACATTACTTTTGAATGTGTCTACCATCAACGATTCCCAACCATCCACATCCTCCTTTAACTCTACTCCCAATCTTAAAATATCATCCGAAAAAGAATTAATGCTCTCCTCTTCCCCTTGTCTCCTTTCTACCATTACTCTTAACCTATCCCCTCGTGCCCTCTTCTGCTTACACCTATTCCGAAGAACCATTAAATATCGCTTGCATACTTAATAGAGCCTCGCCTAGCATTGACAATTCTAACTTAGCGCCCCCCCGTATGTGGTAAAGTATAAATCCAGATGCCTCCTCCCCTTTAAATCCTAATAAGCTTACGCATTCATCCACCATATTTATCCACTCATTCACATCTATGCCATCACTAAAATTTGATAATTTTACATAACTCGAATCCCTCTTAGGTGGCCTCCCTACAGGTTTGGTATCCTTATCTACCTCGGTCATGATAGTTTTAGTTACAAAAGCAAAAAAAAATTTTTTAAATAGGTCACTGAAAAAGTCCACTTATATTGCACTTAGATACCACAATCACGCACTCAATAAATACACTAACGTATGATACCGGGTACCGATTGGTACTTCCGGGTTTCTCATGGCGTCTGCTTTACCGGGTATCAGTTGTCCTTTCGGGTTTCTCGTGGCGTCTTCTTTTACCGGGTACCAGTTGTCCTTCTGGGTTTCTCGTGGCGTCGATACACGGTTGTGTATGATACCGGGTACCGATTGGTACTTCCGGGTTTCTCGTGGCGTCTGCCTTACCGAGTATCAGTTGTCCTTCCGGGTTTCTCGTGGCGTCTTCTTTTACCGGGTACCAGTTGTCCTTCCGGGTTTCTCGTGGCGTCGATACACGGTTGTCTACAGTTGAGATAATAATAGCCGCTGTCACCAATGTTGTACGAGCACTTTTATCGATGCGTCGTATCGTTATGTTTACACACATGATCCACAAGTGTGTTTATATTACTCAACTTTATTTCAATTAGATCAACCTGATATAGGGAATACCATATAGTAATAATAATCATAATAATAATAATAATAACCGTATATCTGGGTTCGACGAATCTCGTATAATATGATATCAAGAATAAACGTACACTAGTAATGTCTGATGTGTAACTGATGCAGGCGAATTATAACAGAATACGTTTAATGATTTCGGTTAAACATCAGTGTGTTTCTCTAACAACGCATAGTGGCCGTGAACATAACCCGAATGCATTAGTGTGTTTCTCGAACATAATATAGTGGTCGTGTACTTAACGAATGCATCATTATGGTTTTAATTGCAATATACGTGTGTCTAGGTTTATATTATCATGAATCACTCTATAACATATACATAGTCTATTATATACTTATATATTTACTATAGTAATATAATACTATATTATATAATCAATATATAATTTAATAGTGTATTACATATGGATACCCATGATCTCGTACGAAGTGATCATGATTTCATCAATATTGGTGATCTTGCGCAATGTTAATTTAAATAATTATGTATAAATAGTTAAATTAATATTGGACACAAAATCATCAAACCAAATTAAAACACTCCAAACGTGATCACTGATTACCTTACATATTATATAGTATATAATATAGGTTAATTAATATTAATAATTAAAAAAAAGTAATTAATTATAAATGGTATCTAAGTTATAGTTGTAAATATTAAAAATAGAATCGGGTGAGTGCTCTAAATAACAAAAGTTACGGTTTTAAATAGATTTTCATAATCATTATACTTTCAAAGTAAATTTGATTGTGTAAATATATATATATATATATATATATATATATATACATATATATTTATAAATATAGTAGGTATAATCAGTATACTAATCATAATGAATAACATAATGAATAAAATATAATAAAAATTAATATAATATATATTTCTACTATTAAATATATTTAATATAATATAATATAATATTATTATAATAATTATATCATATAATATACGTAAAATAATAATTTAGGAATATTATTTGAACATATAAAATGTATACGCAATTTAGTGATCTATTTAGAATCATATATTTCGTTATTTAAAGCTCCTACGCGATTCTAATTTTAAATATATACTTCTACAACACTCACAACACAAGTTATACATTTATAACGTAATTAAGTTTATTATAAATAATTACATTATGTAATACATATGCATACATAAATAAAAATATTGAATATACTATAGCTATAGACTATAGTACTAGTGCTACTTGACTATTATAATTAAATTAAAGTTAATATTATGATAATGATTATCGATATTGTTAAAAGGGATACAAGAGAAGAAGGCCACCGATATATTTAAGAGTTCAAGTTGGGCGGTCTTACTAGTATATAAGAGCCGCCCATCGATGTAAATATATGTCACTCAAGTAAATATGTTACGCTTGATTTCATACGCTAACATATTCCATACGAGTAACATACGTACGGCGTACACTGCTTATGTGTATTATCATATTAACACAAATACACAAATATATATTATATATATATATATATATATATATATATATTATACTATGTATAATAATATAATCCATCGATATGTTATCCGTTATAGGTACGTTATAGTAACTGTACAATTACATATTTGTTAATACATTTTAATTTTAATTAAATTTTAATTTATACTATTGGAAAGTATTTATTATAATTCGAATATGTTACATACACATGATATCGATATAGTTTTAGAATGTCTGTTTAATTTCAAGTATAATCAATATACTACATATGTATAATAATATAATCCATATATATGTTATTCTTTATAGTAACTGTTATAGTACCGTATAATTTATAATAGTATAAATTCACAGTTAATTCAAATTCAAATTTATTAACAATTATTTAATTGTACAGTTACTATAACAGATAACATATCGATGGATTATATTATTATACATATAATTATAATATACATATATATATATATATATATATATATATATATATATATATATATATATATATATATATATATATATATATATATATATTTAAAGTTCTTAGGTGTTATTATAGATTGTAAATTGAATTGGAAATTGCAACTCAATTATGTTTCAAGTAAACTTTCTAGAACAATTGCAATTTTACACAAAGTTAAAAATAAATTAAATATGAAATCTTTAATTTTATTATATAATGCTTTATTTTTATCACATCTTAATTATTGTTCAAATATTTGGGGGAATACCTTCAAATCCAGTTTAAAAAATATTTTCATTTTACAAAAAAGAGCAATAAAATGTATTTGTAATACTCATTCTATGTATACAAATTTCTATACTATTTCTAATTCTCTTAAATTTGACGATATTGTAAAAATGAATAGTATAAAATTTATGTTTCGAGCTAGGAATAATATTTTACCTAAGAATTTACAATTATTATATAAAGCTAAATCTTATAATGGAAATCTGTTTCATAGAATAAAAGTACGAACTGACCGAAAAGCATTTTGTTTATCGAATACTGGTCCAATGCTGTGGAACAGATTACCACAAAAAATAAGAAATATTACGAAATTGAATAATTTTAAAACAATTTTTAAATCATTTATGATATCGTCTTATTAATTTTAATTTTATATTTTTATAATCTATTTTTAATTATTGTATTATGTGATATATTAATTTATTTGCTACCTTATATTATCAGTATTTATTTTATATATTTTATTTTTATAGTTTTATAGCTTTTATAGCTTTTAGTTATAGTTTTTTTTTAATATATTTTTATAATTTGTTATACAATTTTAATATTTGTGTTTTATTGGTTTATATTTTTGTAGGTACATATTATTCAATTATTTATTTTAAATACATGATGAGAATGATTGTGGGGTTTTTTGCAATTTTATTTTATTTTATTTTTATTTTTGTATTAAGTTTTTAATTGTACATATTTGTTATTACTTATTTTTAATTACTTACATATTAAATTTTATTTAAATTTTATTTAACATTCAGTATTATTTTCTATTCAGGAAGTCAATTTTTTGTTTTAAATATTAAATATTAAATATAAGATATTCACGAGTACTTTGTATTGATTATTTATGTTGCCGGTAATGGTTCGTGTCGGGGATGAGGATGCAATTGTTGTGTGGGGGCAATTGTTGCCAGTGCTCTTACTCTTGGCGAAAGTGAGTTCCTTAAGGCATTGGATATAGAAACCCCAAATCCTCCAAGTTGATACACCTTTATCGACTTTCATTGGCAATCGATATAAAGTATTCTAGGTAGATTTTTTTATGACTATTTTGTTTACTGATATCCTGGATAGAAATTTATATTATAATCTAATATTTTATTTAATATTATTTTAATTTTATACATAATTTTTCCCCCCACAATCACATTGGGTGAACGACTTGATAAGCTCTGCTTTTTCGTTCATCCAGGCTAATGCCCAAACTCTGATTATTATTATTATATATATATATATATATATATATATATATATATATATATATATATATATATATATATATATATATATATATATATATGTATATATATATATAAAATATGTATTTTTGGATTTGTGTTAATATGATAATACACATAAGCAGCGTATGACGTACGTATGTTACTCGTATGGAATATTTTAGAGTGTTAAATCAAGCGTATAGTATATTAGTGGGACCGCCCAACTTGAACTCTTAAATATATATGCGTCATGCTTCTCATGTCACCGTTAAAAGTTTCAACATTTAACCTAACGTTTTAATATTAATTATGATAAAATAAAGTTAATAAATTATTTAGTAAATACAATTAAAATAATTATTATTTTATGAAGGATATTAAATATCGTATTATAATTTATAATACGATTGTTATAATGTAACATTATAACATTATTAAATGTTATAATTTATAATAAATTATTATTAAATAATTATTATTTATAATTATAATAATTATTATTATTATTAATTATTATTAAATAATACGTCGTATTATACGATATTTAATATCCTTCATAAAATAATAATTATTTTAATTGTATTTACTACATAATTTAGTTATAAATATAATGTATATATATATATATATATATATATATATATATATATTCTATGAGTTATTTAATTATGATAATACACTTTATTTTATCATAATATAATAAATAATTATTATTAAAACGTTCGGTTTCATGTTGAAACTTTTAATGATTATAAATAATTTTTTTTTTTAAATAACTAAAATACTAAACTAATATATAGTTACAACGGTATATATATATACAATATATTAATATATAATATGATATTATATCTACTTACTATTTATTTGAGCAACTTTACTGTATTAGAAATTTAATTCAATGGTATAGGAACACTTTATATTACAATTTAAATTTTAAATTATATAATATATATTGTTGATAATCTTTGTATATTACAGAATACTATATACAAACAGAATTATTTAAAAGCATAGATCTGTATTTTACATTGTAAACTATAAATCTATGGTTAAACACATAATATGCTATCTATTTATATATATCCATAGCTTTATAGTTTAAAAATATATGTATACCAGCAGTACACGACAGTTTTTATAAAATGTATGTAGTGTATTATGAGGATATTATCATAATGCTGTTATGAGACTATTATGAGTTTGTTTTTATATAATTTATGAGGACATTATCATAATGTTTTTATGAGGATGTTATGAGGCTGTTAATGTTTGCTGGGTATATATAAATTGATGTGATTATCAAGAATAACTCGTGTAACCTGATAAAAATATAATTCGTCACAACTAATTATATTTTATAATATTATATATATATATAATATATATATTATATTTATATATATATAATATATATATATATATATATATATATATATAGAATTGTAATATAATCTGTAACCATATATAAATAAGGGTTATGAGTCTAATAGGGATTGTAACAAATGGTTACACCGCCTATTATACTTCAATATGATATGTGACCATACATAAACAATGGTTACGAGTCTAATAGGACTCGTCACCATCAATGGTTACGCGAATTCCAATGTTGATTTCTTGGTTAATATTCGTAAATGGCTCTTATATAATAATTTACTTATAAATAGTAGTAAAACTATGCTCTTAAATATTTCTCTTTCTAATTTTGTTTTTCCTGATATTATATTTGATCTTATATTAATCTTTTAATTACACCTTATTCTAAAATTAAATCCCTTGAAATAATTGTTTCATGTAATTTATCGCATACGATTTTTCGTATCATATATATGTAAATCAGCTAATTATCATTTACATAATATAAATATCATTCGTAATTATTTATCAATAAAATCAACTATTCGAATTATTTTAAGTTTTGTTCTATCGAAATTAGATTATGGAAAATTATCTTAATTGGAGCTCCAATATATATATTTTAAAAAATTAAACGAGTTATTCGTAGATGTATAAAAATTATTTTTAATATCCCGTATTCTAGTAGATTTTCGACTAATTATTATTTACATAAATTTAAATGGTTAGGGGTATCTTCCAGGATTAATTATAGATTTGTATATTTAATTAAAAAGTAATTATTTCTGGAGTACCTTATATTTACCAACGCTATTATAAGAGAAAAGAACTGGATACTCGAGGCGCTATCCTATGCAACTTGATGAGGCTCGATGTCGATTACAAATCACTAAGAGGTGTTTCTAGATTGCTGCTGACTAGGTATGGAACAAGCTACCTCTGTCGGTACGAAGTACTATATATTGCTATATTCTGCAAAAGACTGAAAAAACATCTTTTATTATAATTTTTTGTTAATTTGTTGTTAACTTTAATTGATTACACTTTAGAGAATTGTTGCTACTATTATTCAAGTTTATAAATAAACTTTATTATTATTATTATACCGTAACTTATGAATCACTTTTATAAGCCTTATCATCTTGTTACATTATTATATGTAAAACCATTTATAAGCATTACAAATATATTATAACTATTATAATAGTTATTGAAAATAAATATAAAAATAAAATAGAATTAATAAAATTATAATAAAGTATCAATAAGGCATCCTTTTTTTATGAGAGCTGGTCATTTTTTATACACACCTTTATAAGATCACTTCTAAATATTATTTAGAGACATATTTTAATGGTTGGACAGGGTTTGAACCCGTTTCCCACTGCTTGTGTATATGCGCCTTAACCAACTGAGCCACACAGGTAATATATATATATATATATATATATATATATATATATATGTTATAAATTCATATTTCTCATATTACTTTATTCGTTACAGAAACCATAGAGTATATAAAATCGTTAAATACAAATAATATATTATATATTATTATACTAATAATAATAATAATAATAATAATAGATGAGATTTTACCTCTCAGTATCAATTACGATGTTGCTTCGTCGAGGGCCGAATGGTAAAGGAAGCAATATTGGGAATAAAAGGGGCGTTCCCGACCTGTGACCCTTTTCCAATCATATTAATAATAGATAATAATAGTATATAGTACTCATCAGTACTATTCCTAGTGTATGTTATATGTAAGATACTTTCATATTATCTAACATATTATTTACGATCTATTGTAATGTTAACTGAATATCAATATGTGTTATTATCTGTAAGTGTACTGTATTACAATTACTTATTATTGTTTAATATAAACTTTAAAATAAAGAAATGCATCTATGATATATCATATCACTTATATATATATATAGGGCTTTTGATAAAGTATCTCATTGAAAGCTGTTATAATATGATGCCTCTATGTATTAGAATGTAGTACCTGTGGTATGTAGTTATGGTATTATCCTAACGTTGTCAAAATCCAGTATAGCATAGATAAAGAATACACAGTATACAAGGCAACATGTGTTTATATAAATATAGATATAGATATAGATATTACGTTATAGTATAGTGAAGCATGTATGTTCACTTGTGTGCGTGCACGAGGATACTAATGATAATTAGTGCAGTATAAATTACCAGGCACGTTGTCTTGGGATGCACGCGCGGGGCGGTGGGTGTTTATGATACGAGTGGGCGTGGCTATACGCCGTACATTTGTATTTCATATAAACGTATCTATAAATATATGATATCAATAGTATTGGTTCAATACATGTGTACATTATATATACTTAGGTGATGACAAAATGAAAAGATGATGCCCATTCTTTCTTGGAAGATATCCTGGCTGAGGTTCAATCCGAACGGAAGTCTGAGGAACCTGTATCGCCCGAATGGTGTATTGAATGTCGTGAGGGTACTGGATTCGTCATCGAGTATGATCGACCAGTATCCAGATCTTGCATCTTGTTGCTCCTTCGAGTCTGTATGTCATTACTTCAAGTGTCGGGGTTGGATAGTGAGGTCTGCGAATGGCTTCGTTTAGATTTTTCGGGTCTAGACATATTCGTATATTCTCGGAACTCTTCCGGGAATATGATAGACTGGAAACCCATTCTGTCGGTTTGTTGATTCTTTTAATCACCTTCTTTTCTACCATATTGTCTAGTTCCTTCTTCACTTCGTCCCGTATAGCTAGGGCCCATCTTCGTGGTGATTATACTACGGGTGTTACGGTAGAGTCTAACGTGATGTGGAACTTTCCGGGAAATCTGCCGATGCCTTCGAAGTTTTCCGGGAATTGTATTATGGATAAGTTATTTTTATTATATTATTTCCTATACATTCAACTTACTACACATCAAATATACATATAAAGTGTATAGTACCATACTAATAATACTACTACAATTACATGATATAATTTATATCTAAATAATACTACTAATATTTACGAATACTATTATATATAATACATTATTTTGTATATGGTATATTAAATGTTTGAATATTTCGTAATAGATATTAGATTAGTATTTTTATGACTGAGTCTTAAATTTGTGATCGTATTATTTACGTTATATTTTAAACATATGATAATTAGTGAGTTGAATTATAATATTTATCTATTCTTATTTTTTTGTTTATTATAAATAAGTTGTGTGTATTTTCATACAATTATTGTTATTCCAAAACGAAACTATATAAAGCAACTAACTGATGACACAGGCCTAATAGTAGAAGAAGCGAAGACAGCGATGAAAGATAGAAACATCTGGAAAAAGATTGTAGAATATGCTCGGGAAACTATACCGATCTGGTAAGGTAAGGTGGTAAGGTATTGTTATTCAAATTATTTTTGTTATATGGTTTTAATGATTTATATATTATTTATGCATACATTACCCCATACAATATATTAAGTAAGGTATACAATTAATTTGTGTACATTATTAATTAATTATTATTTAGGATCTTCATTGTTGGTGATTTGATAATCTGCATATTTAATATATAATTGTTGATTGTTTTTATTAAAATGTTGTTATTACAATATATAAATATATATATTTATATATATTATTTTATAAATTTAATAATTATACTTTATAATATGAATATTCAATATTAAATTATACAATTCGTTTATTATTTATATTGTATCAATATATAAATAAAGCTTTTTATTTATCACCTAATTGTAATGTATATAAGTAATATTTCACGCTAATTACTAATCCGTGTTATCGAGTATTCGTATAAAAGGTTATATCATTTGTATTATCATTGAAAAATATTATTATATAAATATTATTAATTTCGAATTTGTTGAATCTTTTTCGTAATTTAAAATATAACGAAAAATAAGGTTAATAATATATTTAATTATATTTTATATATGTATACATTATAATTATATATATTATTTGAAAACAAATTTAACTATTATTAAATTTTCGTATCAAATATAATAAATGAAGCAGGGTAAATACTAACGCGCGATAGTTAATAAGTAAACAACGTGATACAGATGGATGGAGTAGCGTATACACAGAAATGAATATGTATATATGTGATAATAAAGGGTTGTGTCCTTTCTATAATATTTACATTTTAATAAAATGATTTTATGACCTAATTCAAATTCGAATTTTATGATCAACTTAAATTCAATTCAATAATTCAACTCCCTCCTCAAACATTTGTTTTGACCCGTCACCTAATAAATTATATATGTATTCCTACATTAAATCAGGCAGCTAACAGTGAATCTCGAAGTAGACCGCTGATTATTATTAGAATGTCAGAGTTCAATTTTTATTTTTGGGTTGTGTGATTTCTTTGTTTTTTTTAGCTGCATTATATCACCAAGTTTGTTTATAAAATATTGTATTATTATTGCATATCTTATAATGTGTATAATGTGCAGAAGTGCATATATAAGTATCGCATACCTTGAAATCTGATATTCTAATAATAATAATCGGCGGTCTGCTTCGAGGTAATTCCATTAAACGATATAATATATAATTAATGTATGTAATATTCTATTTAAACATCTATTATAAATATCTATTATAAATACCTTTTTATTTTACATTATATGAATATCAATAAAATCATGTTCATAACATTATTTTTTACCTTTTTTTACATATCTCATAGCATTTGGATGCCGTAGGGGCGCAGTTGATTTCGTCACAATTTGTTTCCATCGCTCTCAATTTTCTGCAGCTCTCATCGCTTTATTTATATAAAGACCAGTCCATTTCATAATATTGTCTTTCCATTGCATTTTTAGCCTACCTCGTCTTCTCTTAACGTCAATAGAACCCTGAAGAATTGTTTTGGACATGGAATTTGATCTTGTCATATGACCAAACCATCTCAATTTCTCCGCGATGACCATTGCTATTAGTTCCGAATGTGTCACTCATCACATCGACCTATGCAAATACACGGACAGCGAAGAACAACGTATTGACCAAATCATCTTCGGCGTAAACGACGCCTATCTACGCAGCACTCTCATGGAGAACGACTCCCTGATGCTTTATTCTGAGCTATAGGTATATGTCTCGTAGTTATTTCATAATTTTTACCCCAAAT
This sequence comes from Osedax fenrisi, assembly GCA_964019155.1. Classification (NCBI taxonomy): domain Eukaryota; kingdom Metazoa; phylum Annelida; class Polychaeta; order Sabellida; family Siboglinidae; genus Osedax; species Osedax fenrisi. Next base: position 127,651,254 of record OZ025239.1, on the reverse strand, counting down.
ATGGGTACAGTAGATAATATGACAATGAAATACAGAGTAGTATAATAGTTTTAGAATGTGAATAGGTAATATTTTATTTAATTTTCTTAAAATTTAAATGCCATAGTATAATTTAGATTTAACCAAATTTGTATGTATTTTCCAGTTCATATTAGTATCAATTGTAACACCAAGAAACTTTATAGAATTTTTCTGAATAATGCTAGTATCATGTAATATAATAGCTAGTTTAATTTTATCATTATTAAATACTATAATGTTTGTGTTGTTTAAATTAATTGTTAGTTTATTAATAGAAAGTCATTTATCTAGATATTTTAAATTATTGTTCATATCAGTTTCAAGTTCAACAACATTATTTGCATGGAAAGTAATTGAGGTATCATCAGAAAATAGTACAAAATGACCTAGAGATTTAATATTTAATATATAATTTATACATATTAAGAATAATAAGGGTCCAAGAACTGAACGGTACACCATATTTAATATTATTTAGTTGTGATTTAGAACTATTATATGATACATATTGATTTCTGTTACTAAGGAAAGATACTAACAATTTAAAAACCACTACTAAAAAACCATACTTCTCTAATTTTATTATCAGAATATCGTGACTGATGGAGTCGAATGCTTTCTTTAAGTCAATCGATAGAGTTATTGAGTAGCACAGTATTTCTTTTTATTCAAGGATATGAACCCAGTTAGATCAGATAATGCATCCGAAGTTGAAACCCCCTTTTTAAAATCGTATTGGGCATTGTTCATCACCTTGTTTTTCTCCATGAAATCTAGAAATCTATGTTTTAATACTTTTTCCATAATTTTAGAAAAAGGCGATAATAAAGAAATAGGCCTGTAATTAGTTGGATCATCAATGTCACCTGATTTATGTATGGTTATAACTTTAGCTGTTTTTAGGCAATTTGGAAATATACCTTGTATGATACAGAGATTTATTAAATGTGATAAAGGATTACATATTGAAGTAATTATCTGTGTTATCAATTTAAAAGAAAAATTATGATAATCGGTACTATTTTTAAGTTTAGAATTAAAAACAATATTAATTATTTCATCAGGGCTAGTAGGGGTGTTAAATAATGAATTTGGATTAATATTAGTTATATAATTAATTACTTCGTTCTTATCAATATCATCACCTAATTTAGAAGCTAACTTTTCACTAATATTGCAAAAGAAATCATTAAATTTCTCATAGCGTATATTATTATCTATTGTGTTAGATATTGTATTGCATTGTTGTCCATATATTATAGAATTAATATTTTTCCAAACTTGTTTTGGATTGTATCTATTATCAGTGAAATACTTACTATGGTAATTACTCTCAGCTTTGATACATATTTTTGAAAGATACTTTTTATACTCCTTATATATGATTTCATTGGTACTAGATTTATTAATTTTAAACTTATAGAATAATTTATTTTTTTTAATTATACATTTAATTAACCCATTGAAAAGCCATTGAAAAACCATATATATATATATATATATATATATATATATATATAGCAACGCCGGGGCGGGTACGGTTAGTATATATATATATATATATATATATATATATATATAATGAAATATTTGCAAGTAGAATAAGATATAAAAATGTAAATATTATTAAATTTATATTCAATTTATACAGAATGGACTGTTTTCATTATGCAAACATAATTCATTATAATTCTTTAATAATATTGTAATTAAATTGTTAAATATTGTTAGATACCTTATGTATTGTAAACACAATTTCATAATTTTTATTTATAAAAATGTATATAGTAATATTTTAATATAGCATTTATAATGTATTAGGGAAACATATGATTTTAAATAATAAAATAATAAAAAATATATATGTATAAATAAAATGTATACAAATTATACATCTTTAAATAATCAAAGGAAAATATAATGTTACTAAAATAGTATTGATATATTATATCATATTTTCATATCACTATTCGATTAGTCTTCAGAATCTTTTATTCGTTTTATATAAACATTTATCAAAAATGATAATGAAAACATTAAATTATATTATAGAAATTAAATTATAAATTAAATTATACAACTAAGTTATGCTAGCATACTTTTTAAACATAATTATATATATAATTATATATATATATATATATATATATATATATATATATATATAGGTATTATATACGGGAACGGCTGACAATCAAAAATATACCTAATGGGCATACCTTTTTTTAACAATAGGTATCAATTTGAAATTTTATATTATACTTAATTTATATATATAATATAATGTTCCATATTTGGTTTTATAAAATAATCATTAATGACAAATATACAAAATAATTGTCAACCTAAAAAAACCCAAGAAAAGTATACCGGGATGGTATTCAATTTTATTCATGCATAATAAACACGAATGGGGATACAGTTAAGATTGCATATAATCCGCTACTAGGTATTCATTATTTATGATGAATCATATACTCTAGTTTCATATTATAATGAGAATATTCAATGCGCATGCGTTATTTTAATCATTGATGTAAATAAACTATAATTTTAATTCATTTGAATATATTTATTCATCTAAACAAGTTATACAGACAATTATATGTTAGTTTTTTATTAATATAATATTTTTAAATAATATATTTATAAATTAAATTGTAAATTTAATTAACAATTAATTATATACAACATTTTTAATATTATCTATATATTTTAAATTATTTAAAAAATAAAATTTGAAATATTCAATAATTGAATATAAATTGTGTTTTTAGATCAGCTTTATATTATTAAATTTATTTTTCGTATTAATACAATAATTTAATTTATAATAAATAATTGTGAATATTAAAGTTATAATAATAATATTGTGAATAAAATATGGAAACTTTTTATTTTGATTACTCGAGTAACAGTATTAAATTATATTTGAGTTAATCAATATATTATGTGCAAATACACATAACTAATAAACACCATACAAATACAATAACGCGATTTTAAACTCTAAATCTAAAACATGCTCACTAGACATATGTTAAATGTTGTGTATAATATTATATGAAATATAATTATAAAAATTATTATTGATAATTGTATAACATCAATTATTGTTAAATTTATAATATTGTCAACTAGATAAATCATTTATTAAATTAATTTATATTAATTTAATAAATGATGTACTAATTACAGTAATGCTCAATTTACATTCTTAATATTTATTTACTTATCATTATATATAATACAAATTCATAATATAATAGTATTATTAATACACATAATATATTTACTATAATATTACTTGTTTAGTAATGTATACATAATTGTTGATAATTATTTTATAATAATTTATTATAGTATAATTTTAAATATGATAATTTATTAACTATAAAATTAATAAAATCGTATTCATTTAGTGTTAAAATTATAATTATATTATTATGTTTAGTATATTATTATCTGTATAATCATATAGTGTTTAATAATTAATATTTATACATCATAATTATAGTATGATTTATAACTTATATTTTAATAACATGTTTAGTATTAATTACGGTAGAAAGTAATCTTGTACGAGATCATTTCGGACTATATAATCTGGTACGTCTTATTAAATTTATTATAAAAGTATTATTTATGAATTTAATATTAAAGTTATCTTAGATTATTTTAATTTCGACTCTATAGTCATCATTTATATACACATATATATATATTATATTTTCCATCAGTAATTAATAATTAAATATAAATATTAGAATAATTCTATAATTATGAAAAAACTTAATTTTACAAGTCGTAAGAGAGTACTAATAAGTCGTACTTTTAAATTACGTACATTCTAATTACCTCGTGCCATAATAATTTAATTCTTAATTACTCATATAAATTTATTAAAGTAATCTCTGAGGACTTTTTGAGTAATCTATTGACTTATTTCGTCAATAAGTAATTTTATTTATAAAACCAATTTAACTTATCTATAAAAAAAACTTATCTACAATTAATCTTGTACGAGGTCATTTCGGACTATGTAATCTAGTAGGGGAGGAGTAGGGGTAATGGCCGATGCAGGAGTAGTGGCCGTTTTAATTAACGCTGAAATGGTACTAGATATGATAAAAAGTTCTATATACAATATTTAGATAATCAAAATGTCTATAATATAGAGTAATTTTTTTTTATTAATAATTAATTAATTACTCTAATTTATTACATAATAATTTTTTGTAAAATTTTAACAAAAACATGATTTGGAAAAGCACTTTTATACAATGAATATTTATTAAATATTTATTTGTTGTTGCATATTTATAAAATATAATTGCTTATCTATCATAATATGTATTTATGCATTCATATACATGTAATGGTAGTCATTTATGATACATATACTAGACCATATGTAAGCAATAGTAGTGGCCGAAAAAATTCGACAGTAGTGGCCCCTTATATCCAATGAAAATTGAGTAATATAGAACTCATTTACATATTCAAATTCCATAATTATTTATTTGTAAAACAATTTTTATGAAATTCTCTATAAAATTGCGTATGCACCACTTAATATGATACATTATATATATCTGAATATTTGTAATCTATCAATGAAACATATATGTTACATATATAATTATATATATATATATATATATATATCTGAATATTTGTAATCTATCAATGAAACATATATGTTACATATATATATATATATATATATATATATATATATATATATATATATATATATATATATATATATATATATATATATATATATATATCTGAATATTTGTAATATATAAATGAAACATATATGTTACATATATAATATATATTATATTATATATTATATATAGTTTAATTATTTTCGTTATATTATGTTTTGATCAACAAATACATTTGATTATCAATTTAATATTAACTATAAATTTCATTATAAAATATAAATAATAAAACAACCTAAATCAATAATAAAAATGAAATATATGTTATTTATTATAATATGTGTTATGATATTGTATATTTAATATAATATTAATATTAATATAATATTAATATACATTTTGGTTATTACATGTGTTATGATATTGTATATTTAATATAATATTAATATTAATATAATATTAATATACATTTTGGTTATTATTACACTTTTGATAATTATCTATATATATAGGCTATATATCCTATATATATATATATATATATATATATATATATATATATATATATATATATATATATATATATATAGGTATTATTAAATAGGTATATATAATTATTATAATAATATATAATTATTATAATAATATATATTATATATATTTATATAAATAAATAATTAAATATAATATTAAATTACAATTATTACTCTTAGAAATTACTCGATTATCATTAGAATATGTTACGTATACATGAGATCGATACAGTTTTAGATTTTACGTTTAATCTCAAGTAGGATCAATAGATTATATATGTATAATAATATAATACATCAATAGGATATCCGTGATAATAAATGATCAATGAAGTATGTGTTATTAAATGTTATTATGATTACATTACAATTATTACCCTTAGAAATTACTCGATTATCATTAGAATATGTTACGTACACATGATATCGATACAGTTGTAGAATGTATGACACAGAAATATACATACATTGTACATTTAATTTCAAGTAAAAACAATGGATTATATATGTATAATACTATAAGCCTCGTTTTATAAATATCATAATACATTTAATATTAAATACATGTCTTATGGCTTAGCTAAGTGGTACAATACATGTTTTCCATGCAGGAGGTCATAGGTTCGAATCTAGCTTGTGCTATTTTTATTAAAATTTTTAATAATATATCTTGTATTACTTATCATAATTTAATAAGTCAATTAATTTATTATAATTAAGTTAATATAAACTGTTTAGTTAATAGTAATATAACTTATATATAATAAAGACTAAACATAAACACACACATATATATATATATTCCTGTATAATATTAAATGTATTATATTTTTTCAATTATGTATATTTATTATTTCACTTTTAATTTAAAATCCTTAAATTATTTGATACAAATAATTAATACAAATAAATATTTTATAATAGTTAACTTCTATACTGTTTAATATACATAAAAAATGTATATTATCAATCAATATATATAATCATAAAATACACAACTATTTAGGTAAATATAATTAAACATAGATAAACTATATTATACTCATTAATACCAAGGACCTTGTCAATATATTTAATTAACCACTAAATTAAACAATAAAATTATAAAAGTTTATAATTTAAATAATAATTATTTGTTATATACATATATTTTCAAAAGTAAATCCATCCTATTCATATTTTATTATTGAGTATAAATATACTATCAATATTATAAAGTATTATATATATATAAATATTTAGTGTATATAGATTTACTAATAAAATATGTTATTTAATCAACAATATATCTATATATATATATATTAATATAGCACATTAATTCTGTAAATAGTTTTACTAATAATATATTAAATAATATAAATATAAATTTTTATTTTATTTTGGCGGATCTTCCATCAGATCCAGGAACTTATATGAAGTTGAAATCATTAAATATATCTAATTCCCTTCGAAGTCGATCTCATGTTAAATAATCCATATTTTGAAGAGAACCAATAATATTGTATATACTATTATATATATATATATATTATTTCCCATTTATGTTGTTATTATGAATTAATAAATTTGTCCACTAATTTTGAAATATTAAAAACAATTATTTTTCTACATTTGTTTGTTGTTTAGCTAACATTTTTAACATTTTATTGTATTTACTAGAAATGCATAATTAGGAATAGCTATATTTAATACATAATATATAGGAATATAATCGAAAACCGATCAACGCCGGGATATTCATAACCCATATTTATATAAATAATAATTGAATAATTAATCTGAATTAAAATGTATATGATATAATTTATTTATTTTAAGTAAAATTAATTATAAAGTCACGAATTATGCATTGACATAGATAAATTTGACATATGAAATGTACATGCATAAATAATAATTATTATTTATTTACATAAATCGCATATGTCAAAGGTATCTATATCGATGCATAATTCGTGACACCATTCCAAACATTGATTACACTGTACAGATGAATCTATGGAATCATCAATGTCCTCTACACATATTACACATTTATAAATAATATGTGCAGGTTTACTTTTGTTTTTCCTCGTAGTAGACACCATTTTCTTTTTAATAATTTTTCCTTTTTTTCGTATTTGATATTAGGAATCTTTTATATGGCGACCCTGTTATAATGGCAGTGAATCCTTTTCGTCTCCCTTTATTACATATATGTATATTATTAGTACATAAATATTGAATAAAACAATAAATACATATTATAAAAGTATTATAACCATACAATTATTAAATTTAGATTTATTATAATTTATGTATTTCTATTGATTTATGAATGGACACTAAATCTAATTATTATTTATTAATTATATTCATGAAGTATTATATAAATTGTATATAATTAATGAATATATTTGTTAAAATATGAGTAATTATGTATATATTTTTGTACATTATCTTAAAAATAATATGTTATATAATATTAACCTGGCACTAGAGACGCCGAGTTTGTAGTTCCCTGCATAGATGCACTAGTTCCTATAATATGTAATAGGCATATTAATATATGTTATATTATATATAAAATTATTAAATTTAAATGTAATATTATTAATATATTGATATAAATTTATTGATATTTAATCTTAATATAATAAATTGTTTTAAATGAAATATAATCAATGAATTAATATTATACACTGTTAAAATAAATCCATAAATATTATTAATGTAATATAATTTTTTATAATGTTATTTGTAACATTACTATAGTAATAAGTAATGAATATATTTGTTAACTTATGAGTAATTATGTATATATTTTTGTACATTATCTTAAAAATAATATGTTATATAATATTAACCTGGCACTAGAGACGCCGAGTTTGTAGTTCCCTGCATAGATGCACTAGTTCCTATAATATGTAATAGGCATATTAATATATGTTATATTATATATAAAATTATTAAATTTAAATGAAATATTATTAATATATTGATATAAATGTATTGATATTTAATCTTAATATAATAAATTGTTTTAAATGAAATATAATCTTAATATAATAAATTGTTTTAAATGAAATATAATTAATGAATTAATATTATACACTGTTAAAATAAATCCATAAATATTATTAATGTAATATAATTTTTTATAATGTTATTTGTAACATTACTATAGTAATAATTAATGAATTGATTTTTAACATATGAGTAATTATGTATATATTTTTGTACATTATCTTAAAAATAATATGCTATATAATATTAACCTGGCACTAGAGACGCCGAGTTTGTAGTTCCCTGCATAGATGCACTAGTTCCTATAATATGTAATAGGCATATTAATATATGTTATATTATATATAAAATTATTAAATTTAAATGAAATATTATTAATATATTGATATAAATTTATTGATATTAATCTTAATATAATAAATTGTTTTAAATGAAATATAATTAATGAATTAATATTATACACTGTTAAAATAAATCCATAAATATGATTAATGTAATATAATTTTTTATAATGTTATTTGTAACATTACTATAGTAATAATTAATGAATTGATTTTTTAACATATGAGTAATTATGTATATATTTGTGTACATTATCTTAAAAATAATATGTTATATAATATTAACCTGGCACTAGAGACGCCGAGTTTGTAGTTCCCTGCATAGATGCACTAGTTCCTATAATATGTAATAGGCATATTAATATATGTTATATTATATATAAAATTATTAAATTTAAATGTAATATTATTAATATATTGATATAAATTTATTGATATTTAATCTTAATATAATAAATTGTTTTAAATGAAATATAATCAATGAATTAATATTATACACTGTTAAAATAAATCCATAAATATTATTAATGTAATATAATTTTGTATAATGTTATTTGTAACATTACTATAGTAATAAGTAATGAATATATTTGTTAACTTATGAGTAATTATGTATATATTTTTGTACATTATCTTAAAAATAATATGTTATATAATATTAACCTGGCACTAGAGACGCCGAGTTTGTAGTTCCCTGCATAGATGCACTAGTTCCTATAATATGTAATAGGCATATTAATATATGTTATATTATATATAAAATTATTAAATTTAAATGAAATATTATTAATATATTGATATAAATTTATTGATATTAATCTTAATATAATAAATTGTTTTAAATGAAATATAATTAATGAATTAATATTATACACTGTTAAAATAAATCCATAAATATTATTAATGTAATATAATTTTTTATAATGTATTTGTAACATTACTATAGTAATAAGTAATGAATATATTTGTTAACTTATGAGTAATTATGTATATATTTTTGTACATTATCTTAAAAATAATATGTTATATAATATTAACCTGGCACTAGAGACGCCGAGTTTGTAGTTCCCTGCATAGATGCACTAGTTCCTATAATATGTAATAGGCATATTAATATATGTTATATTATATATAAAATTATTAAATTTAAATGTAATATTATTAATATATTGATATAAATTTATTGATATTTAATCTTAATATAATAAATTGTTTTAAATGAAATATAATTAATGAATTAATATTATACACTTTAAAATAAATCCATAAATATTATTAATGTAATATAATTTTTTATAATGTTATTTGTAACATTACTATAGTAATAATTAATGAATTGATTTTTTAACATATGAGTAATTATGTATATATTTTTGTACATTATCTTAAAAATAATATGTTATATAATATTAACCTGGCACTAGAGACGCCGAGTTTGTAGTTCCCTGCATAGATGCACTAGTTCCTATAATATGTAATAGGCATATTAATATATGTTATATTATATATAAAATTATTAAATTTAAATGAAATATTATTAATATATTGATATAAATTTATTGATATTAATCTTAATATAATAAATTGTTTTAAATGAAATATAATTAATGAATTAATATTATACACTGTTAAAATAAATCCATAAATATGATTAATGTAATATCATTTTTTATAATGTTATTTGTAACATTACTATAGTAATAATTAATTAATTGATTTTTTAACATATGAGTAATTATGTATATATTTTTGTACATTATCTTAAAAATAATATGTTATATAATATTAACCTGGCACTAGAGACGCCGAGTTTGTAGTTCCCTGCATAGATGCACTAGTTCCTATAATATGTAATAGGCATATTAATATATGTTATATTATATATAAAATTATTAAATTAAAATGTAATATTATTAATATATTGATATAAATTTATTGATATTTAATCTTAATATAATAAATTGTTTTAAATGAAATATAATTAATGAATTAATATTATACACTGTTAAAATAAATCCATAAATATGATTAATGTAATATAATTTTTTATAATGTTATTTGTAACATTACTATAGTAATAAGTAATGAATATATTTGTTAACTTATGAGTAATTATGTATATATTTTTGTACATTATCTTAAAAATAATATGTTATATAATATTAACCTGGCACTAGAGACGCCGAGTTTGTAGTTCCCTGCATAGATGCACTAGTTCCTATAATATGTAATAGGCATATTAATATATGTTATATTATATATAAAATTATTAAATTTAAATGTAATATTATTAATATATTGATATAAATTTATTGATATTTAATCTTAATATAATAAATTGTTTTAAATGAAATATAATCTTAATATAATAAATTGTTTTAAATGAAATATAATTAATGAATTAATATTATACACTGTTAAAATAAATCCATAACTATTATTAATGTAATATAATTTTTTATAATGTTATTTGTAACATTACTATAGTAATACGTAATGAATATATTTGTTAACTTATGAGTAATTATGTATATATTTTTGTACATTATCTTAAAAATAATATGTTATATAATATTAACCTGGCACTAGAGACGCCGAGTTTGTAGTTCCCTGCATAGATGCACTAGTTCCTATAATATGTAATAGGAATATTAATATATGTTATATTATATATAAAATTATTAAATTTAAATGAAATATTATTAATATATTGATATAAATTTATTGATATTTAATCTTAATATAATAAATTGTTTTAAATGAAATATAATCAATGAATTAATATTATACACTTTAAAATAAATCCATAAATATTATTAATGTAATATAATTTTTTATAATGTTATTTGTAACATTACTATAGTAATAATTAATGAATTGATTTTTTAACATATGAGTAATTATGTATATATTTTTGTACATTATCTTAAAAATAATATGTTATATAATATTAACCTGGCACTAGAGACGCCGAGTTTGTAGTTCCCTGCATAGATGCACTAGTTCCTATAATATGTAATAGGCATATTAATATATGTTATATTATATATAAAATTATTAAATTTAAATGAAATATTATTAATATATTGATATAAATGTATTGATATTTAATCTTAATATAATAAATTGTTTTAAATGAAATATAATCTTAATATAATAAATTGTTTTAAATGAAATATAATTAATGAATTAATATTATACACTGTTAAAATAAATCCATAAATATTATTAATGTAATATAATTTTTTATAATGTTATTTGTAACATTACTATAGTAATAATTAATGAATTGATTTTTAACATATGAGTAATTATGTATATATTTTTGTACATTATCTTAAAAATAATATGCTATATAATATTAACCTGGCACTAGAGACGCCGAGTTTGTAGTTCCCTGCATAGATGCACTAGTTCCTATAATATGTAATAGGCATATTAATATATGTTATATTATATATAAAATTATTAAATTTAAATGTAATATTATTAATATATTGATATAAATTTATTGATATTTAATCTTAATATAATAAATTGTTTTAAATGAAATATAATCAATGAATTAATATTATACACTGTTAAAATAAATCCATAAATATTATTAATGTAATATCATTTTTTATAATGTTATTTGTAACATTACTATAGTAATAAGTAATGAATATATTTGTTAACTTATGAGTAATTATGTATATATTTTTGTACATTATCTTAAAAATAATATGTTATATAATATTAACCTGGCACTAGAGACGCCGAGTTTGTAGTTCCCTGCATAGATGCACTAGTTCCTATAATATGTAATAGGCATATTAATATATGTTATATTATATATAAAATTATTAAATTTAAATGTAATATTATTAATATATTGATATAAATTTATTGATATTTAATCTTAATATAATAAATTGTTTTAAATGAAATATAATTAATGAATTAATATTATACACTTTAAAATAAATCCATAAATATTATTAATGTAATATAATTTTTTATAATGTTATTTGTAACATTACTATAGTAATAATTAATGAATTGATTTTTTAACATATGAGTAATTATGTATATATTTTTGTACATTATCTTAAAAATAATATGTTATATAATATTAACCTGGCACTAGAGACGCCGAGTTTGTAGTTCCCTGCATAGATGCACTAGTTCCTATAATATGTAATAGGCATATTAATATATGTTATATTATATATAAAATTATTAAATTTAAATGAAATATTATTAATATATTGATATAAATGTATTGATATTTAATCTTAATATAATAAATTGTTTTAAATGAAATATAATCTTAATATAATAAATTGTTTTAAATGAAATATAATTAATGAATTAATATTATACACTGTTAAAATAAATCCATAAATATGATTAATGTAATATAATTTTTTATAATGTTATTTGTAACATTACTATAGTAATAATTAATGAATTGATTTTTTAACATATGAGTAATTATGTATATATTTTTGTACATTATCTTAAAAATAATATGTTATATAATATTAACCTGGCACTAGAGACGCCGAGTTTGTAGTTCCCTGCATAGATGCACTAGTTCCTATAATATGTAATAGGCATATTAATATATGTTATATTATATATAAAATTATTAAATTTAAATGTAATATTATTAATATATTGATATAAATTTATTGATATTTAATCTTAATATAATACATTGTTTTAAATGAAATATAATTAATGAATTAATATTATACACTTTAAAATAAATCCATAAATATTATTAATGTAATATAATTTTTTATAATGTTATTTGTAACATTACTATAGTAATAATTAATGAATTGATTTTTTAACATATGAGTAATTATGTATATATTTTTGTACATTATCTTAAAAATAAGATGTTATATAATATTAACCTGGCACTAGAGACGCCGAGTTTGTAGTTCCCTGCATAGAAGCACTAGTTCCTATAATATGTAATAGGCATATTAATATATGTTATATTATATATAAAATTATTAAATTTAAATGAAATATTATTATTATATTGATATAAATGTATTGATATTTAATCTTAATATAATAAATTGTTTTAAATGAAATATAATCTTAATATAATAAATTGTTTTAAATGAAATATAATTAATGAATTAATATTATACACTGTTAAAATAAATCCATAAATATTATTAATGTAATATAATTTTTTATAATGTTATTTGTAACATTACTATAGTAATAATTAATGAATTGATTTTTAACATATGAGTAATTATGTATATATTTTTGTACATTATCTTAAAAATAATATGTTATATAATATTAACCTGGCACTAGAGACGCCGAGTTTGTAGTTCCCTGCATAGATGCACTAGTTCCTATAATATGTAATAGGCATATTAATATATGTTATATTATATGATGATGATGATGATGATGATGATATTGAGTTTATTAGCACTAAAATAGGGTCATGTAGACCCCTTCGCTCGTGCGGGAAGAAAATAATAATAAAATAATAGTAATACGATAATATTTTTGATAATAATATACATTCAATATACAACGGAAAAACAATAATAAACAATATAAAGGACTATTATATACTACAGTCTGCATTGATATGGTGTAGTTGTATATACTACAGACTGCATTGATATAGTATAGTGTTATATAATAATAAGATAATAATAATACAATAACAATTTAATAATGATATAAATTTAATATAACACGGATACAAATAATACGTTGGATGATTTAATGATTATGGGTAGAAAGAAAAGAAGAAGTAAGATTTATGAATCTTTTGTGGGATCTAATAGAACGAATGGTAGGAGGGAGGGAATTCCATAGGGTTGGACCGGAATTTTTAAAAGCTCTAGAATTTAGGGACGTTTTACTAGAGTTCTGGGAGATAAGTAGAGGAGCATTTTGGTAACGAAGAGAAGATAATATAGTACGTTTTTTAATTAGATCAGAGATATAGCTAGGGGTAAAAGATTATATTGATTTATGGATTATAGATAGTATACGTAATTTACACCTGAGGGAGAAGGGTAGCCACATACGAGATGATTGATGAGATGTTGTAGTAGAGTGATCCAGTCGAGTTAAACAGTAAGTAGTACGTATTGAGGAACGGATAATCCGATTAAGTGGAGCAGTAGCTTTAGCAGGAAGTAAATTCAGTAGGGAAGAACAGTAGTCAATACGTGAAAGTACAAGAGCATTAATTAGAGTTTTAGTAAGGTTTCTGGAAAGTGATGTCCGTATTTTTTTAATTCTGAAGAGATGAAAGTTGGATGATTTTGTAATGGATGATATGTGATTCTTAAATGATAATTTGTCATCAAATACTAATCCTAGGTTTTTGGAGGAATGAGAAGGAGAAATAATCATGTTATTTAGAGTAAAGTTTGGAAAGGAAGTTTCAGAAGTAGATATGTTAAGTACAGTAGTCTTAGAGGAATTAATTAGTAGTTTATTGGAGAGGAGCCATAATCTTATGGAGTTAGCACACTCGATTAATTCAGAGTTAATGGTATTATGAGAATTTATAGGGAAAAAGGTAAACAGTTGGATATCATCAGCAAAAATATGGTAGTGGATATTTGGAAATTTCTTAATTAGATCAGCAATAGGGCGGATATAAATAGAAAAGAGGGATGGACCTAGAACAGATCCTTGGGGAATACCGTGGTTAAGAGGAGAAAGAGGCGAGTAAGATTTGTCAATCATAATAGAGATATTCCTGTTAGTGAGATATGAAGTAAACCATTTTAATGCTAAGCCAGATATACCCATTAAAGTAAGTCGCGAGATTAATATGTTATGGTCCAGGGTATCAAAAGCAGATGATAGATCAAGTAGGATTAGCTGGCAACACGTGTTGCTATTTAAGGTAGATAATATAGTGTCAGTAATACGGAGGAGAGCTGTTTCGGTTGAATGACCCTTACGAAAAGCGCTTTGAAACGGGTCGAAAAGATTATTTTTACTTACATGGGCTATGAGTTGTTTGGAAACAATTCTTTCTAATATTTTACTTAATAAGGGTAGGTGGGAGATCGGGCGATAATTGCTAAATGAGTTTGGGTCTAAGTTTTGTTTTTTTAGAATTGGGGATATTATGGCAGTCTTGAGACAGGGTGAAACTTGGCCAGAGTTTAGTGAGTTCGCAACAATATCCAAGAAAATAGGAGAAAATAAGGGTGAAAGTTTGTGATATAATGATAAAGGTAGGGGATCAGTGGGGGAGGTACAGTGAGATTTCATGAGTAGGTCATTTACTTCATACAGTGAAGGAATAGTGAATGTACTTAATGAGTCAATATGATGGGTAATATATATGGTAGGATTGAGTATGGGTTGAGTAGATGCGCAAATAATTTTTTTTTTTATAAAATTATTAAATTTAAATGTAATATTATTAATATATTGATATAAATTTATTGATATTTAATCTTAATATAATAAATTGTTTTAAATGAAATATAATCAATGAATTAATATTATACACTGTTAAAATAAATCCATAAATATTATTAATGTAATATAATTTTTTATAATGTTATTTGTAACATTACTATAGTAATAAGTAATGAATATATTTGTTAACTTATGAGTAATTATGTATATATTTGTGTACATTATCTTAAAAATAATATGTTATATAATATTAACCTGGCACTAGAGACGCCGAGTTTGTAGTTCCCTGCATAGATGCACTAGTTCCTATAATATGTAATAGGCATATTAATATATGTTATATTATATATAAAATTATTAAATTTAAATGTAATATTATTAATATATTGATATAAATTTATTGATATTTAATCTTAATATAATAAATTGTTTTAAATGAAATATAATTAATGAATTAATATTATACACTTTAAAATAAATCCATAAATATTATTAATGTAATATCATTTTTTATAATGTTATTTGTAACATTACTATAGTAATAATTAATGAATTGATTTTTTAACATATGAGTAATTATGTATATATTTTTGTACATTATCTTAAAAATAATATGTTATATAATATTAACCTGGCACTAGAGACGCCGAGTTTGTAGTTCCCTGCATAGATGCACTAGTTCCTATAATATGTAATAGGCATATTAATATATGTTATATTATATATAAAATTATTAAATTTAAATGAAATATTATTAATATATTGATATAAATGTATTGATATTTAATCTTAATATAATAAATTGTTTTAAATGAAATATAATCTTAATATAATAAATTGTTTTAAATGAAATATAATTAATGAATTAATATTATACACTGTTAAAATAAATCCATAAATATTATTAATGTAATATAATTTTTTATAATGTTATTTGTAACATTACTATAGTAATAATTAATGAATTGATTTTTAACATATGAGTAATTATGTATATATTTTTGTACATTATCTTAAAAATAATATGCTATATAATATTAACCTGGCACTAGAGACGCCGAGTTTGTAGTTCCCTGCATAGATGCACTAGTTCCTATAATATGTAATAGGCATATTAATATATGTTATATTATATATAAAATTATTAAATTTAAATGTAATATTATTAATATATTGATATAAATTTATTGATATTTAATCTTAATATAATAAATTGTTTTAAATGAAATATAATCAATGAATTAATATTATACACTGTTAAAATAAATCCATAAATATTATTAATGTAATATAATTTTTTATAATGTTATTTGTAACATTACTATAGTAATAAGTAATGAATATATTTGTTAACTTATGAGTAATTATGTATATATTTGTGTACATTATCTTAAAAATAATATGTTATATAATATTAACCTGGCACTAGAGACGCCGAGTTTGTAGTTCCCTGCATAGATGCACTAGTTCCTATAATATGTAATAGGCATATTAATATATGTTATATTATATATAAAATTATTAAATTTAAATGAAATATTATTAATATATTGATATAAATGTATTGATATTTAATCTTAATATAATAAATTGTTTTAAATGAAATATAATCTTAATATAATAAATTGTTTTAAATGAAATATAATTAATGAATTAATATTATACACTGTTAAAATAAATCCATAAATATTATTAATGTAATATAATTTTTTATAATGTTATTTGTAACATTACTATAGTAATAATTAATGAATTGATTTTTAACATATGAGTAATTATGTATATATTTTTGTACATTATCTTAAAAATAATATGCTATATAATATTAACCTGGCACTAGAGACGCCGAGTTTGTAGTTCCCTGCATAGATGCACTAGTTCCTATAATATGTAATAGGCATATTAATATATGTTATATTATATATAAAATTATTAAATTTAAATGTAATATTATTAATATATTGATATAAATTTATTGATATTTAATCTTAATATAATAAATTGTTTTAAATGAAATATAATCAATGAATTAATATTATACACTGTTAAAATAAATCCATAAATATTATTAATGTAATATAATTTTTTATAATGTTATTTGTAACATTACTATAGTAATAAGTAATGAATATATTTGTTAACTTATGAGTAATTATGTATATATTTTTGTACATTATCTTAAAAATAATATGTTATATAATATTAACCTGGCACTAGAGACGCCGAGTTTGTAGTTCCCTGCATAGATGCACTAGTTCCTATAATATGTAATAGGCATATTAATATATGTTATATTATATATAAAATTATTAAATTTAAATGTAATATTATTAATATATTGATATAAATGTATTGATATTTAATCTTAATATAATAAATTGTTTTAAATGAAATATAATTAATGAATTAATATTATACACTTTAAAATAAATCCATAAATATTATTAATGTAATATAATTTTTTATAATGTTATTTGTAACATTACTATAGTAATAATTAATGAATTGATTTTTTAACATATGAGTAATTATGTATATATTTTTGTACATTATCTTAAAAATAATATGTTATATAATATTAACCTGGCACTAGAGACGCCGAGTTTGTAGTTCCCTGCATAGATGCACTAGTTCCTATAATATGTAATAGGCATATTAATATATGTTATATTATATATAAAATTATTAAATTGAAATGAAATATTATTAATATATTGATATAAATGTATTGATATTTAATCTTAATATAATAAATTGTTTTAAATGAAATATAATCTTAATATAATAAATTGTTTTAAATGAAATATAATTAATGAATTAATATTATACACTGTTAAAATAAATCCATAAATATGATTAATGTAATATAATTTTTTATAATGTTATTTGTAACATTACTATAGTAATAATTAATGAATTGATTTTTTAACATATGAGTAATTATGTATATATTTTTGTACATTATCTTAAAAATAATATGTTATATAATATTAACCTGGCACTAGAGACGCCGAGTTTGTAGTTCCCTGCATAGATGCACTAGTTCCTATAATATGTAATAGGCATATTAATATATGTTATATTATATATAAAATTATTAAATTTAAATGTAATATTATTAATATATTGATATAAATTTATTGATATTTAATCTTAATATAATAAATTGTTTTAAATGAAATATAATCAATGAATTAATATTATACACTGTTAAAATAAATCCATAAATATTATTAATGTAATATAATTTTTTATAATGTTATTTGTAACATTACTATAGTAATAAGTAATGAATATATTTGTTAACTTATGAGTAATTATGTATATATTTTTGTACATTATCTTAAAAATAATATGTTATATAATATTAACCTGGCACTAGAGACGCCGAGTTTGTAGTTCCCTGCATAGATGCACTAGTTCCTATAATATGTAATAGGCATATTAATATATGTTATATTATATATAAAATTATTAAATTTAAATGAAATATTATTAATATATTGATATAAATTTATTGATATTTAATCTTAATATAATAAATTGTTTTAAATGAAATATAATCAATGAATTAATATTATACACTTTAAAATAAATCCATAAATATTATTAATGTAATATAATTTTTTATAATGTATTTGTAACATTACTATAGTAATAAGTAATGAATATATTTGTTAACTTATGAGTAATTATGTATATATTTTTGTACATTATCTTAAAAATAATATGTTATATAATATTAACCTGGCACTAGAGACGCCGAGTTTGTAGTTCCCTGCATAGATGCACTAGTTCCTATAATATGTAATAGGCATATTAATATATGTTATATTATATATAAAATTATTAAATTTAAATGTAATATTATTAATATATTGATATAAATTTATTGATATTTAATCTTAATATAATAAATTGTTTTAAATGAAATATAATTAATGAATTAATATTATACACTTTAAAATAAATCCATAAATATTATTAATGTAATATAATTTTTTATAATGTTATTTGTAACATTACTATAGTAATAATTAATGAATTGATTTTTTAACATATGAGTAATTATGTATATATTTTTGTACATTATCTTAAAAATAATATGTTATATAATATTAACCTGGCACTAGAGACGCCGAGTTTGTAGTTCCCTGCATAGATGCACTAGTTCCTATAATATGTAATAGGCATATTAATATATGTTATATTATATATAAAATTATTAAATTTAAATGAAATATTATTAATATATTGATATAAATGTATTGATATTTAATCTTAATATAATAAATTGTTTTAAATGAAATATAATCTTAATATAATAAATTGTTTTAAATGAAATATAATTAATGAATTAATATTATACACTGTTAAAATAAATCCATAAATATTATTAATGTAATATAATTTTTTATAATGTTATTTGTAACATTACTATAGTAATAATTAATGAATTGATTTTTAACATATGAGTAATTATGTATATATTTTTGTACATTATCTTAAAAATAATATGCTATATAATATTAACCTGGCACTAGAGACGCCGAGTTTGTAGTTCCCTGCATAGATGCACTAGTTCCTATAATATGTAATAGGCATATTAATATATGTTATATTATATATAAAATTATTAAATTTAAATGTAATATTATTAATATATTGATATAAATTTATTGATATTTAATCTTAATATAATAAATTGTTTTAAATGAAATATAATCAATGAATTAATATTATACACTGTTAAAATAAATCCATAAATATTATTAATGTAATATAATTTTTTATAATGTTATTTGTAACATTACTATAGTAATAAGTAATGAATATATTTGTTAACTTATGAGTAATTATGTATATATTTTTGTACATTATCTTAAAAATAATATGTTATATAATATTAACCTGGCACTAGAGACGCCGAGTTTGTAGTTCCCTGCATAGATGCACTAGTTCCTATAATATGTAATAGGCATATTAATATATGTTATATTATATATAAAATTATTAAATTTAAATGAAATATTATTAATATATTGATATAAATTTATTGATATTTAATCTTAATATAATAAATTGTTTTAAATGAAATATAATCAATGAATTAATATTATACACTTTAAAATAAATCCATAAATATTATTAATGTAATATAATTTTTTATAATGTATTTGTAACATTACTATAGTAATAAGTAATGAATATATTTGTTAACTTATGAGTAATTATGTATATATTTTTGTACATTATCTTAAAAATAATATGTTATATAATATTAACCTGGCACTAGAGACGCCGAGTTTGTAGTTCCCTGCATAGATGCACTAGTTCCTATAATATGTAATAGGCATATTAATATATGTTATATTATATATAAAATTATTAAATTTAAATGTAATATTATTAATATATTGATATAAATTTATTGATATTTAATCTTAATATAATAAATTGTTTTAAATGAAATATAATTAATGAATTAATATTATACACTTTAAAATAAATCCATAAATATTATTAATGTAATATAATTTTTTATAATGTTATTTGTAACATTACTATAGTAATAATTAATGAATTGATTTTTTAACATATGAGTAATTATGTATATATTTTTGTACATTATCTTAAAAATAATATGTTATATAATATTAACCTGGCACTAGAGACGCCGAGTTTGTAGTTCCCTGCATAGATGCACTAGTTCCTATAATATGTAATAGGCATATTAATATATGTTATATTATATATAAAATTATTAAATTTAAATGAAATATTATTAATATATTGATATAAATGTATTGATATTTAATCTTAATATAATAAATTGTTTTAAATGAAATATAATCTTAATATAATAAATTGTTTTAAATGAAATATAATTAATGAATTAATATTATACACTGTTAAAATAAATCCATAAATATTATTAATGTAATATAATTTTTTATAATGTTATTTGTAACATTACTATAGTAATAATTAATGAATTGATTTTTAACATATGAGTAATTATGTATATATTTTTGTACATTATCTTAAAAATAATATGCTATATAATATTAACCTGGCACTAGAGACGCCGAGTTTGTAGTTCCCTGCATAGATGAGTTCCTATAATATGTAATAGGCATATTAATATATGTTATATTATATATAAAATTATTAAATTTAAATGAAATATTATTAATATATTGATATAAATTTATTGATATTAATCTTAATATAATAAATTGTTTTAAATGAAATATAATTAATGAATTAATATTATACACTGTTAAAATAAATCCATAAATATGATTAATGTAATATAATTTTTTATAATGTTATTTGTAACATTACTATAGTAATAATTAATGAATTGATTTTTTAACATATGAGTAATTATGTATATATTTTTGTACATTATCTTAAAAATAATATGTTATATAATATTAACCTGGCACTAGAGACGCCGAGTTTGTAGTTCCCTGCATAGATGCACTAGTTCCTATAATATGTAATAGGCATATTAATATATGTTATATTATATATAAAATTATTAAATTTAAATGTAATATTATTAATATATTGATATAAATTTATTGATATTTAATCTTAATATAATAAATTGTTTTAAATGAAATATAATCAATGAATTAATATTATACACTGTTAAAATAAATCCATAAATATTATTAATGTAATATAATTTTTTATAATGTTATTTGTAACATTACTATAGTAATAAGTAATGAATATATTTGTTAACTTATGAGTAATTATGTATATATTTTTGTACATTATCTTAAAAATAATATGTTATATAATATTAACCTGGCACTAGAGACGCCGAGTTTGTAGTTCCCTGCATAGATGCACTAGTTCCTATAATATGTAATAGGCATATTAATATATGTTATATTATATATAAAATTATTAAATTTAAATGAAATATTATTAATATATTGATATAAATTTATTGATATTTAATCTTAATATAATAAATTGTTTTAAATGAAATATAATCAATGAATTAATATTATACACTTTAAAATAAATCCATAAATATTATTAATGTAATATATATATATATATATATATATATATATATATATATATATATATTGATATATACGTGTGGGTGTGTATGTGTAAATATAATCATTTATGTATAACACTCATAAATACATTGTAATCTATCTTATCTATACATTTTATATGTATTAAAATAAATAATAACTGTACAGAATGTTATATAATATATATATATATATATATATTAACCATAATCTAGTATTATTTTAATAAATATGTCTACCTATATTAATAAATTTCATTTATAAAAAAAATCAACCTATATAATTTAATTATATTAAATCTATAAATATGTTTACAGATATTAATGAATTACGTTTATTAATTATAATTTTAACTACTTTTTAGCAATTTTTAGTGATACCAAATCACTAAAAAAAGGTGATACCTTATAAAAACTATTTTAGTAATATTTATTAATAAATCTTTAAAATTTTCCACATTTAATAAGTTTTAAAATAAATTACATAATGTTACAAATTTAATTTAATTAATTAAAAAAAAAAAATTTAATGGAATATATGTTATTTTAATATGATATATTTTTAATATTATATACTTAATTATAAATATATTATAAATATAATATTACATACTTAATATACTTATTTAAAATATATAAAAACCTCTCGTGCTAGAGGCCGGTTCGTTTATATCATTAATGAGTGTTTCACCGTCTATATAATATATTTTAATAATTTACATTGAAACGTAATATGATTTATTTATAATATAATTTAATTCACAATTTAATGATTATATTTAGTTTAGTTATTACATTAAATTATTAATAAGAATTTATAATTTGTTAGTTAAACATTAACCTAAATATAGAATATATTATAAAATAGTAAGATGGTAATTACCTAGTACAATATGAATTTCACCGTCCACTCTTTTCAATAATATCCGAGGAGAGTGCACTACCAGTACCTCGTTAGTATACACATGTTCATTGAAAAGGGTCGGTGTAGAATTTACCGAGGTTAAACTTGGAAGAAAGTCAATATCGTTAAAGGCATTACGATTGAAAGGCAATATTCCAGTTTTATTAAATCCACTCTTTATAATAGAGTAATTACCTAACGTCATTGATGCCACATTATATATCCCTACTAGATCGACTAAACGTACAATATTTCTGTGCTTAATATGGGCCTCTAACACTTTATTAATGGCTTGCTTTAAAGGCCCCATATACGATACATCGAGGGGTTGTAATCTATGAGTTGTATGTGGTGGAAAACATAGAATATCTATTCCTATTTCTCTGGCCTCATCAATCAATTCAATATTTTTGATATGTGTAGAATGGCCATCCAACAATAGTAATGTTCTTGAATTTATATTCGCATGAGAATATTTTATAAAATGATGGAACCATTCCAAAAATAATTCTCCGGTCATCCACCCATTCTTATTAAATCCAAATAAGGAGTTTTCCGGAGCCTCTGTCATATATTTTTCATTTCGTTTTATACGAGGAATAATGAACATAGGTGGTATAATGGACCCATCACCACCTACACATACCTCAACAGTCATCCCTTCACCCCTTTCTGCAGTTGTTTTTATTCCAACCTATAATAAACAGTAATCAAATAAATAGTAATATATATATATATATATATATATATATATATATATATATATTTATTATTAAAATGTGTCATATTTTTACATAATATTATCCTTATATTAATTATTATTACAATATAAACTTGTTTTTGTCCTTTCCTGGCAAATATTTTGTGATGCCTCGTCGGAACTGTTGACATATTTGTCTCATCGACGTTAAATATTCTGTCAGGAGTATAGTTATGCTTATTTATCAGTTGTTCTAGTAAATCATAAAAGTCCTTAACCACATCTTTGTTAAACCCTCTTGCTCTGGAACCTATAATTAATTTGTATTATGAGTATGCATTTATATATATATATATATATATATATATATATATATATATATATATATATATAGATAATACATACATACATACATACAGACACATACTTTAATCATTAAGTATCAGTAATTATATAAAATACTGCATAAAATTCCCTGAGATTGTATATATATTTTTTACTAAAATATACATGTTGTAGATCTTAAATTAAAATATAATTAACATTGTAAATATATTAAACATATTAAATTATAAAAAATAAAAATTAAAGAAAGAATTATATTATATATATAATAGGAATTGATTGAAATAATTTAATTTTAATATTCATGTATTCATCAGGTAAATGATTTAATTAAAATTCGGATATGATTAGATAATATTCTATGTTATAAATCGAGTACACACGGCTAAATGATTTGATTAAAAAGTATGTTATAGACTACCGAGAAAGCTCTACCTGGTAAGATAAGGTAATACATATATTTACTAATTAGTACATAAGAGAGATATATTTATATATACAATGCTATGAAATGTAGATGTAATGCCATATACACAATATGGATACACTTCAATTACAATGTATACTATAAGTCATTTGTGAAGAATGTACAAAGTACAATGTATAATGTAAATGTACATGTGACATTTACTAGAGTCGACCTATTTATGGACAATGAGTCATTCCACGTTAATCATAATCATTCATGTGATAGAAGGTTTTTATAAAAATGATTATTAATAATAATGTATTGATGACATAATATATTATAATATAGATACTATAGAACATTTTATATTATAGGTATGTACTATTTGATTTAATAATATCTAATAATAGATTAACACATTAGATAATATATTAGACAGTATTATATTTAATACAATATAATTTATATAACTTTGTAATTTATAATTGACATTTAGGTAATAAACCATTATTATTATGTATTTAATATACATAAGATCTAACACTAGAGCTAAATTATAAGTTTACTTTTAAAAGTCTTTCCTTTTAATGGCCATACACATTTTTCATAAAATATACATATTTGATAAATATATTAAATCATTAGATCTATTTCCAAATTAAAGTTATACCTGGGATACATATTTTTTACCTCCCCGGTTATACACATTTTGTAACATTCTAAAGTATTGTCAAGGATATGTTCTTTGTATTATGTAACAATACTTTGACAATTCGCTAATGGAATTATTAAAAACGATAGTATTGCCACCTATATTTTAAACTAATCATTATTAATATTCAGAATCACAATTTGTTTCACATAAATAGATATAAGCGTAGATTTATAGTGTTTGGTAAAATACAAATCTATGGATACAAGTGACATATCATTGCTTCTCAAAATCATTGATAAACCTATGGACATAGATAATACCATAGACATAGCATTAGTTATAATTCTAGGTCTATGTCATATTACTCAATAGGTGTCGGTAACCATAGTATACAAAGACAATTTTAAAATGTGAACAAATATATTTTATATTAAATTTAAATTAATATTTATAATATTATATTATATATTTAATATATATATATTTGATAATTGATGACATCGTAATAATCATAAGTGTACCAGTGATCGAAACACAAGTCGACTCGATGTTTCGTTTGATAACTTAAATAACATGTAAACACTACTTATCTTCTCGTGTTTCTCAGTCACTATACTATCATAATCGTATCACCACTTACACTCATACAGACATACATACACATACACACATATATAGTATACGTTTATCTGATAGATTATTAAATAGATGTAAATTATATTTATTATTACATGTATTAGCATCTGCAGATGCTAACTAAATGAATAACTAAAGAGTGATGTGACTCGAATTAATATCTGAATTGAAGAGAAGTATATTGTGTTAAACAAATAACCGATGTAGTAACATATATCAGGGCGCTGATTGGATAAATCACTAGATAGGTTCATCTATCGCATAGTGCACACGGGGCCTCATGTCTACACCTGACCTGATAAATAAGTAGACCGCCACATATTCTGGGAAGTAGTCGAACTAGTTATAGTTAGAATTACAGTTTGCCTGCAAAACTTAGACTACCGATATGTTTACGAGATCTATCTCGGTAAATCTCGCGGTATCTCGATGATCTCGTAATCGTAATAGATGTAATTTATATCGGTAGCGGTAGTGGGCGGGATGATAGAAGGATATGACGAGAATTCTATATTTATAATATAGTATAGCCACTAGTTGAATCGTGTATGACCGGATGGCTCAAAGTAATATATCTGTTATTTATCAGGTAGAACATATACGCCTCATCAGTTAGTGAAACTCACTATTCGTATACTATCCAAATTTCGTTCGTAGTTACATATATATATATATATATATTATTAGTATTATTATCAGATTTGGTTTTAGCAACCGGGTAATAAATAAGTTATTTATTTTTCATTATATTACATTAATATATTCATTTTAACCTCCCTATATATTATGATTAATATGAGTAATATTATTATAATTTTAAATATTTATAAACTAAAATAGTATACAATATAAATACTATACATTAATTTTAATACGAATAATCATACTATAATGTATTGGTACGATATGAATAAAACCTATAAGAATACGATTTTTTTATATTGATGCTATTATAATAAATTTGATATCATTAGAAATATTATTAAATTCTATAATAGAAGTCGTATTATAGTTTTTTTAATTTTTATTTGAAAAAAGTTATTAACTAAAATGCATAAAAAAAATAGTAAAAATAATACATGGTGTAGATAGGGATTATGCATGTTTTAATACATTTATAATACTTATGCAATCATGATTCATTCAATAATTTATATGTTTTAATGACATTAATAGATAATTATTAATACATAGATTAACTGTAATATCTTCACATATATGAATTACTGCTTTCTATTAATGTATGTAAATATGTTAACATATATATGCATGTATATAGATGTAATTATTTCAAATCCACATCCTATATATACACAAGTATATTTATTCATTCATATTTGTAATAAATAAATATTAGTATTATATACACATTTATATAATTATGTAAGCCTATTTATTTATAGTTTAATAATATTTATTAATAGTATTAATTAAATATAAAAATAACGGGATATGTATATAGATATATATATAGATATATATATATATATATATATATATACCTCAATCCAAAGTTGCAAGTATTATAATCATCTAGAATTATATTTTAAAGTTATGCCACACTTGAAAATATAAGCACGAAACAAAATATTACTTGCGAATATCCAACGTGTCTATAACAAAATTATGATTATTTTCAAAATTCATGCGAATATTCGTAGGTATTTATATACCTCACTTTAACTCTCCCTAATAAATTCAATCTAACGTTAATATTTTAATTAATACATGTAAAAATGTATTTAAATATACGAGCTATTTCCATAGTTTAGGTGTGGAATGGATTTTATAGATATAATACCCATAACCGACCCGGCTTTGCTATGTTTTTTGTTGTTTACCTATCTATTTTTTATTAATTATAGCTATTCCTGATTCTGCATTGCATAATAATAATTTAGAGGATATTATTTTACATTTCAAGTTTAATACGAATTTACATTATAAACAATACATAGTTCCGAAAATTGACCCTATATAGGAAACGATGTTGATTTTTTATACAAAATATAATAACACAATTTGCCTGATAGATATATTTCCTTAAACACATCTTTGATATGTATTAGTGTTGTAAATACCCAAAACCATAAATTAATGTTTCGACAACGATCAAAAATCAGAAGTATATGTTTTAAAATATAAGTATACTTATATTTTTCAGATTAGATGTTTCGAAACAGGTTCAACAAAAATTAGATATAAACTATTCCCAGAAAACAAGTATATATTAATTAGTGATGTAAACGAAAAGTAAAATAAAATTCCATTCGATTCGTTTAAAAATTTAATAATTCGTTTCATATTCAATATGAAAAAGCAAAATTTGATTCGATTATAAAAATATCGAATAATTCGAAAAAATTCGAAAATATTGAATGGTATATACATAAATCTAAATAATTATTAAATGTGTATTTTATGATACATTATATTACAATCAATACAAGTTTAATATATATATATATATATATATATATATGTTATCGAGAAGTATAATATTGAAAATGTGGTTCTCAAGAAGTTAAAATATAAAAAATGTGTTATCGTTAAGTTAAAATATTGAGAATTTAGTTCTCGAGAAGTAAAAAATTGAAAATATTATTATCAAGAATTTAAAATATTTAAATGTGGTTCTTGATAAGTTATAATATTGAATATTACGTTATCTGGAAAGTTCAAATATAGAAAATTTAGTTTTCGCCAAGTTAATATATTTAAAATTTGGTTGGTGATAAGTTGACATATTGAAAATATTGAATACAGGAATATCCTATATATAATTATATTTATTATAGAAATATAATAGTAGGGGACGTGAGGGGGTTTTGGGCGATGAGGGGGTTTTGGTCGATGGCAATATAACCACAACGGTAATAGATATGAACATATTTTACATTAACGAACTGTGTATAATGTTAATGTCACCTAATATTTTAAGAAAAATTTAAGAAAAATTAAATATATTGAATAATATTATCGATTATGTAAAAAGTGCATTTTCTGCTATATTATTGTAATAAATAGCGGAGAGTTAATGGTAAATTACAACACAATTAATAACATTTTTATGATAATTTTTTTTATAATATTAAACTACTCAATATTCTACATAAAATGAAAATTAATTAAAAATATTAATTATATAATTGAATAAAGATAACATAACAATACTATATGCTATGAGGGTATTTTGGTCGATATCATGAGGGGGTTTTGGGCGATGAATCGACCAATCAACGATCAAAAATTTGCATAATTAAATTCTCTAAATAATATACAAATTGCGGTCGTTCCATTAAATGGTGTAAGATGATATACATTGCATACTATACAATTAATAAATTGTATTAATTATACTATATAGATTGGGCAAATATTAGATAAAATTATAATGTATATCTTATATATATATATATATATATATAAATATAATATGATATAAAAATATATATATATAATATAAAATTATAATATATAATTTATATATATCTTATTTATATATACTTATTTGTATGTTTTATATATATATATATATATATTTATGGTATACTTATAATTACATTAGGTATATTTATATATGTAAATGTATTTAATAATGATGTTTTTGAGATACATTTGTAACAAATATATAATACATATTATCTAATAGGTTATTGGTTTTGTATATAACATATATGATATCATGAACATATTAATGTCCCTATTTTAAATAACCTAATTGTAAAACATAAAACATTAAACACATAAATTACCGCTAACTCGGAATTATTTATAGATTCTAGTTTAATTCTATGTAAATAGATTAAAGAATAATTAGATATCTCATAAACTTTTTTGTTCCTTGTTGGTCTGATTAAGCATGAATTGACTGTATATATATAGTATATATTGATTATTTAGTAATCGGAATTATCTAAATATTAAATCTTTTTATAATAATATATATATATATATATATATATATATATATATATATATATGATTATTCAATAATATATAGGATAGCATGAATATACATGATAATTATTTATTTTCATAAAATATAATTAATTTGTGAAATTATAAATAATAAAATATTCTATAGATATTATTAATTATATATATTTAATTATTATTATTTTATTTAAAAATACATGTAACTATAATTATAACTACAAATCAATCTAAATGCAACTGGTAGGTTTGTATATTATACAACATAAAATACATAATAAATATAATTATTATTTAAAAAAATATTATGATTATATCTAACAAAATTATACTAAATTACTCATAATCTAGTCATATATGTTGAATTTAGTGAAACTGTATATTATACATAGATTAGCCCACATTATATAAGTATATTTATAATGGAAAAGTATAATTATGTTATATTTTACACTGTTTACCAGATGATTAATCACAGGATTAATGATTTGTAATTATTTATGTATATATATATATATATAACATATATTATTTATTAATAGTAATTCTATTTTTATAGTTATCATATAGTTATACATTAATATATTAACTATGTATATATATATATATATATATATATACAGTTATTTCATAATACATTAAAATAATATATAATTTTTTAATTTTAACAATAAGATTACAAAAATAGCTTTATAAATTGTTCTTAAATTATAAATTAATATATTAACTATTTTTCTAGTATTTATTTAATACATTCATATATACTGGAATAGTATATCATTAATTGATTTTGAAATATTTCATAAATAATATACATTAATATAAATTAACAAGTGATTTATTAAAATATAATTTTATTTATTAAATAGTAATTTCATATATAATTTATTAAATAGTATTACAATATATTCTAGAATATAAATAGTCTAGACTATATGTAAACTATAGTCTACATACAATTTGTATAATTAATAATAATTCATTTTTTATGTAAACTAGTTAATTATAAATTAATATATTCTTTCAATATTAACAGTGAATTAAAAAAAACAATTATTTGTATGTAATAAAAATAAAGCCCATATATAAAATGAATTGATTTATAAATATTTCATAAATACTAAAATATACATATATATGAATTATTTATTAAAATATAATTATAATTAATATCCCATGTTCATGTAAATGATATAATAAAATATGAGTGATTTATTCAGATATAATTATATTGATTATCATATTAATAAAATAAATGAATTGATTTATAAATATTTCATAAATACTAAAATATACATATATATGAATTATTTATTAAAATATAATTATAATTAATATCCCATGTTCATGTAAATGATATAATAAAATATGAGTGATTTATTCAGATATAATTATATTGATTATCATATTAATAAAATAAATGTAATTTTTTTTATAAATTTATTTAAATTCACAAATTTAATTTAATGTGTATCATGCATAATGCATGGTACTATATATAGTAACTATATTTATCATAGTTTAAATTAAACAGATGACTTCATAGTAAGATATGATTTCATAGTAATATTCAATTATATAACATTTTATTTTATTTTTAATTATTATATATATACATTTTTTAGATATAGTATTTATTTATCTTCCACATTTAGCTTATACTGAGATCTTTGATAACAACTGTATAATCCTTTCTTTTACCTAATGGAGAATTAATTAGTTATAATATAATAGTTATATTAAAATAACAATAAATGTATATATTAATATGAATTTAATTTTAATAATATGAATATATATTATCTGATAATATTAAATTAACATATACTTATTCTATAATAATTTTACAAATATTTTTTTTACATTTTGAGAATTAATTTTATTACACATATTTTATTACATACCTATTATATATATTTATATAAAATTAAAATGTAATTCAATTATATTCATATTATATATATATATATATATATATACATAATATGATTTATACTAATAAATAAATAATAGATATTTGTATATTTAATAAATTTAACATATTTGAATATTGAAAGTGAAATATGTTAAGTAAAACCATTTTTATGAGAATCTCATAGACTAGCCCAGATTGATCTTCTCTGAATCGGTTTGAATTAACTATAGGAAATTAACATTATTATTATATAAATGTTTAAACATAATTATAATATAATAATTATTTAGTAACAATATTAATTTTAAATATATTCATAATACATTTTTAGAAATTATTTGTTAAAATATATGTATTTAGGTGCATAATTTGATTATATCTATTAATGTAAAAATTTTAAAATTTATAAAATTTACCTATAGGTAAATATATATATTTATAATTAATTATTAAAGTATTTAAATATATACATTTAAATTAAATGTATATCAGATTACATATTTATATTTTAAATAAATATAATATATTTTAATCTTAATATTGCATAAGTAAGTAAAAACCATGTTAACAAGAGGAACATGAATTAGCCCACCTGCAGGGTCTGCAATGCAGGTTGATGTTCTCTGAACCGACTTAACTGTAAAATTAAATTAAATCATTAATATTATATAAATATAGTTATATGTATATATGCACACACTATATAGATAGAATAATAATTTAATTTAAATTTATATATGTATATTGTATATTTTGAGAAATAATTTTATCAAATATATTTTTTTTTATAAATGAATGCATTTATATATTATAATTAAATTGTTATTAAACTACATGTATATTATAATATATGATTTATGCTAGTAAATATATAATTTAATTATTTCTATTCATGTTAAATTAATAAAATGTATAAAATTTACCCATATTTCATATTATGTATAAATAATTTATTTATAATTTATTATTAAAGTATTTAAATATATAAATTTAAATTAAATTTATACCAGATACATATTAATATTTTAAATACATATAATATAGTTTAATCTTAATATTTCATAAGTAAGTAAAACCATGTTAACAAGAGGAACATGAATTAGCCCACCTGGAGGGTCTACAATACAGGTTGATGATCTCTGAACCGAGCTAACTGTAGAAAATTAAATCATTATTAGTATATAACTATAGTTACATATAACATATATGTATATATGCACACATTATATAGACATAGACTAATAATGTAATTCAAATTTATATATATATATATATATATATATATATAGTCGTAATATAACCAGTTGGTGGACAATGCAAAATATAATCATTTGGTAACCATTTTTTATAAGATAGCCATGAAGGTGAAAATTTACATACTAATTAATTATGATATACTCTTTGAATATATCTAATTATTTTTTCAAAATAATGAATAATAAAATATATATAAAAATATTGTCTACCAAATAAAAATTATGTATAAGCTAACTCTTTTGTTGACAATATTAAGGTATGCATAAAATAATTATTTTGTGGACAATCTGACTTTTAAAGGTTTCGCTCCAACTTTATTATTTTCTGATATATATGTTCTATAATTAATGACAAATGTCATGACCTTTTTATATTTATACATATTAAATTAAATTCGTATATTCAATATAATATTGGATAATTTAAACTATTTTACCTTTTCTATCAATCACGAACATATTATATATGGTTAGTTATATTTAAAAATAACTATATATTATTTATATCATATAATATCTTCATTATATAAAATAAATATGTCTTTTATTTTTATATTATGTTTATATAAGAATTTTTCGGATAATTTAAAAAGCACATGTCACATTTTAATAATTATATTATAATTATTATTATTAAATAATATGTAAGCATAATTATAATATATATTAGATAAATTACTTAGATATAAAAACGGGCTCTATTATAGAATCTATACGAACTAATGTAAATTTTATTTCAAAATAAAAATATGAAATTTTAATTATGAAAATGTATCATATAGTTGGTATTATGATAGCATAAGTTAACTTTAATTATCAAGTATCAATAGATTATTATATTCTTGTGTTTATTTATTAAAATATACATTTTAACATGCATTTTATATTAAAATGAAACTATTGAAATAAGTATAATTATTGATCAATATTATTAATTGAATATATGGATTATGGTCAAAAGCTTCGCGTATTAAATTAGTGGTTCTACAATAGCTTATGATTGGTCATTATAATTAGCGTATGTTTATTTATAGACTATCATACATGCAACGGCTTATAATTACCATATATTTATATATGTGTGTTTTATAAGCTCACTCGGGATGTAATCATTTACAGTAATGCAGCTAAAAAAACCTAAACAATATTAAAATTAACCCAACCAAATCAAACCAAACAAGTGAAAATAACTAAAACTATAAATATTAATGTTTCAACAAACAATCATACGCTATTGTAAATTCAGTAATTCGAATAAACAATTTTGCGGGCGTTCAAATCGCGCATCAATCGCGAAGCTTTTGACCAGGTACCGAATATATATATATATATATATATATTCAGGCCGCCGATATAATTAAGAGTTCAATTTGGGCGGTCTTACTAATATATAAGAGCCGCCCAATTAATAAATATATGTCACTAAAGTAAATATGTTACGCTTGATTTCACACGCTAAAATATTCCATACGAGTAACATACATAAACTGCTTTTGTGTATTATATCATATTAAACAAATCCACAAATATATCTTATAATTATATGTATAATAATATAATCCATATATATATATATATCTATAGTTATCCGTTATAGTAATTGTACAATTAAATATTTGTTAATAAATTTGATTTTTTATTATATTTTAATTTATTTAACTATTAGAAATCATTCGATTATTATTCGAATATGTTACGTACACATGAGATCGATATAGTTTTAGAATGTCTGTTTAATTTCAAGTAGAACCAATATATTATATATGTATAATATAATCCATCAATATGTTATCCATTATAGTACCTTATAATTTCTAATAGTACAAATTGAAATTTAATAAAAAATAAAATATTTAATTGTACAGTTGGTACCTGGTCAAAAGCTTCGCGATTGATGCGCAATTTGAATGCCCGCAAAATTGTTTATTCGAATTAGTGAATTTACAATAGCGTATGAATCATACGCCGTATGATTGTTTGTACAAACATTAATATTTTTAGTTTTAGTTATTTTCACTTGTTTGGTTTGGTTTTGTTGGGTTTATTTTTAATATTGCTAGGTTTTTTTAGCTGCATTACATCCCGAGTGAGCCTATAAAACACACACACATGTTAATGATAAGCCGTTGCATGTATGATAGTCTATAAATAGACATACGCTAATTATAATGGCCAATCATAAGCTATTGTAAATTCACTAATTCACATAAACAATTTTGCGGGCATTCAAATTGCTCATCAATCGCGAAGCTTTTGACCATAATCCGTACAGTTACTATTAATATTATTATACATGTATAATATATATGTATATAATTATAATATATATTTGTGTTAATATGATAATACACATAAACAACGTATGTATGTTACTCATATGGAATATTTTAGCGTGTGAAAGCGTAACATATATTTACATCGATGGGCGGCTCTTAAATATATCGGTGGTCTGCTTCTCCTGTATCCATATATATTATATGATTATTATAATACCATATCATATTAAATATTGTTAACAATATAATAGTTATACATTATGAAAAATATACAATCAGCATTAGTTAATATAGAAATAAAAGTAATTTAATAAATATAGTTTTAAATAAAATTGCCGTTTGTCCGTTCTAACCAAACAGGGTAGTTTATTTGTAATCTTCGGCGAAAACCATTTTAACATACTTATGTATATTTATAATATGATATTATAATTCATATATTTATTAATATTATAGTAATAAATTATTAATATTTTAAAGTATTAAATAATACTATAATTACTTAATATACTATATTTATTGCTTATAGAAAACTGAAAATTCCAATTATGAAATAACTGCTATACTAATACCGTACACAAAAATATTAATACTACTACTTTAATCCCATGAATACTTTTTTAATATTCTAATCTAAATATTCAAATTGTTTACATCACTACATAATATATATGATGTTAAACACTATTATATAATACATATATATGTAATATTTAAATAATAATTCACTGATAATGCATATTGTATAATTATTTTACATTTGTACGGTATTATCAAAGATTTTCCGAAGGAAAGATATAACACTTACGCGAAATCCTGTAATTCGAATTTGTATACAAAATACCCCAGTGCCACCTAGGAACTATGTGTTGTTTATAATGTAAATTCGTATTTAACTATACACTTTTAAAATGTTAAATAATATGCTTTAAATTAATATTTATATGATGAAAACTAAGTGTTCATTACTAATATATAAAAAACAAATATGATATGTATGTTTTAAATACTATAAGTATATATTTAGTGAGTAAAAGCTAATTTA
Source organism: Osedax fenrisi (assembly GCA_964019155.1). Classification (NCBI taxonomy): domain Eukaryota; kingdom Metazoa; phylum Annelida; class Polychaeta; order Sabellida; family Siboglinidae; genus Osedax; species Osedax fenrisi. Next base: position 127,614,109 of record OZ025239.1, on the reverse strand, counting down.
TATTGCATGTAATTTAATAGAGCAATGAAAACATTGTTGTATGCAAACAGAGCCGAACCTAAATCTATTTCAGTGATTTCGATACTACTGCTAGCAGCGGTTGGGGATATTACTAAATTACGTTGCATGCATAGGGAGTATTATATCTTTGCTTCGCAAAATCTTTGGTATTATTATCTCGCAGTTTATATTAATACTGTATTGGTATTTAGTAGTTTATAATTCCACATTTACAATTACATATGTATTCTTTATCATTTGTAAATTTCTTCTTAATTATATCTGTTAATTTCACTGTTTAGAGTAGTATAACGCTAAAATTAAAACTTATAAATATCGTAATATATATATTTAATCTATAATATAATATATAATTAACTTTATGATAATAATCTTTTAGAATCAAGTGCAAAACAGAACAGGAGTTATCGAATGGTTTTTATTTAATTATATAATCAATGATATGTGTAATATAATAAAAAATAATTAGTTAAATAATAGAATACCAATAATATCGTGTTAAGTAATTTTGTGGCGAATGATCTCGTGTGAAATGATAATATATATAAATAATTATTTATAAATAGTAGAATTTAAACTACACACGAAATCACCAATCCGTATAATATCATTCCCCATGAAATCACTTCGCACGACAACACTGGTTACCAAATAATAATATATAATTAATAAACTAATTGTATATAATTATTTAACATCCAATATTCAAATTTTAGATAATACAATTTTTCATATTAATATCAAAGATTTTTCTAATGAAAGATAGAACACTCAATCGTGTAATTAAATTTTGTATACAAAAACCAACATCACCACATATATAGGTCATTTTTTGGAACTATGTGTTTTTTATAATATAAATTTGTATCAAACTATGCACTTTTAAAATGAAAAATAATATGCTTTTAATTATTATTTTATTAAGTGTTTATTGCTAATATATAGAACTAGGATATGTTGGTTTTAAATCCTATAAATATCTATGTGGCAAGTAAAAGCTAATTTATATTGCAAGTCATTTAATAAGAGTAATGAAAACATTGTAGTATGCAAATTGCGGCAAATCTAAATCGATTTCGATACTGCTGCTAGAAGCGGGATGTATGAATACTAATCATGTTGCGTAGGTAGCGAGTGTTATATCTTTGATTCGCCAACTCTTTGTTAATATCTTTTAAATTATATTATATTTTAGACATGTCAATAATATTTATTTATTAACATTTTGTAATTGAAAATAATAATATTTTAATTAATAATTATTTACATGGTATTTATTTTATTGGTATTGGTGTATTTTTGTATTATTATAAATTTATTAATTTATTTTCAATAATTTAATATTACTTTATTTATTTTGTAATCAGTAGTATCCAATACATATTTTTATGTACAAACATGTACATACAAATATTAAATATGTTTAATAATATGGAATATAATATATAAGATAAAAATATATAATTAATTGCAGGTGATGAATAATTACATTTAAGAAAAGTCTTTTTGGAGTCAAAACAAAAGTGATGTTGGAATATAATACAAATTTGATTGCTGCCGGTATTCAAGGCATACTAATTGAACATGTAGGATAGCAAACTTATGCAATGGTTTGTATTTTAAATTATATAAATTACCTATTTAATCAATTAAATTAATACAGAATGTTGTAAATTTATTTTAAGAATTTTTATAATCAAATTAAAGAGAAATTACTCTAAAGCTATGCCAGTTAAATCACTAAAGATCATGAAGATCCAGAATTCAATAATATTATAACTAAAATCCATGATGGTCAAGACATTATTAAAAAAGATCCTTTATTTAAACATGTTAGTAATTCATTATTAGTATTTATATAAAATAAAAGTTTATTTATATATTTGTTTTAAATATATGTATATTCATTATTTGTTATTAAAATATCATATTCAATTATATATCTAATCAAATGTATTATTCTATTTATTATTCTGTATTATTTCTTTATTAATTTTATTTAATATATATTCATTATTTTTTATTATAATAATATATAATCTTTATAGAATTGATTTAGGAAATTTATTATTAAAGCTTGATTTATCAAATAATATATTTTGATATATAAAAGTAATGATCAGGATTCTATTCTAGAAATCGACTATATGATAAAGTTTGTAACATTTATATATTATCGATTTCAAAATATCAAATTAATGATTAATATTTATAAAATTTTGCTTTGATTAAAAATTGTTCAATTTATTTAATATCTATTAAAAAATTCAAATTTATATACATATGATATTCAAATCGCCATATGACATATTCCATGTAACCTGTAACATTTAATTGTTGATATCCTATCTCATTTCTACACCAACTATTACCTACCTCACTTAATCTCCGTTCACAATCTATAAGCCTCCATTCCAGTAATTGCATGTATTTGTATTTGATTTTCGTATTTGATAAAAACTATATATATGAATTTAATTTATATTTTATGTATAAGTGTTATAAATTATAACTTATTATATCCCAAGCAACCAGTATATTGTTTACAGTTTTTTATCATATCGATTTTCTTTAGATATCAAATAAATTTTAATTAATAGATTTCAATTAATTATTATGCAATCTGGTATAGAGATAGGGATTATTATTTTATGATTTAATATTTAATGTGTTAATATTTGTATTTATATTAGATTCTTTAAGAAAAATGTGTATAATATATTAATTTAATTAACTCACTCTTCGGCTTTCCCAATCCACTCCTCGCTATCTACATTATACTTCTTCAATTTTATCCATGATAAATCTTGCTCCTACAGGATTTTATATACCTATTATTTTAATTATTTAAACAACTAATCTTCCCTTACCGTATACACCCACCTATCTACATTGCTTTAATTAACCTATAAATCTGATATATTCAATATATATCAATCACTAACCATGTAATATCTTTATATATATACCAAAGATTTTCCAAAGGAAAGATATAACACTTACGCGAAATCGTGTTATTCGAATTTGTATACAAAATACCCCAGTGCCACTTATAGCGGGTTACTTTTAGGAACTATGTGTTGTTTATACAATTTTAAAATGTTAAATAATATGCTTTAAATTAATATTTATATGATGAAAACTAAGTGTTCATTACTAACATATAACAAACAAATATGATATGTATGTTTTAAATTCTATAAGTATATATTTAGTAAGTAAAAGCTAATTTATATTGCATGTAATTTAATAGAACAATGAAAACATTGTTGTATGCAAATAGAGCCGAACATAAATCTATTTCAGTGATTTCGATACTACTGCTAGCAGCGGCAGGGGATATTACTAAATTACGTTGCATGCATAGGGAGTGTTATATCTTTGCTTCGCAAAATTTTTGTATATACTCTATATTTTATTTTATTTACTTACTATTTCTACTACATACTTTATATATCTATTTAAAGTCTACAATTTCTATTACGTAATCCAATTTCATGTATTTTATTTTTAATATCAGTAAATTATAATAAATATAATTAATTTCATATTCAATGGATTATTTTTTATATTTATTTTTTAAATAACTTTTGCTCAAATACTTTAGTGAATATATTATATGAATTCAATTGAATTTAATTTATTTATTTGCTACAGTTATTGACTACACCGGCTACGTTATTGACTTTGAAATTATGTGGAGATTATTGTGTTTACAAGAAAGCAAAATATGAAGGTTCATATATTATATATATATATATATTAAATCTGGGTATATAAATTTATAATATATAAAAATAATTATACAGGATTAAAATAAAGATTTTTTTATTGAACAAGTATAGCCCCATATAGCCCCATATGTAAAAAAAGTTGAAAAGTTTTCATAATATGATTTAGTCTCGATGTTCAAAGGTATACAAGTTGAATTAATTTGTATTATATTTTATTAATTATATTTTAATATTCTAGAACAATTTGCTGTAACAATGGCAGTATGAACATTTAACTTTGGAATGCAGGCCTATTTAGCTGCATTTGATGGGTTGCTAGGATATTCATTATAATCGGTTGCAGAATATGCAGTACAACAAGACAGATTACGATGCTTGGATGCTACAAAGGTGAAGAAGAAGATGAAACATCAAGAAAATTCATATGCTGCAGGATGTGCAAACATATAATTAAAATAAATTGTATATGTATAATTATATTTTTAATATCATTTATAAATATAATATATACATTAGTAACTATATATAGTGTAAAAATTAATTTTTAAAAAACTTTAAACTTGATTTAGTCAGAATAATTATTTTGTATATCTCATTAACTACATATTGAATATTTTTTCTTTAAATTTCACAATAATAATAAATGAACAGTATAAATTATTATTTCTATATATATGTAGTAAATTAGTGATACATTTTTATTTTATTTGTTAATCATTATTTAAAATAAATATTTATAATAAGATTGTTAAATAATTATTACAAAAACTTTAATATTATAAGTGGATACATTTTGAAAAGATGTTATTTTACATGTAACTAATGAATAGTACCTTTAAACACATATCAATAAACATTTTCTATATAGTATTACTTATTGAAATATATAAGTTTATTAATTTAAATAAAATATATACATGTTGAAAATGAGAAAAATATGTATATTCCACAAATATTTAAAAGTAGCATTGTATAAAATATGGTCTTGTATAGTGTTACGAAATATTATTAAAAAATAAATTGAATCTGTATGCAGATTTAGTGAGAATTTAATACAAAATAAATAATTAATTGATCATCAAAACATTGTTAACCTGAAATGAAAATGGTTTTATATTAGTTTATTACACATAAAGTAAGAACACAGTTGTTTTCGAAACAAGATATATATAATATTAATTAATTAATAAATAATTATAATTGAAGAAAATCAGATTCACTTTATAAGTACGAATTGTGAAGATTTATGGAAATATAATTAATTAAAAGAATTGATAGAATAGCTTCCATTATGGTACATCTGCACCTACATATATAAAATATTAATAGTTAATAGAATTTTATTTGTTTTATATATATGATATGTATGCTAAGTATATAATGAATATGCTTTACAATAATTTCTAGTAAATAGTAAAATTATTATTATTATTTATATTAAAAAATATACCTCCTGAGGGCATCGTAACCAGACCTTCTGTGTTGCATACAACAATCTAACCACTATACTACCAAACCAGTTTTATTAATTATATATAATTACTTATAGTAGTATTAGATTTGATTTAATTATAAATAGAATTAGAATATAATTATATTTCACAAATTTAATAAAGTATTGATAAATTATAGAATTATTCTAAGAATACAAAATAATAGTATGATTATTATTATATATATAGTATTATACTAAGTATATAATATGATAGTTATTAATTATATAATATAAATCGAAAATTATGATGAATAATAACAACTTATTTGAATTTTTTTAAATGCTCAAAATAACCCTACAAAAATATTTTGAAAGGCTTTTCAAAATAAGCTATGTTGAAAGTTGGCACATATTAACTGGTCCAGGGGCTGGTTGCTCTGAGATTGGCCAGAGACAATCCCAACAAGGACAAACCTTATTTATAGATATTATTGGGTTACTCTGGGATTTTGTAAACATATCTTATCCGAGATCAAGCTCAGCAATATTTCTATATTCCTAATCCTTATTTCATTTTTGAATGTTTAAAAATATTCAAAATATAATTATGTACCTAAGTTAAATATTACTTAATTATAATTCGATTATTAAAGGATGTACATAAGAATTCTATATAGTTTCGGAAAGCCCATTTAATTTCAAGTATAATCAATAGATAATTAAATGTCTATTATCATAATAGCAGCATAATAATTATGCTTATATTAATTTGTCATGCTCTTATAAGTCTATTAAGCAATTAATAGCAGCATAATAATTGCATAATAGACTTTTAATAGCACCATAATTATTATAATAGCATGACAAATTATCATAATAGCAGCATAATAATTATGCTTATATTAATTTTTCATGCTCTTATAAGTCTATTATGCAATTAATAGCAGCATAATAATTTCATAATAGACTTTTAATAGCACCATCATTATTATAATAGCATGACAAATGAATAGCAGCATAATATAATATTATTAAATATTTAATATTATATTATTTAATAAATATACATTTACAACACAATCACAATCATTGTGACAATGTAAACATTTGAGGCTATTATATATATGCTATTATGATAATAATTATCACATAATTAAATTATTATGAGGCTATACTTGTTACCTGGGTTAATTAATTATACTATCATATAGTTTATAATATAAGTACAATTATATAATCAATTCAATATCGAAATAATATTTGTTGAATATTATATATAATTATAATAGTTTTAAACTAAGTTTATATAATTATAATAATTATAATAAGTATTACTTAAAGTAAATATTAATACAATTTATGTTATTCAGTTGCATACTATTAATTATAATATTACAATTATACAGGATATCTATATAGTTTCTAGATATAATAAATACTATTTGTATGATATGATAACAAAATAAGTACAATTTTATATGAAAAATAATTCTATTCTAATTATATTTATAATTAAACCAAAACTAATACTACTATTAGTAATTATACATAATTAATAAAATCCGATAGGTAGTATAGTGCACTATGGTTAGATTGCTGTATGCAATGCAGAAGGTCTGGCTACGATGCCCTCAGATGGTATATTTTTTATTTTATAATATATATTTTTTTAATATAAATAATAATACTATTTAACCTATTTACTATTTACCCTATTTACACTATTTAGGCTATTTACTAGACATTATTTTAAAGTCTTTTACAAGAAAAAGCATATTCATTATATAATTAGCATACTTATCATATATAAAACAAAACATAAAACAAATAAAATTCCATTCAATATTAATATTATTATTTAATATTTTATTATCATATCTATTAAAAATATTATATATTATGAAATATATTTAACTAGAAATTATTTCGAAACACTAAGTGTGTTCATTATTATATTTTATATTATGTATAAATATATATATATATATAGTATAGGATTATATAGAACCCATATTTCATATTTTAATATTTGATCCTATGTATTATAAATTTAATAAGGACACCTATTTGTTATCCTAAGTACCATCAAATTGTCCAAGTTTTATACAAATATATTTTGAGAGCTACTCGAATGTCCGACGCGAATAAAATTAGCTAAAAATTCCCAGAACAACCCATCCTCTATCTAACCTAGGCTATTTTTTTTGCTGTAATATATGTATTTTTGTCCAGAACAACCCGATTTACTGAGAATTATCCAGAGATTGTCTCTGGATAGTGATAGGAAATATTTTATTTCCAGAGTAACCGGCTCCTGATTATTAAGTATAATAAATCCATTAGTTTATACACAATATTATATTTGAAAGAAGGAGAGGATAATAATGCTGAGATTTATTGTGAACAATAGCCATGTCGAAATATGTGACATTATATATATATATATAATAATTAGGGATGTGTATAAGATGTACAGATAATTCTGTATCGGACTGTGTCACAGTCTATAGGCTACAATAATAAGTTTGGCGAATATAAATTCGTATTAAATAATAGCTTGGTATCTATATTTAGAGCGCTAACATTATATATATATATCTTTGGTAGGAATACATATGTGTAGAAGGCACATGGATATATATATATATATAAATATAGATTATAATAATAAGTAGTTATATATATATGTAAGCATATAACACCCCCTTTATACATTTATATCTACAAGTCAATAATAAAAGTGGGGATCGTACATTATTGTTAGATCAACGCAGCGCTACGGTTGACGAGGTTTGATTATCTAGATCAGGACCGGGTGTCAACGGACTAGTTGTGAGTGCGATATCCCTGGGATGAGAATGTAATGACACACTACGGAGAGGAATAACTACATCTGAACCGAGTATCGGTGGAGTAGAGGGTAGGGCAAGAGGTCTTGAGTGATTATCTGATGCATCTCGGTGTGTTGGTACTACCTCCTGACAGGGCGTCGACGGGGAAGTAAGGCGGATATCTCATAGATTTCTCCCGAAGGTAGAACAATCCATACTGCGGATGTTGTAACTCCGAAGTTTCATAGCTGGCTTCCATGTCTTTGATATGTGGTCACGCTGGTGAATGTTTGTGAGGGGTGTTATGTTGGACAGGTACAATGAGTCTTGTTTTTTACTAGTGTCGTGTGGTTGACATATTGGATGATAATTTATTCTCATTCGACAAGTCTACGGGGTAGGTGCTAGGTAAAGGGTTTGCTAACTTGTGGCTGTAGAGCAGTTCGGTGGGGTTTTGTGTCGATAATTACTGGTTTAGATCATAGTAGAAGTTTCGACATCTGGAAGTTCTCAGAGATCTTCAAGCTCTGCATGGTTCCTCGGCTAGGCCGTTACTTAGGAAGTGGTATGCCTGCTTGTCCTGTGGTTGAATCCCCATTCGGATGCAAATATTCGGAACGCTTGTGACGAATATAGTCCTCCGTTGTCGCTAAGTAACCGGTCTAGGATACCATGTTTTAGATGATCTACAATGGTTGCGCTGGTGCACTCATAGTGTATATGAATGGGAATTGAGTATAAAAATCAAATATAATGAGGTACGTGATATTGTTATAGTGGACAAGATGTATACTTAGGTATTGCCATGAGTGCGTCAGTGTGTCATATGGCAATAGAGGTTACTTATACAGAAGAAATTAAGGCTTGAAGGGTTTCGTCTCCCGTTTCTAATTTTAAATATTCTATCTTCTGTGTCCCAAACGTCAATGGCTTATCTGGACATCAAGGTCTATGTGTTCACTGGCATCTGTAGGTGAAAATCTATCCGTAGCTCTATTCCTGGCTTTAAAAATATTAGCGTGAAATCTTACTGCTGCACTCGTAGTAGCATTTTTTGGACTCGGGTTGGTGCTGTGAAGAAATATTTCTGGGTGATCATCAGGGATGGGGTCAAATACGTATTTATATTTTGATTTGAATAATTATTCAGTGATGTATTTGTATTTGAGTGTCGTATTTCGTGTATTTGATCAAATATAGTTTCAAATACACTTTTAAAAATATTTTAATTTAATAATTTAATAGAATGTAGAATTTAAACAATTAATTTATGAATGTAAAAAAATTAACAAAATATTTACCATTTATATTAAAGAATACATTTATTAAATAATACAAATAATATAATAGAACAATAATTTTATGAATACTATATAAATAAATTAATATTCTATATAGAATATGTATGTGTTATAAATTATAACTTATAATATCCCAAGCAATCAGTCTATTGTTTACAGTTTTTTATTTTATTGATTTTCTTTAGGAATTAAATATATTAAAATAGATTTCAATTAATTATTATGCAATCTGGTATAGAGATAGGAATTATTATTTTATGATTTAATATTTGTATTTTATATTTATATTAGATTCTCTCTCTAGAACTCATATATTATTTATCCATTCATTACTCTAATTCTACGTCTTCTCCTTAATATTTAAAAATTATACCACCTATCTACATTGCTTTAATTAACCTATTAATATCATATATCCAATACATATCAATCACTAACTATGCAATGTCTATATATATATATAATCTAGGGATAAGGATTATTATTTTATATAAAATATAATCATATGATTTAAAATATGATTAAATCAAATGATTTAATATTTAATGTGTTAATATTTGTATTTTGTATTTGTATTTGATATATATTTGTATAAAAATGTAATAAATATTTGTATTTATATTTGTATTTGATAAAGTGTATTTGACCCCAACCCTGGTGATCATCTGCACTTGTGGTCAGACTTAATAATGTGAAACCATTCGATTCCGAATATTACGGCTTACATTTATTTTTCGATATATACATAACGAGTCTCAGCGGGGCTGAATATCTTAGATGCGAAGGTGATGGGGATTTCGTCTTGTTGGATGGATGTAGGAGGATGGCGTCAAAGTAATTGTATGAAGCGTCTACTTGAATTGTTATCTTCTTCTTTGTCGCATAATATGATAGAGTAGTATATTTATTCATCCATGTTATTGAATATATTAGGTATTAGACATCTTTTTTAAGAAGTTAACATAGAAGTATCGTAAGGTGTGACAGTTCTTTATTAAAGGGCCACATGTAGTTCGCGATAACTATGAATTATAATTCATAGGTATCGCGTAATAATTATTATAATGATAATTATCAATGGCTTGCGGAGAATCTTGTGAGGTTATCTGTTGAATTAACTTATCACACTTGGGGTCGGTATGTACGCCATCATTGTTGAAGAGGAGATCATTAGTCATATATATATATATATATATATATATATATATATGCATGGATATTTGTGTATACATATAATATATTATATAAAATTATTATATATATATATAAATTGTTGTTATGTATTAATCACTGTCTAAGTTGTGTAATACTAATATATTACACTGTTAAGTTGTGTGTATATATGGGAGTAAAATGTCAAGGCTTATTTACGTTAATTGGTTAGACTTATTCTTCAAGAGATTATATATAGCGGACCACCGCAGATGTCTGAGCGTGGGGCAGTAATGCGAGACGGCAGAAACGTACATTGTACGTGCGTCGTGATACCAGGCACTAGGTGTATATGCGCTGATATTACGTAGATGTACAATATCGACGCATATATATAAATAAAATATATAACATCCCCTCTTCTCCCTATTGGTTATCGAAGAGGGGTTGGGGTCATTCCCTCTTCTCACGTATGGAAGAAGGATATCATGTTGGAGGTGGCCATGGGGATGGCAATACATGCATTGTGTATGGTGCTGTATGGCATCACGGATGGTGGGGGTGATGATGAGGGGGTCACGGATATTGTGGGTGAGATCGAGAGGGTCACGGGTGACGTTGAGAACATATCGGGTATTATGTGTGATGTCGGATGCGTCACAGATGTCGTGGGTGACAGCGGGGGCGTAGCGAATATGTACCTGATATAGTGGGCAAGGGCGAAAGCGTACCGGATGTCGTGGGTAGTGGCTGGGGTGTCACGGAGGTCATGAGTGACGGCGAGGGTGTACAGGATATCATACCGGATGTAGTGGGCAATGGCGAGGACGTAAATAAAATGTTAAACAACATTTTCAGCTCGTCTAGCCGATCTTCATTGTGCCAATCGAAGGAAGGAGTTGGTGTAGGGTTCATGATTGTTTATAGTCATTGGGCATGGGGGTAGATGTTTCCTAACGTGCTCTCACTGGTTGACGTGGCAGGATGATATTCATTGGACGTGAGGTTGGACGCTTATTGATGTTACGTCAAGGCTTATGTATGTTTATTGGTTATACTTATTCTTCAAGTGATTATACATAGCGGCGGTCCGCTATATATACACAGCCGTCTGCGCGTGGGGGGGGGGTCATGCGAGATGGTAGGAATGTACGTGCATTATGATACCAGGCACTATGCGTATATTCGCTGATATCACGTAGATGTACAATATCGTCGCATATAAATAAATACAATATATAACAATAAGTACAAGGCATTACCTGTTAATATTTAATACATTCAATAATATAATAATCTAAAAATGTTGTTAATATATATGTTATTACATATAAAGGTTAATATATATATAGGATGATACGGATGGTAGGTAAAAATTAAATGGCAACATTACGTGGCGCTATTATTTATATTATATATTATAACAGCACAAGGCGTGCTTGTTAAAAAAACGGAAGAATAAAACTTAACAAAATAAATCAAACAACCCACAAATATCAATACGCAAATAGGATGTTACTCGTATGTGTAAATATCATATATATATATTAATACGAATGGTTTATAAATATATTTTTCAAAAGGAATTATTCCATATATACATGTTTCTCATAAAGATTTTATTTTCAGTTTTAGTGGTACATTATACGCTCTTAGAGCGTATAATGAATTAGATTGACATACACCTTGGCCACATTTGTGACATTTGATATTTATAGTTATTTAATGTTTGCCTAACGTCCGTATTCCCATGTATATAATATATATATAGTGGAAGTATATAGTAGTAATTATATTAAAAATGTAAATAAATATAAGGTTGTATACAAATTAAAAAAAAGTATGACAATTTTGTATATCTTATTTAATAAGTTATTATATATTATAAATTATAATTTATAATATAATATATATTATATAATATACCTGGTACTAGGTTAAATATCGTGATTTTTTTAATACTCTATGATATAGTCTATTATAGGAATTATCTTAAAGCAGGCCGCCGATTGTTATTATAATAATGTCAGAGTTCATTATAATGCAGCTAAAAAATACAGAAAAATAAAACAAAACCAAATAAATTAAACAACCCCAAAATAAAAATTGAACTCTAACAATATAATAATAATAATCGGCGGCCTTCTTTGATATTAACGTATCAGACTATATGATAGACTATATCACTGATAGAGTCTATGTCCGTAACATGTTTATTCGAATTATTTAAATTACACGAGTATTCTTATAATATTATATTAATTATATAATGACATGAATACTATATATTTATGTAATTACTAATTCGTATAATGAAGTATGTGGGCTTTTAGTGTGTTGATTATTTTTAAACTATATTTTGACTATAAATAGCGTGAACATCGAAGCAGGCCGCCGTTTGTTATGATATGAATTTTAGAGTTCGATATGGGCGGTGCTTATATATGTCACTCAATTACATATGTTACGCACCGCTGCACAATTTAAAATAATCTGAACGAGTAACATCTATATATACTGTATATAATATAATATAATATATATAATATACAATGTATATCATATACTATATGTGGGTGCTATACACCTACATATAAAGATACACGAATACACATACACGCATATACACATATACACATACACGCATATATACATACACACATACATGTATGTATATTCAATATAATATTGTGTGTGTGTGTGTGTGTATGTATGTATTTATTAGTATCTTAGTATTCCACCTGTATTTTCGGTTTAATAGTAGGAGATGTAATGTGTAAATGCATGTTACTTTATTTTACTATATGAATTATATAATCTATCTTAGATAGATAGATATATATATACACATACACACACACACACACGCGCGCACGCACACACATACACACACACACACACACACACACACACACACACAATGTATATAATGTATACATTCGCTATTTTTATCTATATGTGATATATATTGTTAGATCCACATAATAGAATTATAATTATTAATGATGTGCTTAAAATAAATACTTAAACAACAACAACACACACACACGCACATACACACACACTCTCACACACACACACACACACACACACACACACACACACTATAATCAAAGGATTTGCTATAAATTATAATTATAATAGCCTATAATGCATGTTATAACCTAAATTTACTATATTAATTGAACTAATATAATCTACAATATATATATATATATATATATTATAGATACACACATACACACATATAAACATACTTACACATATACACATGCATACACACAACCACATACACACACGCATATAAACACATATACACATAATGCATGTTATATACTAAATGTACTATATTAATTGAACTAATATAATCTATAATATATATATAATGATATATATATATATATATATATATATATATATATATATATATATATATAATGATATATACATATACACATATACACACATATACACATATATATACACATACATATACACATACATACACATATACACATACCCACATAAATGCATATACACATATACATATAAAGTTTATATTTATATTATAAACACATATCTGTATAATGCATGTTATATCCTAAATTTACTATATTAAATAGTACTAGTAATTGAACTAATATAAATATAATCTATAACATATATATATATATATATATATATATATACTAAATTATTACTTTCTTTTGTTATTTAATATTTTTTAATAATTGAATAACAAATTTGTTATTAATATTCTATAGTCTATTTATGATTTAATTAAATATTAATTAAAATATTGAATTTGATTCTATTATATTTATTTATTTATCATATCAGTTATCATGATCAAAGTGATATAATTATATTATTTAATTTGTATCATATTATTACTTTTTTTATCATTTAACATTATTTTACAAAATGTAATAACAAATTTGTTATTTAATATTATATATATATATAAAATAGGCTAAATCCATGTATATTATAGTATTACTTAATTATTATATTATTTAGTATATATTATTATATTTTATATAATATATATATAATGAAAGTTGCTTTTATTATCTAAGTTTAAACTGTTTTATTATTTAATACTTATTAATAATTAATTATTTAATTATTATTATTAATTATTACTAATTATTATTATTATTATTACTATTATTATTATATTTATTAATAATAATTATTAATTATTTATGATTAATTAATGATTAATAATTATTCTTATTAATAATTATTAATTATTTAATTTTATAATTATTTAAAATTAAATTATTATTAATTATTAATAATGGTTATTATTATTATTATAATATTTATTAATTATTTATAATAAATTATTAATTAATAATTAGTTAATGCTATTAATTATTTATTAATTATTTATAATTAATTAAAAACTAATAATTATTCTTATTAATTATTTCTTATTATTATTATTAATTAATTTTAATAATTATTAATAGGTATTGAATAAATAATAATTATTAAAATTAAATTATTATTAATTATTAATAATTATTAAATAATTAATAATTATTTTACATTTTTTTTATAATTATTATTATAATATTTATTAATAATAATTATTTATAATAAATTATAATTAATAATTAAATAATTATTAATTAATAGTTAATGTTATTAATTATTTATTAATTATTTAATAAATAATTATTAATTATTATTAATTTTCATATTATTATTATTATTATAATATTTATTAATAATAATTATTAATTATTTATAATTAATTAATAATTAATAATTAATTATTGTTATTAATTATTTAATTTTAATAATTATTAATAAATAATTAATAACAATAATTATTAATTATTAATTATTTATTAATTATCAATTATCAATTATAATAAATCATTATTTATTATTTATTAATTTTATAATATTTTAAATTATTTATTATTTAATAATTATATAAATATTTTATTTATTTAATATTGAACTCTCCAAAATACATATATTATTTATAATAATGGTGTATTTTTAAATCACATATATTTTATATTATAAATATTATTTTAAATTTTAAATTTAGTATTATTTTAAATTTAGTATTAATACTTAATTCAACTATAACCAACTATTTTGTATAGAGCTTAGAAAAAATCTTTTCTGTAACTATGCCCTTGTGATAATAAATGAAAGAGAAAAATAAAAGGAAAAAAATTAACTGAAAAAAATGACAGTCAAATATTATAGATATATAGATTTTATTGATTTTATAAATTGTATTTTGATATATATACCGTAAATTCCCACTAACTTAGACTTGAAGAACAAATGTATCTGATATATCAACTTTCTGAGATATCGAATTGTGCTTATATATTTATGTGGATACAAAACAAACCATACTAAAAAATTTGAATTATCAGGGTTTCTGAGTTAGTGTTTGACTCTATATATATATATATATATATTTATATATAAAGTTAATTCTAGATTTCAATCCATATCAAAAATCTTGGTGTTATATTTGACAATACTTTTAGTTTTTTATAGACAACTGTCACACATAACAAAGCTACTAAACTATCAACTACGTTCACTATTCCTTATTCGTCATTCAATATCAATATCCACAACTACTATTATAGATTCTGCCTACATCCTACCTCTATTCGAGTACCAAAATGTCATCCTTTATAATATCCCCTTATCATATATTATTAAACTTCAAATTCTCCAAAATTATTTAGCTAGGTGCATATTCAAAATATCAAAATAATGGCTACCTGTATGTCATAGAATCCTCTAGAAAACCATACTACTGGCACATAAAGCAATCCATAATAACTATTATGACTACCTAGCAGCCTTACTCAAACTTAAATTAATAACTAGTAACACTACACACGCTCCACCAATAAGTTTCTATTTCAATTACCTCCTGAACATAACTTACATTCAACTAACGCTCACGCTCACGCCTGGGAAATATCCCATACCCCTGGAATATTATCCATACATCCATTCATAATACATAATAATCTTTAATCTTCAAGAAACTACTGAAAACACATTTATTCAATCTCAAAATTAATTTCACCCATATATTGACGGCCGATTGCTTTATAAGCACAGTTTGCATTCAGAAAACCGAAACATGTAATGTAATGTAGATATCTAACATTTCAAGGAACCGAAGAATGTTTCTGAGATATATAATACTTGCATGAGGTTACATAGGTACAAAACCAAACTAATATTTGTAAAGTCTGAGTTAGCGTGGTTCTGAAATATATAGAGTTGATTGTATATATAATAATATTTTTAATACATATCACTATATACATTTTTTCTGTTATTTTTTTTCTCTATATTTTTACCTGGTCTCTTTTTTGCGGATCACCATGATAATAAGTTATAACCAATTATACAGTCAGCAATATAGGCTAATAATATCATATTAATAATATACAGTAATAGGCAAAAAACACAATTGTACTAATGGTAATAGGTCACCAACTTATAAATTACTTTATTCTAAAGACATATTATATTTAAAAAAAATTATATTATTTAATTTTATAATATTATAATATTAAAATTATATTGTGTATGGGATTATAGCATATATATTCAGTTGGGACTTCACTCTAAAATCTATGGACTATAGCCATGTCTGCAGTAAATACTCTTACCATAGGTAAATGATTTATAATAGGTAAATAATTTACTATTTGAATAAATAAAGAAATATAAATTTAAAGTAATATATTGTTAATAAATTGTATTATATAGAATAAATATAAAAATAATATTAATCATAATAGTATAAATACAAATAAATATTATATAATTGTTATTTATTTAATATATAAATCTATTTACTATAGTAATTTAATTATTTATTATAATAAATCATTATCTATATCTTGTAATATATATTGATTAGTTAGATAAGTGTGTGCTCCTAGAAACGGATATGGGATTGGGTCATAAGTGTTATTACATTCATAACATTTACATATATGTTTTCATTATACTTTTCTTCTAATCTATATGCATATTTATTTATGGGTAGTGTATTTAATGCTTGTTTACCAATGGTTGTTCTTCAATATGTATATATACCATACTCAAAATAATTCGAATTGGTATATTGATCCTAGTATTTAGAAATGTTCTTGCTAGACTCATGAGATAACCAATATATTATTTTGAAAATATAAATTTTATAATCCATCAATTGAAGTATGTGTAATATGATATTTTAAAGACGATTATTTAATATTTGTATGATAGATATAAAGTGTAATGTTGTAAAATAAAAACAAAATAACATGGAAAAAAAAAATTTAAACAAAATAATAATAAATAAATAATTGATATATATGGGCTAATCAAAATAAAGCCTACTAGCATATAATAAAAGAATGAGAGGAGCATATGAAAGTGATGATTGTATGTTATGTATTACTAGAGTAATACATAACATTTCGAATATAATGACTCAATACACATATAAATATATGTAGTAGACAAATTTAAAGCAAATAACTACAATTAAATAAAATTAAATGAGATTATTATATATATGGAATTCTGTATAATGTAATATAGATGAATTAATAACATTTAGAAAATTACTAAGGTTGATTTAGCTTTTACTAAGACGTCACTCTATATCCAAATTAGTTCAGGTGGATGATCCACCGTGGATCTGCACTTGGAAATCAAATGTTGATCCAAGGACCTCTTTAGTTATTCCTTTATATCGCAAATATCTATGACACTTCAATATTCATAAGTTCATGTAATATCTTGTATGTGAGAAACATGTAATTTATGAAATAAACCATTTTTATTTTGAAATTCATCATATATTTGAAAATATTTAATTTTAATTATATTTATGTTATTATATAACGATTATTTATACTATTATTACTCTATAGATTAATATGTATTACTTTAAATATCAAATATATTTATATAAATTGTTCAAAATTATATAATATATTTATGATTAATTATAGTATTTATTTATTATAGTATATATATAAATATAATATTTATAATAATATAATATATAATATATATAATAATATATATTAATAAATTTATTATTAAATTTTTGTATAATAATGTTAAATAATAAAATTAAACCGCTAACTCAGAAACCCTGATAATTAAAATTATTAACATTAAATAAGTAATAAATAATTAATAAATAATTAATAATTATTATTAATAAATATTATAATAATAATAATAATACAAATTTATAATAATTAATAATTATTTATTAAATATTTAATTTTAATGATTTTATGATTAATAATTATTAATTATTTAATAATTATTAATAATTTAATAATTATTAATAATTTATAATAATTTAATTTTAATAATTATTAATTATCCAATAATTATTAAAATTAAATAATTAATTAATAAATATTATAATAATAATTACTAAATTAATTTATAATTACTAATAATTAAATAATTATTTATTAATAAGTATTAAATAATAAAACAGCTTGAATAAACTTAAATAATAAAAGCAATTTTCACTATATATATATATATATATATATATATATATATATTATATAAAATATATAACTTATAAGTAATACCAAAGCCCTTTGGTAATACTATAATATATAAGGACTTTAACCTATATATATATAATATATATTATATATTATATATATATATATATATATAATATTGAATAACAAATTTGTTATTAGATTTTGTACAAAACAATGTTAAATAATAAAATTTAGTAATAATATGATATAAACAATATAATTATATCACTTTGATCCAGATGACTAATATGAAATAACAAAAGAAAGTAATTATTCAACATAAGTAAGAATTACTCTATAGAGAAGTATACCTATTTGCATAAGCTCATACAAAACACATACACACAAAACTTTATAATATATATAGATTATCTAGATAGATTATATTTGTTCATATAGTAAAATAAATGTAGGCTATAACCTCCCTGCTATAACATGAATTTACATATATATATATATAAGATAGATTTGATTTATTCATATAATATAATAAATATATAATTATAATATATATATATATATATATATATTAGTTCATATAGTAAAATAAATGTAGGATATAATATGCATTTACATATTACATCTCCTTACTTAAATTAAGAAAAACATGTGAAAATACTAAAATAATACAAATACATATATACCTACACACAATATACATACATGTATGTGAATATATATGCACGAAGGTATGTGTATGTGTGTATATATGTGTTTGTGTATATATGTGTATGTGTGTATTTGTATATGTAAGTATATCATATTAGTTCATATATTAACATAAATTTAGGATATAAAATTCATTTACATATTACATCTCCTTACTTAAATTAAGAAAAACATGTGAAAATACTAAAATAATACAAATACATATATACCTACACACAATATACATACATGTATGTGCATATGTATGCATGAAGGTATGTGTATGTATGTATATATGTGTTTGTGTATATATGTGCATGTGTATATATGTGTATTTGTATATATAAGTATATCATATATATATCTATATTAGTAGATAGATTATATTAGTTCATATAGTAAAATAAATAAAGGATATAACATGCATTTACAAATTACATCTCCTTACTTAATAACATACAGGTGGAAATACTAATATAATAAAACATACATACACATAATATACATACATGTAATACATGATGATCATGTATGTATGTATGTATACATGCATGTGTGTATGTGTGTATATGTGTATGCGTGTATGTGTATATGCGTGTATATGTATGTATGTATGTATGTGTATAGCATACACATATACACTGTATATATGTATTTGTATGTATAGATGTTACTCGGTCAGATTATTTTAAATTGTGCAGTGGTGCGTAACATATGTACTTGAGTGACAGATATAAGCACCGCCCACCTCGAACTCTAAAATTCATATCATAACAAACGGCGGCCTGCTTCGATGTAATTCATAATCATTATAATATAATAATGATTATAATAATAATTATAATAATCCTATTATGCAATGTTATATTTAATTAGTATATTGAATATAACTATCCATATAAAGTTTACAATAACAACTAATAGTATGTGTACTATTAGAAACTACTATTGGTAAAACCCAATTCAATTAAATTAATTATTAATAGAATATTTAAAAATGTTACCTGGTAAAATTTAAAATCTTACATTTTTTTTCTTACACGATAAATTACTTAATAAATTACTTAATACACATGATTATGAATGTATATAATTATATATTTAATTCACAATTACAAATTATTCTATATATTTAAATAGTAAGTATATATTTAACAATCTTAATATATATTTTAAAATTATTAAATTTTAAATATTAAATTGATAAAAATACTTGTATTACCTTAGTATTTATAAATATTTATATTTTAATACACATGATCCACATGATTATGGATATATATAATTATATATTGAATACACAATTAAACATTATTCTATTTAAATGTTAAGTATATATTTAATAATAATCTTAATATATATTTTAAGATTATTAAATTTTAAATATTAAATTTTAAATTAATAAAAATACTTGTATTACCTTAGTATTTATGAATCATTCCATTTATTATTTCAAAATATAATAAAAATAAATAATAAATTAATTAAAATGTATATTTTTTATTAATATAATATTTTATTTTTTTATTTTATATATATGATCCATATGTAATATAAAGTCTAAATCCATCAATTCCCTATAGACATATATCCAACAATACTACGTATTTCATTGAAAATGGTGTGTCTACTAAACAGTTATTTTTATGGATCCAATATATATAGAGTGAAAATTCAATCATTATTTAAACTTACCCATTCTATTGATTTTTAAATTATTAATAAATAATATACAACTTTATTTCCTATATATTAATTATATAATTTTATTATAAGTCAAATTTATACCAAAAGTGATACATTATTGCCCTAAACTATTTGGTGGACACGAAATTGTCATCCAAATAATCATGTCTACCAAATGATTAATATTATGCAAGAAATGTCAACCAAATCTGGTATGTTCATATATATATATATATATATTTTATATTTTGAGAAATAATGTTATCAAATATATTTTTTATTATAAATAAATGCATTTATATATTATAATTAAATTGTTATTAAACTACAGAGTAATATTATAATATATGATTTATGCTAGTAAATATATAATTTAATTATTTCTATTCATGTTAAATTCATCAAAGTAATTACATTATTTATCAATGAATTATTTATTAAAAAAATAAATATAATTAAATTATAATTAAATGTATTTTAATATCCTAATATATGTATAATATACATTGTATATAATATATATGCATATTTAATGAATTTAATATTTTAATATTTTAAATTCAAACCATTTTTATGAGAATCTCATAGATTAGCCCAGGTGGATGTTTTCTGAATCGATTTGATAAGACTTGATTATAACTATAGGACATTTTTATCATAGAATAATAATTTAATACAAATTATTAATTTCAAATATATAAATATATACAAATATATATTATATATTTTAAGAAACTGTTGAATAAATGTTAAATATATTTGTTATAAAATATAAATATATATAATTTAATTATTTCTATTCATTTTAAATGTATCAAATTAATACATGTCACATTCTTTATAAATCAGTTATTTATATAAAAATGGTATTCTACAAAAAAATATGTATAATTAAATCTATATTCAATGAATTTTAATATCAGAATACATATTTGTATACATAATTAAATTAATATATATATATATATATATATATATATATATAATAGTAATCAATATTGGATGTGTAATAAATAAAAACCATTTCTACTGGAACGACTCAAATTGTCCACCTTAATAATGTTCTCTGAGCTGAGTTAACTATAGGACATTTAAAATTAAATTATTATTATTATATAAATATGCACAATATATTATCATAAATTAATATTTGTATAAAAATATATATATATATATAATAGTTTTTATGGTGTACCCCAATATTCTATTCTAGGACAATTACTTTTTTCTATATTTATTAATTATATGATATTATGTTCTCCAAAAAATAAATACATATTATTTGTTGATGATACTAATATAATTATTACATATAAATTACTTAATAATCTAACAATTATAAATTATAATCAGCATGTGATGACATTTTTCTATGGTATAAACTTAATAAAGTATCCATAAATATAGATAAAACGCATTGTATGTATTTAAAAATGATATAATATTTAATATATGTATAGATTATACACTTTTATCTCAGCTAACTTCTACATATTTTCTTGGAATAAATCTGGATACTTGTTTAAATTGGAAATGTCATTTAGGTTATCTTAAAAATAAATTATTGAAAATTATATTAATAAAAAAAATGTTTCATACTTTGTGAATAGTTTTTGTTAAATATCTGTTAAATATCTGCCATGATCAAACTATACTATGCTTTATTTTATCCATATTTAATTTACTGTATAGAAATATGGGGGCATCGTTATGTATCAAACTTAAATATAATTTATTTAATTCAAAAAATGATTTTAAAAATAATTGTTAGGTATATATAATAAACCAAATGATTTTGTTTCTCTATTTAAAATGGGAAAATAATGGAAAATATAACATTATCTTTATGATACTTATAAGTACAAGACTAGCATTTACATTTATAAATTGTGCCATTCTATTATTTTAAATCATTTTAAATTGACGTCTAAAAAATATTTAATAACTGGAGTTAATGTGATTTAATTCAACCTTATTTTAAATATAATTATATGAATAATACCTTAAGTAATTACTTACACTCAGACAACAACTTTGGAATGCTTTAAGTATAGATATAAGAAAGTCCCATTCCTTATCATTATTTTGTAAAAATCTTAAAATTAATATATATTATACTTATTCTATTAACAGGAAAATATTTTTTTATATATTATTTAAATTTGTATTATATTTATTTGACATTATAAAAAATACTGTATTTATATAAAATTATGACACTATAACAAACTGACATTATAAAAATTATTGTATATAATTTTATGATTTTGTTAGCTTTTATTTTATTTTTACATTTGTTTACATTAAATAAATTACTTTAGTAAAATGTGAATTATCAAATTAATTTAAATATAAGTATGTGTATATATGTGTATGTATGTATATGTATATATATATAGTTATATGTATATGGGTATGTGTATGTGTATATGTATATGTATATATGTGTGCGAGTGTGTATATTTTTATGTATTTACATTCGAAATTGTTAACCTATATTGTATTTGAATACTTATTTATTTTGTTCTCTTGTTTCTTAGTTTTAAATGTTGGTTATCTCCTACTCATTTCTTCTATATTATATTTTAGTTTATGTTATTTTAATGCTTGATGTATTTCTTAGATTTTAATTATAATTTAATAATGTATTTATGTTATACTATTATGACTTACTGGTTACATATATAATATAAAAAAATAAAATATATAATAAAATATTTATTATATATTAAATATATAATATAAAATATAATATTTTATTTTTTTAATTGTATAATTGATTGTATAACATTATTATTTATTTATTACTATTATCTATAATGATACTTATCATGTTAATAAAGGTGTAATTGATAAGCAACATTGCTTCTATAATGATAATAGCGTATACTCTGCCATTACCTAAATATGATAACTTTGATAATAATATATTTTATATAATATATAATATATTTAATATTTATATGATATGTATATGCAATATACTTACATATATACAATATAAATTGCTACTAATATCATGATATGTAACTTTCATATTAATGTGATTTAATAAATGATATATATATATACATTACATATAAATTATATCATATATGATATATAATATATACAAATATATATATTTAATTTCTTACCGGAGTTCTAGATTTCTGATATATTCATTTATATCTCTTCATAAAGCTCTGTCATAAATACAAGTCATAATATTCTTTATTTAATTTATTATATTTCGTAATTTATTTGATTGGTAAACATATACACGCGTAACTATATCAAAAACGTAATAGGTACAAAGTAATATAAAGTATTATACAATCATTATAATATTTTATATATTGCGTGTGTTGTATATTTGTCATCGAATTATGATGAATATCCGAAAAAGTTTATTTTAATGCCAAATTTAATGTTTGAGTACATAGGGCGACACCTATTAACACATTCGGAACTATCGCCGAAAACCCCCTCACGTACCATATTTTACTGATATTTACTAGTATTATTAGAATTGATAATACATAAATTTGATATAATGAAATACATATCCGAGATAGCTATCTAGTATATTAACATCTTTTTAATACGTGATCTAAAATGTAACTACTAATATTTAATATTCACGTAGTACTGACTACTTTGGCGAGGGCTAAATTGTATCGCCCAAAACCCCCTCACGTCCCCTATATTAAATCATATATATACACCTAGTTGTATTGTTTATTTTATAAATAGTAATCATTTGTGGTTTAATTTTAGCCCATTTTACATTATCTCGAGACAATCAAATCCTAATTTTCATTATCTCGAGACAATCAAATCCTAAATTTCATTATCTCGAGACTTTCGAGATAATGAAAGTTTATAATAAATATTATATTATATGTATATTAATATATTTTAATAAATATTTGTACTATGCAATTCGCAGTTGCACCATCTAGTATGGAGCATCACACTCACGTAATGTGTAATGATCTCAATTGATAATAAATCAAATACATATTATGTAAGATATAATATAGACAATGAGAAATAAAAAATACATATTTAAATATATTTTATTTTTGTTTAAAAATTATAATTTATTAATATGTAAAATAATCAACTTATCTGCTAAGTCGCTTTTTAGCCGTCTCCTTCTTTCTATTAGAATTGAGCTTGCCGTACTGAAAACTCTTTCAAAGGCGACGGACGATCCTTGTACACACAGATATTTTTTAGCTAACAGCCAAATTTGGATATTTATTAAAGTTAACTTCCCATCATTCTTGAGGTGAACTGTTATAAGGTATCATAGGT
Source organism: Osedax fenrisi (assembly GCA_964019155.1). Classification (NCBI taxonomy): domain Eukaryota; kingdom Metazoa; phylum Annelida; class Polychaeta; order Sabellida; family Siboglinidae; genus Osedax; species Osedax fenrisi. The sequence continues at coordinate 127,588,417 of OZ025239.1, read as the reverse complement.
TCCTTTAAATATAGGTCCACTTCATTTTCCTGAATATATAATATTACATTATTAATAATAACTTTTAAGTTATGAGCCATACATTAATATCTAGGATATACCTAATGTACATTGTTGACACCTACATGTTAAAATCAGATAACGCTATGGAGTATAATACTACATTTTATATATATATATATATATATATATATATATATATTATATTGTATTGTATTGAGTACAAGTTTGAATATTCGATGCAGTACACGCTACAGTAGTATACATTGCAGAAC